>OZ036002.1:14407198-14772198 GCA_964035015.1 Corallium rubrum
AGCCAGATTTCAAATCTCAGTCAAAAACCTAACCCCCCCCCCCCCCTCCAACTTTTCTCCTCGAATTTGGACGAATTGGAAAATCGACCTTTGAGAGAACTGGGGGGGGGGGGGCGTGTCCCCCCCAGTCCTCCCCGTGGCGCCGCTACTGAATATGTCCCCACTTTTTTTTTCTCACGACAACAGCATGTGCGTCATATTCATTATCCATCTCAAGTTCACATTCCATCACTTCACCAATTAATGCAAACTGTTGAAACCTTGAAATAAGCATGACATCCACGGATACTCGAGTCTACAAACAGTTCGTACCGTTGTGCCATTTTGTCCTTTAGACCTTTATTTCACATTACAACCAGATAAATTCCTGACTGGAAAGTTTTCAACGCGACGGCAGGCGACTCTGTAGCCAATTGCCTGGCCCTGAAATGCGCGTCAAAAACAACTGCGCGAGAAAAAATAATTTCGACAAAATGTGCGGATTTGGCCAAATTTTTCCTTTATAGTTATACCTTTTTTTGGCGACAAGACACACGCAACATATGTTAATATCTAGCTGAAATGAATCGCACATTATTCAGTTGTGGAATCGCGAAAAAAAGTAGAACTGAAGATTGGCGATAAGTTTGATATTACATCTACACTTCCAAAGTCAGTTGAACTACATTGTATAACAAGCGAGCCTTTGTAAAAGACCGTTCTCTGGCAAGCATTTACCTCGATTGCACATTTAAAATAGAATAGTTAAAAACTTGTTAGTCTTCTTGTTAAAATAGTAAAAAACTTATAAGTTCCTGTTAAACTAACAACTGATGGCCCCTCACATTTGGTAATTGATAATTTAGTATCTGTTTTTGAAAACCTCCTTAACTATTAAATAAGTTTGGATGTCGGCCATGTAACTCTTACTTGTAACTTAAAGGCGACAATCTATAAAGTCTTCGTACAATCGTACTATATATGTTAAGCAGTATAAAGCAAACAAAATTCACGAACCCTAGTAACTGAACTTATTGTCTTATATACTAGTTTATACCGTATTTATTTCAATTGACGCCCACCACTGATCAAATAAATGCCTCTTTTTCTTTGTATAACAAACGCCTCCATCAAACGCTTCCCTGTAAATATGGGCCTTCTTCAATAAATGCCTCATTCAAATAAACGCATCGCAATGCCTCTGTACTAAGTATGCACGCAACTCTTACTTGTAACAAAGTCGACAACCTATAAAGTCTTCGTACAATCGTACTATATGTTAAAAGTAGTATGAAGCAAACAAAATTCCCGAATACTAGTAAGTGAACTTATTGTCTTACTAGTTTATACCGTATTTATTTCAATTGAAGCCCCATGCACCACTGATCAAATAAATGCCTCTTTTTCTTTTTCTAACATAACAAACGCCTCCCTCAAACGCTTCCCTACAAATATGGGCCTTCTTCAATAAATGCGTCATTCAAATAAACGCATCGCATGCAGAAGAGAGATCGGGAGAGAGGGGAGAGATATAGAGAGAGAGAGAGAGAGAGAGAGAGAGAGAGAGAGAGAGAGAGAGAGAGAGAGAGAGAGAGAGAGAGAGAGAGAGAGAGAGAGAGAGAGAGAGAGAGAGAGAGAGAGAGAGAGAGAGAGAGAGAGAGAGAGAGAGAGAGAGAGAGAGAGAGAGAGAGAGAGAATATTGAACATTTCTAAAATAGAACTAACCCATTTATTTGTAAAATACCTACCGGAATTACAGAGCGTCCTGTCTGACCAGAAAAGCAGCAACGAAAAAATGCAAAACATTGACGCTTTGATCATCATGTTGTTCAAATTTTAATGATTGAAAACTGCGACTTTGAAGACCACTTGGCAGAGTGAGCATGCAGCTACTGCGAAAAGCGAATATTTATTAGGAAATATCGTCAGGTGATGTTATTGTGTTATTCTGATTCGTACTTAGGCCCTTATACGTTCTGTTTGAACAGAATCTAATTTGTTGCATGTGTATGCAGTCTATTGGACAATTAACTTCTCAAAATTGGGGAATGGCCGTTAAGTATGTGTCACCGGGGCGGAGGATATTTTAAATAGATATAGAACAACTTTTTGTTATAGGTTATTTAATTAAATTTCTAAGTTTAAAAAAAATGGAGACTGCGACTTGAAACGTAATTCGGCAGTAAATATTCATTAAGAAGGAATATTGTCCGGCGACATCTTCGTGACTATTCTGATTTGTACCAAGTTAGACATTCTTCTGGATTATATTAAAATACCTATATTGCTTGTGCAAACTCGTTGTCCATTCAATCTCACCTGGTATAAGACTTAATTAAGGAAATCTTAAACGTACAAAATGACTTGCAATCAACATCCATCCAAATTAAGAAAAGATAAAGCATGGTAAATTTATTGTGTTGAACTTCTGCAGTATAGATAGGTTTCAAATACCATAAGATTGGAAACGCGTTGAATGTAACTTTATTGCGAGAACTCTAACGTATCTATTTAGTTGGGATCACGTGACATCTTGTTTGATTATGTTATAAATATTATGTTATTATATAAACAATATTTTTACTTAATGGCGACTTTTCTAAGAGACAAAAGTTTATCTTGGGAATTCTTGTCATATATACTGTCTATATGTCCAATTAACACTTTGCTGCATGGCTTAAGATAAGTTGTCCGAATGTGCGTGAAAGCAATAAGTGCCTATACTTGCACGAACATGGGTTTTGTGCAGTGTATATAAATAAACACTGACTTATGCAGTTGCAATAGAGGAACTTCCCGCCCTCGCACAATGGATTGCATTGATTGTGATACTATTTTGCTTGGGGAAATATGCTTGAAAAACACACAACATGTTTTCTCAGATGTGTTCAGTGCATGGTTCCCTTTAACACTACGACTGACACCAATACAAAGTTTTAGACAACTTTGATAATGATAAAACTCTTCGCCAACGTATTTGCGTGGAAGACCCAAATCTTAAACGGATCGAAGTTTAAAAAGAATCACGGAGCAATTACCACGCGCTATTTCAGTGCATAGCAGGGAGCCGCTAATGCCAAATTAACATAATATATTACTAAAAGAATAACTTCAAGCTACCTGTTGACGGATTCATTTAGAATTTCGTGCAGCCTATATCAAATACATATCATCTGATCGCTAAATTTGTGTGTAGGCTATATACGTTAGTTTAAATCTGGTATAACAGGCCAATTAAATTTTTCAAACTAAAGTGCATGAATTTCGTCAAACTCTTACGATTCTTCAATTATATTATGTGTAAACATATTTATTTCGTATTTTTTACAATATATACATACAGTTATAACACTTTAAGTTGAAAGCATCATGAAATGATAACACATCGTCCTGCATGGGACACAAAGAAATGTCGTTTTTTTCTACGTGTATGATATAATCAAAGGAATTGATACTGTCTTTGTTTGCCTTCTCGGGTGCGTGGGGACTGAATAGTGTTGCAAAACGCGCAAAATGTTTTCTATGAAGGAATAGAAATATGGGAAAGCATATGCAAAGCAGTCAAAATTGATAAATAAAGGGTTTTGTAGGAGAGAAGCTTGTTGTTTTAATTCAAAACAAAAAGAGGAAACATATGTCTATAGATTGCGTGACGTTACGTCCTAATGATTCCGATTCATTTACATGTACGTAAAACCTTAAACTTCTTCGCGATTAATTTCCGCTGAAGTACCCTGCGAGTCAGACAGAGCCCCTTTCCGACCTACGCAAGCTTCGGGGGAAAGTGGGCTCTGCCAACAAACCCAATCTTCGCCCCAAGTTTGGGGCGAGTTAGTCAGGTTTTAAACTGGTCAAACAAGTTCTAGTTTACGGACACACGTAAGCAGGAAAATAGAAGTGACGCGTTAGAACCTGGGACCAAAATAGTATCTTTGTAACCGTTCACGCATGCTCAAAAAGAAATATCGAGTTTGTTGGCAGAGCCCACTTTCCCCTGAAGCTTGCGTAGGTCGGAAAGGGGCTCTGACTCGCAGGGTACCGCTGAAGTTAAGCAGCAAAACTTTCAATTACGCATTAATTTAATTTCTACTATGTGATTTTCTCTGCGCGACAACAGTCGATTACTTAATCGACACTCTGTCACTGGTGTGCATGCAGGTTTTAAATCAAAGTAAATATATACATACAGTTATAATACTTTAAGTTGAAAGTATCAAGAAATCATAACACATCGTCCTGGGACACAAAGAAATGTCGTTTTTCTCTACGTGTATGATATAATCAAAAGGATTGATATTGGCTTTTTATTTGCCTTCTCGGGCGCGTGGGGACTGAATAGTGTTGCAAAACGCGCAAAATGTTTTCTATCAAGGCATAGAGATATGGGAAAGCATATGCAAAGCAGTCAAAATTGATAAATAAAGGGTTTTGTAGGAGAGAAGCTTGTTGTTTTAATTCAAAACAAAAAGAGGAAACATGCATATGTCTATAGATTGCGTGATGTTACGTCCTAATGATTCCGATTCATTTACATGTACGCAAAACCTTAAACTTCTTCGCGATTAATTTCCGCTGAAGTTAAGCAGCAAAACTTTCAATTAGGCATTAATTTAATTTTTACTATGTGATTTTCTCTACGCCACAACAGTCGATTACTTAATCGACACTCTGCCACTGGTGTGCATGCCGGTTTTCAATCAAAGTAAATATATACATACAGTTATAATACTTTAAGTTTATTTATTTACAATTATTTAAACACGGTAACATCCCAACCATAGCCCTAAGATATCTAAAAGTTATAATACAAGTTATAATGAATGCGCACTTGGAAAACCTTCTGTTCCAAGTGCCGCTCTTTCAACTTAAGCTGTTGTTCCTAATTCGTCATGTCTTCTGTAAACTGTATATTTGTTCTCGTCTTTATTTTATTTTATTTTATTGTATGTTATGTTTGTTTTCATTAAGGTCGGTCTTGACATGGGACTACTCATGTCTTGTTGACCTTACCTTCAACAATATCTTTAGTTATTCAAAGTTTTTTTTCTCTCTAATTTGATAGTTTTAATTCTTTCGCATTTATGTATGGTTGTAAAGTTAATAAATAAATAAATAATAAAATAAAAAGGTTGATTTTCAGATGGCCGTGCATGTAAGACTAAAATGGTAAATATGTACATGAATTTAATAAGGTAAAAAATGTTTAAAATATTAAAAAATTTAGACGAATATTTATACAATCAAAGCTTTCTATCAAGTTGAATGTCATTCCAAGCTGCAGCACCTTTATAACTGAAGCTTCTTTTAAGAGCGTTGGTATTAGGTTTAGGCAAATAGAGAACATGGTTGTTACTTCTTAATTGATAAATTTGATTAAAAGAGATTGTGAATAACTCCTGGAGATAATTAATTGAATTACCCTTCATTATTTGTATCATTAAAGTATCCATTCTCTTCTTACCTGTAAGGTGTCCCAGCCGAGTTTGGTTCTGACAACATCAGAGGGTGTTTCATAGCAATCACCTGTAATTATTCAACCTGCCTTATTTTGGAGCTTTTGTTATCAAGAAATGATAACACATCGTCCTGGGACACGAAGAAATGTCGTTTTTCTCTACGTGTATGATATAATCAAAAGAATTGATATTGTCTTTGTTTGCCTTCTCGGGCGCGTGGGGACTGAATAGTGTTGCAAAACGCGCAAAATGTTTTCTATGAAGGCAGAGATAAGGGAAAGCATATGCAAAGCAGTCAAAATTGATAAAAAAAGGGTTTTGTGGAGAGAAGCTTGTTGTTTTAATTCAAAACAAAAAGAGGAAACATATGTCTATAGATTGCGTGACGTTACGTCCTAATGATTCCGATCATTTACATGTACGTAAAACCTTAAACTTCTTCGCGATTAATTTCCGCTGAAGTTAAGCAGCAAAACTTTCAATGAGGCTTTACTACGTGATTTTCTCTAAGCTACAACAGTCGATTACTTAATCGACACTCTGCCACTGGTGTGCATACAGGTTTTAAATCAAAGTAAATTAATAAAATAGAACTGCGGTTCAAACCTCAAACTCAAAACAAAAGGCAACTTGGCAGTCTAACACAAACAGTCTAACATCGTCAGGTCTTTTTTTGATATCCTGTTCAACCTTAGTGTGCTTTTTCTAAATTCATCAAAAGAAAAGAGGCTGTGTTTTAAAAATGCTTTGCCAATAACCTAGTGTTAATAATCACCTCACCAAACTGTCGCTCACCCAACGCCATCTAACGTCATTAATCATTATACAAATGGCCTATTACTCTTGTGATTCAAAACAAATTGCAGAAATCATGTTTAGATTGACGTAACGTCTTGATATATTGCGTCCGTTTAGAGTTACTAACATTTTTTCTTGTATTTTTGTTGCGACCAATTTCCTAGTACCGTTGGAAAATTTTCATGTCTCTGTGGCAGGTAGGATTGTGCGTGGCGTAACCATATAAAACCACAATTGATCCAGCTGGTATGTGGGCCGCAAAAACACGGGTTTACAAACAACGGCTGGAATCGAGCCTAAGGGGGAGGGGAGTTGGTAAATGGTTATTCGTGACACGTGATTCGTGTTAAAATGAGCCCGTGAAACGTGAAAAGAACTGAATTAGAACTGTGATTCGTGAATTTGGGGTTTAGCGTGATGCGTGATTTGCTTGCTATTAGATGCGAGGCTCATGGTTTGTTTATAGGATTTCGTGAAAATTAAATTTTACCAAGAACATTGTCTTTGATGCCAACGTGTCTGGGAGTAGAATACAATTAAAAAGCTTTGAGAGCATTTGGAAGAGACGGGAAAGTACTGGTGTGGCTAGTGTTTGTCTCCGAGCCCGGTGAGGGTGCTAATCTCGACATGCGTGTAGTCCACTTTACACGCGTGTAGAAAAAGGTGTCACGTTTGGTACAGTGTCACGCGGTAAGAATTGTTGGACACTGGACAAATGGTATTTTGCTTTCGTTTCAGTTAAAACGAAACGGAGCATGAAGAAAAGGATACAACTTGAAACCAAACGCCGTATGGTAAACAAAAACTCGATCTGAATTGCAGTATTTGTGGTCACTCCGTGGTCAAATCATTTTAAAGTTAAAGCCCCAGTCAAACGAGGATGAGAGTTGGTGAGAGTTGGCAAGCGAGAGTTTGTCTGAGAGTTTTCTCAACTCTCATGCCCCGGTCAAACGAGGGTGAGAGTTGATGAGAGTTGACGAGAGTTGTAGGATTTACCGCGCGTAGCAGGGAGACTAGGAACGAATTTCGAGGTAAACAAAGTACTAAACTCTCATCAACTCTCATATGTCAACTCTCATGACCGGTCAACGAGCAAAAACTCTCATCAACTCTCATTAAAATTTGAACCAGCTCAAAGTTGATGAGAGTTGATAAGAGTGCATGAGAGTCGATGAGAGTTGGTGGTCAAACGCGACCGAGAGTTGTAACTTTCATCGACTCTCGTCAACTCTCATCCTCGTTTGACCGTGCCTTAAGGGTAGGGTTCTTGTTGTTTTCAAGTTTTCGCTTAACCTGCTTCACGTTTTCGTGCTTTCCCTTTGCTCGTCCAAAGCATAAATCACCTTAACTAAAGCTAACTTAAAACACTACCGTAGACTTTATGTGGACGAGATGTTTTTCATTGGCATGGCATGCACCTTTTATTATTAAACACTCATGGGCTTTGGCGATTTTTTTGGCTGTATTTCCAAATTTTCGACTTAAACGTTGTCTTTTTAATAATCCGATTCAACCGAATTGTTTTTATCTCGGACTCTATTATAAATGTAATTTTTGAGCTGTTGTTAGTTGACTTTTAATTCTGCCTTTGGAAAACATGTATGCATGGGGAAGCCATTTAAAGCTTGTTAAAAATAATCCCTTCTGAAACCTCAAAAACCATATTTTGTACAACCAGAATTTAACAATGAAATCTTAGTTTTGCTTTGATATGTTAAATCAGTGTTTAGTCATCTTATCCATTAGAATTATCTTGAGGATTATCATTTGTTTTTATATTGTTTGTTATATATTGGCTGGTTGGGTGGGGGGTGTTTCAAAAAAGCATTTAATAAAAGTGGGCGAGGGGTTGTTGCATTCGTGTATTTCTAGTATTTGATGTGTTTGAGACTGTCGTGGCGACCTTGCCCTGGTCGGGACACTTTGCGCGGTACTTCGCGGCCCTTCGCGCAAACGATTGGAAATTGCGAAATTCCGAAGGACTTCGATGTCAGCGCATGACCTTATTCATAAATGGCCGACGATTTCGAATCGTTTGATGTGCATATAAATTATCTCCTCTGACCTCGGTTTAGAGTAGATTCTTTTGAATTTCGCAGCACATAAAAGAATACTAATTCAATGGCCATTTGTGAATATGGTATATAGTAGTCTCACAGAGCTTTACCTTCGTATCAACAAACAATTAGTTGTTGAGACTGGAGTCAGCAATAGAAATGAAACGTTGTTTCCTTATGCCATTTAGTTAAGTCACTTTGTTTCTCGGATTGTATGGACAATGGACAACAGTAACACATATACACTAAAGTTACTTAACGTTAGTTTTCGGCAACTTTTCACATTGCTGTAGGGGACATAAAACAGAGGCAACGTCAAATTCCAATTCGCCAATTATAGAAACCTAAAGATGTGATTAAGCCATTGCTAGCCTCCCAGTTGTAGACTAAATGTAAATCAGGTTTAATCATACGCCACTTCGTCAAAATCGGCGATGCGTGAAATTTCCTTAAAAGTACACGTGATGCGTGAAATTGTGAAACATCAGTGCGTGAAACGGGATCATGACGCCCTCCCCCCTTTGCCACCCACTAAGCGTTACGTTGGGAGAGGAGTAGTGATAGACCCCCATCGAGGGACCAAAGGGATGCCGCCTCATTAAATATTCAATTTTTAATTATTCATTCTCATGCTCCTTCGCGACCCTCTAACCCTAATCTCATTACGTCATTATGTCTCGTGCTCCTATATGACCCCCTAACCCTAGATGTTACTTAACCCCCCGTCATTCCCGATTGGTCTCCGACTGATTTCCGAAGTTACGTCATTATCAAAAGACGCTAGACTTATTTCTTTATAACTAATAGAAACCAACTTTCATTTAAACCCTTAACCCTACTTATAGCCAACACTTGTGGGACACGTAAACGCACGGAGCATGCGTACAGTAAACTTTAACAAAATAGACGTTCTTCACAAGGAACTAAAGAGAAATTGATAGAGGCACTTTATATTTTTTATCTGAAACCATGTCTGGTTAGAGAGTTCTGAACAGCGTAAGTGTCTGAATTGGAAGAGGTAACTGCTCTGGTCAAACCTGAATATTATTTGAATAATCGTATGGCTACCTCGGTTTCTTTTGTTTCCACACGCACAATTAACGTCGAATTTACCCGATGCACAAAAAGGAGGTACGATTAGTAACTAATCATACCTAATCTTTATATGCATTAGGTACGATTAGAACTAATCATACCTATAATTTTATTGAGTACTTTCCTTATTTATAATTCAATCAACACATCTATATGTAAATTATTAATTCATTTGATTGGGAGAACAACATTTTAATGACAACTACAACTCTTATTTACACGCCATATAGTCCCAACTGACAACTTTACTTGTTCATATTAATATTAATATTTAATGTATGTACATTTGCTCCTTGTAGAATTCCTCCCACAGTTAGTTGTGACCATACGATTACAAACTAATAGCATGGCGTTGGGGTAGATTAGTGATTTAAATTCCCTCAATCCTCGGGAGGTTTAGTAAAAGTCCCTCGGGCTTCGCCCTCGGGACTTTTACTAAACCTCCCTCGGCTTTCGGGTAATTTAAATCACTAATCTACCCCAAAGCCATGCTATTACTTATAATAATATGGAGACTTTGAATATTATATTAGTCAGAACCTGAATGACCAAACAGTCTTATACACGTTTGGTGGCAATAAGTGTTAACAATTTTAGAGAGTTATCGTTTACTTTGGCCTAGTTTGTAGAGGAACGAAACAGAAATGGATAGAGGCACTTTATATTTTTTTATCTTAAACTTGGTTTGGAGGAATATAGCGGGTTTTTGGTTAAGTAATCCGAGTGTTATTTTCGAAGAGATGAATGTTGACAGTTTTGGTCGAATTATTGCCTATCTAACCTTAGTCTATAACCTACTAGTGATTCCTTGGATGAAGAAACAGTTCGAGAAGTCGTAAGAAGACACAAATCAATTCGAAAAGCGAAGAGCAAAGACTTGCCCATATGTAACTGAGATACATCATGGTTACTAGGCTTTCTGTTAATAAGAACGATATAAACAAGATTCTCGCACGTGCAGAACACAAAAGGGAAAGCCCGTTAAAGTTACTAATGACCTAAATCTAACCGAATTTGCATACACTGTAGAATATGTAATTATTTATGGGGTTGTGAAAGGATAATAAGGGGTATGAACAGCGGACAAGTCTTGGCGAAAAGGTGATTAGCGTGTATTTTGCAAAAGACAGAATTCACAACAATCAGTTTAAAGTATTTATGTAGGCTTTGGTTTAAACTTACACATATCAAAACAAATTACGGTTACATATAAAAAGTTTTAGTAAGGTCTGCTTCTTAGATTATATATTTAGGTGTTTTTATTTTAAAAGTAGCACTGTCCTCTGATGATAATTGGGACACATCTTCTTTTGTCATAGGTAAATATTTTGATCTAGTCATCATTAGATGGTGTTCATACTCTCCTCTTTCACCCCGGGACATCTTTGCCAAGTCGCTTTCTTTCCACTCCGAAGAGCTTTCCCAGTTATGAAAGAAATTATGTTTAAGTGTTGGTTGTTCAACTTTTGGAGGCGGTGTTATAAAATAAGAGAAACAGGAGGATGAAAGGGCTCGGAGTCTGAATCCGGGGGCTCGGAGCTCGAAGCCGGGGCTCGGAGCTAGGAACCAAGAGATTGGACCCCGGGACTCGGAGCCAGGGGCTCGGAGCCGGGAGCCGATGGCTCGGAGCCAGGAGCCGGGGGCTCGGAGCCAGGAGCCGGGCGCTCGGAGCCAGGAGCCGAGGGCTCGGAGCCAGGAGCCGGGGGCTCGGAGCCAGGAGCCGGGCGCTCGGAGCCAGGAGCCGAGGGCTCGGAGCCAGGAGCCGGAGGCTCGGAGCCAGGAGCCGGGGGCTCGGAGCTAGGAGCTGGGGGCTCGGAGCCAGGAGACGGGGACTCGGAGCCAGGAGCCGGGGGCTTATATATATATATATATATATATATATATATATATATATATATATATATATATATATAATCTTAGTCTTAGGACTATAGTCTTAGTCTTAGGACTATAGTCTTAGTCTTAGGACTATATAGTCTTAGTCTTATAATCACCCCAGGGGTAACCCCAAACACCCCCAGTCACCACTGTGGTAACCCCTAAACACCCCGGGGTAACTCCAAACACCCCCGGGTAACCCCCAAACACCCCCGGGGTACCCCCCAAACACCCCCGGGGTACCCCCAAACACCCCCTTCTCCTCCCCTTTCTCCTCCTTCTCCTCCTCCTCCTCTTTCTCCTCTTTCTCCTCCTCCTCCTTCTCCAAATTGTTCTGGGGTTACCCCAGGGGTGTTCAGCAAGTAGAATTGGAGTCTTATGACTATATAGTCTTATTCTTAGGACTATAGTTTTAGTTGAAAAAATTCTATAAAAAAAGTAGACTCCAATTCTACTTGCTGAACACCCCTGGGGTAACCCCTGAACAATTTGGAGAAGGAGGAGGAGGAGGAGGAGGAGGAGGAGGAGGAGGAGGAGGAGAAAGAGGAGGAGGAGGAGGAGAAAGGGGAAGGAGGAGGAGGAGGAGGAGAAAGGAGGAGGAGGAGGAGAAATGGGGAGGAGGAGGAGAAAGGGGGAGGAGGAGGAGGACCCTGGGGGTGTTTGAGGGGTAGCCCGGAGGTGTTTGGGGGTTACCCGGGGGTGTTTGGAGTTACCCCGGGGTGTTTAGGGGTTACCATAGTGGTCATTGGGGTGTCCAGGGGGTGTTTGGGGTTACCCCTGGGGTGATTATAAGACTAAGACTATATAGTCCTAAGACTAAGACTATAGTCCTAAGACTAAGACTAAGACTATAGTCCTAAGACTAAGATTATATATATATATATATATATATATATATATATATATATATATATAAATATATATATATATATATATAAGCCCCGGCTCCTGGCTCCGAGTCCCCGTCTCCTGGCTCCGAGTCCCCGTCTCCTGGCTCCGAGCCCCCAGCTCCTAGCTCCGAGCCCCCGGCTCACGGCTCCGCGCCCCCGGCTCCTGGCTCCGAGCCCTTGGCTCCTGGCTCCGAGCCCTTGGCGCCTGGCTCCGAGCCCCCGGCTCCTAGTTCCAAGCCCTCGGCTCCTAGCTCCGAGCCCTCGGCTCCTGGCTCCGAGCCCTCGGCTCCTGGCTGAGCCATCGGCTCCCGGCTCCGAGCCCCTGGCTCCGAGTCCCGGGGTCCAATCTCTTGGTTCCTAGCTCCGAGTCCCGGCTTCGAGCTCCGAGCCCCCGGATTCAGGCTCCGAGCCCTTTCATCCTCCTGTTTCTCTTATTTTATAACACCGCCTCCAAAAGTTGAACAACCAACACTTAAACATAATTTCTTTCATAACTGGGAAAGCTCTTCGGAGTGGAAAGAAAGCGACTTGGCAAAGATGTCCCCGGGTGAAAGAGGAGAGTACGAACACCATCTAATGATGACTAGATCAAAATATTTACCTATCACAAAAGAAGATGTGTCCCAATTATCATCAGAGGACAAGAAAGACTATCGTGCTACTTTTAAAATAAAAACACCTAAATATATAATCTAAGAAGCAGACCTTACTAAAACTTTTTATATGTAACCGTAATTTGTTTTGATATGTGTAAGTTTAAACCAAAGCCTAAATAAATACTTTAAACTGATTGTTGTGAATTCTGTCTTTTGCAAAATACACGCTAATCACCTTTTCGCCAAGACTTGTCCGCTGTTCATACCCCTTATTATCCTTTCACAACCCCATAAATAATTACATATTCTACAGTGTATGCAAATTCGGTTAGATTTAGGTCATTAGTAACTTTAACGAGCTTTCCCTTTTGTGTTCTGCACGTGCGAGAATCTTGTTTATATCGTTCTTATTAACAGAAAGCCTAGTAACCATGATGTATCTCAGTTATATATGGGCAAGTCTTTGCTCTTCGCTTTTCGAATTGATTTGTGTCTTCTTACGACTTCTCGAACTGTTTCTTCATCCAAGGAATCACTAGTAGGTTATAGACTAAGGTTAGATAGGCAATAATTCGACCAAAACTGTCAACATTAATCTCTTCGAAAATAACACTCGGATTACTTAACCAAAAACCCGCTATATTCCTCCAAACCAAGTTTAAGATAAAAAAATATAAAGTGCCTCTATCCATTTCTGTTTCGTTCCTCTACAAACTAGGTCAAAGTAAACGATAACTCTCTAAAATTGTTAACACTTATTGCCACCAAACATGTATAAGACTGTTTGGTCATTTAGGTTCTGACTAATATAATATTCAAAGTCTCCATATTATTCAAATAATATTCAGGTTTGACCAGAGCAGTTATCTCTGCCAATTCAGACACTTACGCTGTTCAGAACTCTCTAACCAGACATGGTTTCAGATAAAAAATATAAAGTGCCTCTATCAATTTCTCTTTAGTTCCTTGTGAAGAACGTCTATTTTGTTAAAGTTTACTGTACGCATGCTCCGTGCGTTAACGTGTCCCACAAGTGTTGGCTATAAGTAGGGTTAAGGGTTTAAATGAAAGTTGGTTTCTATTAGTTATAAAGAAATAAGTCTAGCGTCTTTTGATAATGACGTAACTTCGGAAATCAGTCGGAGACCAATCGGGAATGACGGGGGGTTAAGTAACATCTAGGGTTAGGGGGTCATATAGGAGCACGAGACATAATGACGTAATGAGATTAAGGTTAGAGGGTCGCAAAGGAGCATGAGAATGAATAATTAAAAATTGAATATTTAATGAGGCGGCACCCTTTGGTCCCTCGATGGGGGTCTATCACTACTGAGAGGAAAAAAAGAATGTGCACATGCAGCCAAATAGTAGATTGTAAATATGTTATAAATTGTTAAAATAATTATTGAAGATATTTCCACCGCATGCAAAATACAATTTTTGCAAAGAAAAATTTTCCAACCTTCCAAACAATAAAGTGGTTCGTCCGTAAGCGTGCGCGTACATTAAATCTGAATGTGAGTATTTCATTGGTGCAACTTGTTTTTTCGGCGCTAAATCGCAAAGAACAAAGATTAAAATTTATTAATGATATTTCTTAAAGAAACCAAATGGAACTCAGGAGAATACATAGAGAAACGAACATGCAAGGTATCATATTTTGTTGTGCTATCGTCTTATACATGGTTAAAAAGTATATGCATGTAGTTATTAAGTATGACGAAGAAACTCTTAGGAAATCGTCGATACGTCCGACTTACTTTGAAATAATTGAAATAAACTTGACTAAACTAAGGGAAATAAAAACAATTGTGTTCCCGGTTAGTTTATTTACTATAATCAAAGTTCGGATTCATCACGATGATTACGGACTGCAGTTTGGTCGACTGTCTCGTATTTAAAAGTAACGCGGTCTCCATTTTTTGGTTTAAGATTATCTGCACCAACCGTTGCTAATTGACCATTGATGTAAATCATCCAATAAAGTTTAGCTATTTGGTTTTGCTCCATACAGCATATGCTTGTGATAAATCGACCCAAGTCAGGGTAATATTGATGTTCGAATTTGTAGCAAGGACTTTGTTGCGAGGCCAGTTGCAGTATGCTGAAGGCCGTTGTTCCCTCCGCTACTCGTAGTTCTACTGCAGGTATCGCAGACTCTTTGACGTTGATGACGCTGAGTTTGATGCTGACATCTATTTTCTAAAAACACAGACACACTAGTGCAAATGTATTTCGCTGTTTATTGTTAAACTAATAGAATAGAATAGAATAGAATAGAATAGAATAGAATAGAAGAGAACAGAACAGAACAGAACAGAACAGAACAGAACAGAACAGAACAGAACAGAACAGAACAGAACAGAACAGAACAGAACAGAACAGAACAGAACAGAACAGAACAGAACAGAACAGAACAGAACAGAACAGAACAGAATAGAATAGAATAGAATAGAATAGAATAGAATAGAATAAAACTTCATTTTACGAGGGAAAAGACGTATTAACCGTAAAGGTTATCTAACATACGGCCCTCCCTACTACTAGCGTTGCATAAACAATTCTTTATAGAAAAACATTATATTTAAACTAGTCTTACATAATTATGAATATAAATATGTTACTGCGTTAAAATACATACCTTAGGTTTTTCTGTTTAAGAAAAAAGGAATAAGAAATCATTAAGAGTTTGCTTAAACATAAAACAAACAAACAAACAAACAAACAAACAAACAAACAAACAAACAAACAAACAAACAAACAAACAAACAAACAAACAAACAAACAAACAAACAAACAAACAAACAAACAAACAAACAAACAAAAGACAGGCAAACAACCAGACTTAGCAAACAAACAAATAAACAGAAAGAGACAGACCGACAGACAGACAGACAGACAGACAGACAGACAGACAGACAGACAGACAGACAGACAGACAGACAGACAGACAGACAGACAGACAGACAGACAGACAGACAGACAGACAGACAGACAGACAGACAGACAGACAGACAGACAGACAGACAGACAGACAGACCAATTAATGCTAAATTGCAATAAACTAAGCAATAATATACTAAATATTTGTCTTTGGTCTTTATCTGTACACATCTCTCTCCTCCGTCACTCGTTCGAGTGACGAAGCTTTGATATAGCAACGTTTTTGATTGGCTGTTTAATTGGCTTTGGGTTTTTTTCCGTATGTTCATACGGAAAAAGACTCAAAGCCAATTAAACAGCCAATCAAAAACGTTGCTATATCAAAGCTATGTTATAAATGTATATCCAACATAGTTTAACACTACTCTGGCTTAAGAACTTCAAATCACTAAACTCAATCCTGCCTGAGCTAGCCAAAAAGGACCGGCCCTTCATGAGAGAGTTCAAGCTTCACGTTTGTACGCCGAACGTCAAACGACAGGCGAAGGCAAAGTTCTTATTCAAAACAGAGTAGTGTTAAACTATGTTGGATATACATTTATAACATGGCTTTGATATAGCAACGTTTTTGATTGGCTGTCGTGCGTGCTCCATAACTCGATGGAGCACGGCAAAAAAGCGCGGGGAAAAATTTCAAAACAAAACTGAGGTTTAAATTGACTTTGGTGACCTTTTATATTATCAAACTACCAAGTCATTTAATTTTATTGAGTAATAAAGAACAACGACCCAGAAGACATAAACTGGGTCTGGGTAACCGAGTTTAAACTGTCCTTTTGGTTGGATTTTAGTGAACAAAAAAGACTTGGCTACGAAAGTAGAAAAACACAACAACCATTATAAAAGAAATGGCTCATGGTTTTGTGTGCTCTATCGAGTTATGGGTGCACGTGTGAAATTTGGAGAGCACTCAAAAATCTATAGAGCTACGCCTCGACCAACTCTTACGATTTTTTCGTGCTCTCCCAATTTCCCGCGTGCATGCATAACTCGATAGAGCATCATGATGGTAATGATGGTGGTAATGGTAATGGTTATGGTGATAGCGATGATTATAGTGATAGTGGTGATAATGATAATGATAATGATAATATGCTGCTGCCGATGATGATGGTGATGATGATGATGGTGGCAATTCCAATGATGATGGTAATAGTAATAGTGGTGAGAACATCACCCCTTCGCAGAGGTCATAATAGTAGTAGCGTCGTCTTAGCTACCTTGTACTTCAAGTTTGTAAGTTTTGTTGATATACCCATATTTGTTCGACACGTTGCATTTGTATATACCACTATCAGCGGGAATGACTGATTTTATAGATAATGTAAACGTGTGAGGTGTGATGGTATGATATGTCTCATCTTTTCTCTTCGTGAACATTTTCCCGTCTTTGTACCAGGTGACAGTTGGTGCGGGATTTCCGTTGGCATCACAAACCATATTCACGGCGTTTGCTGCTGGAAAAACCAACACTTCCTTGTCCATCTTGTCCAGCCGAGTAAAGAAAGGTTTTCCCTCTAAAAATACACATGAATTGCACAGTTAGATGGTAGTATGGACTCTCCTATAAATATCGGTTAGACATTGACGGCTACAATGCCTACATTATGGTTTATTAAAAAAAGTTATATATCTTTGCATTCCTGCAAGAAAATTGTTACCATGCGTAATGATTTTTACCTGGTAGATGGCTGGTAGGCTTTGGTGCTACAGTGAGAAAAATTAAAACAAAATATTATACATTAATTGATTTATTCCGTATGGGCGGTAGTTGTTTATGTTTACATTTAACCTGTTTACTATTGTATTTACCAGTGTTGCATGTAAACATGTTTGATTAACATAGTTAACAAGTTGTCACAGCAGTTACTAGACAACACAACACACCACACCACAACACAACACAACACAACACAACACAACACAACACAACACAACACAACACAACACAACACAACACAACACAACAACGCAACGCAACGCAACGCAACGCAACGCAACGCAACGCAACGCAACGCAACGCAACGCAACGCAACGCAACGCAACGCACCGCACCGCACCGCAACGCAACACACCACACCACACCACAAGACAACGCAACGCAACGCAACGCAACGCAACGCAACGCAACGCAACGCAACGCAACGCAACGCAACGCAACGCAACGCAACGCAACGCAACGCAACGCAACGCAACGCAACGCAACACAACACAACACAACACAACACAACACAACACAACAAATCTTGATTCCTATACCTGTGACATACAAACGCATCGTATGTTGAATTTCCCCTGCCTCGTTCTTTGCAATGCAAGTGTATTTGCCAGCATCGGAAAACTTGACTTTTTTTATTTTCAAATACCGAAAATGTTTGTATTTCAATCTCTTTGTAGTGGTATCGATATTTTGGCCATCTTTTTTCCACCAATACTGTGTTTTCTTGGAAGCACGCGCTTGGCAAGTCAACTTAATTTCTGCGACACCAGCAGTTGCTGTAAAATTGGATATGGTCTTCGTAAATTTTGGAGGCTCCCTTTCTACAAAAAGAAAGATAACATTTCAGTTATTGATTAACCCTGTCTCGTAAGCGCGCATGCAGACGCACCTTTAGTATTGTACTCTGCCTAACGCCAGACGATATTACTCATCAAGGGAAGACCCTTGGTAGTCAAGGGGTAAAAAACCTATTTGAATGAATTTAAGTTGATTTGCCACTAATTTACAGGTTGTTAACAATTATATAACAATTATATAAAACAAAAAATTAGTAGCAAGGGAGCCTAAAAAGAAACCAAAAGGCTTGTATGAATTTAGGCTTCCTTTGTTAAGAATTGAATTATTTACAAAATTACCTTTAGTAGACTAAGTCATCAAATAATACACAAATATAACAATTATTTTGGCAAGTTTCTTAATATTTTGACGAAAGAAATGTTTTTAGCTTTTTTTTTAATAAAGTAAAGGAAACTGCTTAGCTAGTTCAGTATTTAAAAAATGTTTGACCTTGAAATCTTATAGAAAACTGCCTAATATTTGTTCTACATAACGGAATGTGAAAGTCCATTACATTCCTTGTATTATAAGATGAATTTGGTTATTTAACTGTCAAACGTTTTTGGCAAAAGAGAATTTTTATAGGAATACAGTTTGTTTTGGGGAAATTTGGGCTTCTTGGTAAAAATGCCTTATGACGTACGCAGATGGATCATTAATAGTGAGCTTATGTGCTTATGAGATTGAGTGCGCCGTGTGTGGCTGCACCTTTTCGGTTCTCGAGTTTTATAGTATTAGTATTGGACGATAGTTTAAATTTGTATGAAATGGTCCAGATCGGACTTAATGTCCTACTCTACGACTAAATATGATATTGATTATGAAGTTAAAACGATACTTGAAGAGGCTCATATTGGGAAGGAACCTAAATGCAGTAGGAAAGTTCGAAAGCCAACGCGACGTGGAAGGCGAGCTGGAAAGAAGAAAGTATGTGAACTTTATCAACAGAGAAACACTCAAGAATCAGAATATCGAAGTATTCCAGTCCGTATTACCGACCGAACTTATGGCGGGATTAATCGAGAGAAAGATCTTCCGGTTAGACATCAGTATTATAAAGCCATTTCAACGAGGAAGGAAGCTAACCTGCCTTCGGTATTGCTTGCCAATGTCAGATCGTTGCGTAGCAAAGTCGATGAAGTAGGGGTTGTTTCTCGTACAAACAATGTAAGCGTTGTGTGCCTGACTGAGACGTGGCTGGACGATGAAATTTCAGATTCTTATGTAGGTATACCAGGTTATTTTATAATAAGGAGAGACAGAACAAGTACGGTGAGAGATCATGGCGGTGGGGTTTGTGTATATGTTAAAGAGGACATGCCGTGGAGGAGAATATGTCTGGAGAATGAAGCAGCGAAGGAGATAGAAAGTTTATGGATTCAGTTAACGCCTGAGCGAGCAATTAGAACTGGTAGTACTATTCTTGTAGCATGTATTTATCACCCAACCTGGGCAGATCAAAATCAAAATTTATTACTGTACGAACACATCCAACTAAATGTAGACACTTTTCTCAGTAAACACCCTTCTGGATTAGTTATAATAACTGGTGACTTTAACCCTACTTCTACTGGATTTCGCCCAGCTGAAGTTACACGTGCATGCTCTTTAAAACAACGAGTAACTTTCCGTACACGGGATTCTGGCATTTTGGATTTGATTTTTACAAATAAGTCGGATTTATATGACACACCAATTCAATTGCCCAAAATCGGAAATAGCGACCACTACACCGTACTGATAACTCCCAAATGGCATCTAGGGCGGAAAATTGATAACACCCGAGGATCTAAAGTGTATAGAAGAGATCTTCGGGAAAGTAACTAGAAAGCCTTTGGCTCTTGGTTGGTAAGAGAGTCGTGGCATGATACCTTCAATGAGTCTGATCGCCAAAGTAAATACGATAATTTCATGCAGAAAATGAACAGTGCTATAGATTTGTTTCTGCCTTTAAAAAGATCTAAAGTGAACAAAAGTGATAAGCCATGGATAACAAATCAAATTAAGAAATGGATTAAGAAAAGACAAAAAGCCTTTTGTCAGTATGGAAAACCCTCTAGTGAGTATAAGAAATGGCGGAATAAAATTAGAGCAAAACTAAAAACATGCAGAAGAGACTTTTATGCAAATCAGATGAACGATTGTATCGGATCAAACATATGCAAATGGTGGAAAACAATTAAAAACTTAACTTGTGATGTAGCCTCCCCGCCATGGAGTCGGTACTTAATGGGGCAAACCGGACATACAACTCCTGTGGAATTAGCGAATGAAATAAACTCCTTCTTTTCGGAACTGACTAAAGATTTCCAGCCATTAGCACAGCCTTTAGATGTCCGGGAACTACCCGTGCCACCAAATTTAAAAGCCACACCCTACCAAATCCAAACAAAGCTGAAGGCAGTAAATAGTAGGAAGGCTGTTGGCCCTGATAATCTTAACAACAGAATACTAAAAGAATTTTCCGAAGAACTTAGCGTCGTCCTCGCAGATATTTACAACACCTCGTTAACTCAAGCCTATGTTCCTGACTTGTTAAAAGCGTCAACTATTGTTCCAATTCCCAAGATACTACCGCCAAAAACAATCGAAGAAGATCTTAGCCCCATTAGCCTTACATGTCAGATAAGTAAAGTTTTTGAAGGCCTAACTCTAGATAGATTAATGCCGGAAGTTGAACAACATATCGATACTAAACAATTTGCAAACAAAGGAAAATCAACTAAGGACGCCCTAGTGAGTACCCTTCACAATATTCATACTGGAATAGATAATGGAGATACAGCTGTTAGGATTTTCTTTACTGATTTTACAAAAGGTTTTGACCTAATTACCATAACATTCTGGTCGATGAACTTGTAAAACTCGGAGTAAGTGATGTCCTAATACGGTGGATTGCAGCCTTTTTAACAAACCGCAAACAACGTATAAAGGTAGATGGAGTCTTTTCTGAGTGGAAATATCCAAAAGGAGGAATACCGCAAGGCACAAAATTAGGCCCGTTATTGTTTGTAATAATGGTTAACGACTTGGTTAAAAATTGGCCAGGAAGGGCAAAGTTTGTCGACGATTTAGCCGTAGTAGAAACAATCCCGCGGAACTCAATAAGCGTGATGGATTTGGTAGCAAGAGAAATTCAACAGTATTGCATAGATCATAAAATGAAGTTAAACCCCAAGAAATGTAAGGAGATGTTTGTAAATTTTATGACAAACCCGAATATATTAAGTAGGGATATAGTCGTTAATGGCACCCAAATAGAATCCGTTGATGCGTACAAATTGTTAGGCGTTATGCTCGAAAGTAATCTTAAATGGAATAGGCAAGTTGAGGATAAAACTAAAAAGGCGTGTAAAAGATTGTATGCATTAAGAGTACTAAAGAAAGCTGGATTGCAGGAAAGAGAACTTGTTCTAGTGTATAGGTCCATGATTCGACCTGTTCTAGAATATGCTGTTGAAGCCTGGTCTAACCTCTCACAGTACCTAAGCGACAAACTACACACGTAAAAATCTCACAGGCTATAACAGGGTTGTTGGCTCAACAACCCATTAACAGAACTGTTAACAGGCTAGAACATGATTGGTGAAATAACAGCATTGTTCATGCATGTTTCAACATGTTGTTACAGCTTGGAGAATCGACAAGGCTTGTTCATGCATGTCACAACAAGCAAAACCTAGCTTGATAAAACAACCAAGTTCATGGTTGTTGTATCATGACTGTTCAATCCTGTTGATTCATCATGCCCGAACAACATGTTGTATCATGCATGAACAACACTGTTGATTCATCATGATAGTTTTGTGTTGTTCAAACAGGCATGAACAACGTTGTTCGTTCGACAACATTGTGCATGCCTGTTACGAGTGTTCGTGTTTTTAGCGAGGAACACGCGAGGGTTCTCGACACTTTCACGCAACGAACTTACAGTCCAGGTCAGAGGTGGTTGGACAAGTACCACGTGAATATCTCGACCAATGAAATGGCTTATTTTCTCATCGTTTGATCGGCTGAAAATTTTGCATTGGACTTAGAATACCGAATATTACGCTATTGTCATTCATTTTTTTCTTTAAAAAAGCAGCGATATCGTTTGATATATTGTTGGACTATCCATATCTGCAGGATTTTGCAAGGTAAATGTATTTTTCTACTTTATTTTGATGGTTTATGTAGGTCGTGTCGCCCTAAGCGAAGACCCGACTTCCGGTTTGTCAACAATCTTCAAAGCAAAAAATCTCGAATTCCAACGGTTCGAATTCTCTAATTTTTGCGTAATAAGTTGAACAAATGTCTAATCTTGGATTCTATCCAGACGACCCCCGGTGACCTCTCAACCGTTTTCGAGATATTCGCCTTTGAACCGACCACGGTATTTCGGCATTTGCTAAGATGGCGCCTAATAAATTTAAGAGGGCCTTTCGCCACTAAAGCTTGTTTTTTTCTCAAGAATTTTGGAAGTTTCTTAATATTTCGAGCTGTATTCTTTAGAGTAAGTGTAGAATGAGTGGTGGACAATTATTAAAGAGTAAAATTTGGTATTTGTCTTTTTATGGTCCAAAACGCTTGACCTCGCTGTATAAAAACACCATCATTCTGGAAAAAATGTATACATATCAGGCCTACATATATTCTGTAAATATTATTACAGAACGTACTGAATTTTCTTAAAGATCTGCTATATATGTATACAGGCCTGATATGTATAGATATTTTTTTATATATTAATTAACATTGTATTCCATGACAGCATATGATTATTAAAATTGATGTGTGGATAATTATTTGTAGTTTATTGTTGTTGGTCATTGTTATTGTGAATAATATATTGTAGTTGTAGTATTAATTTTTTTTTTGCTAATTTGTTATAATTTGTTGTTGTTGTTCATATTGTTTTTTAGTATACAAATATTTATTATAGGACTTTAGCTAAGTGTGTGTGTGTGGGGAGGGGGGGGGGGGGGCATGTGCCCTTGTGTCCACCCCTTGATTTGTACACCCATGAAGTGAATACAATAGTTAGGCATTGGCTGTACAGTCAACTTTTAAGACATGAAAGGGTTAATAATTCCATCTCACTTCCTATTTTTTACAGGAAGTGAAGAGATACAGTACAGATGTCAGTGTTGGAATAACTTGCCTGGACACAAGCACCGATCTGAACAGGATTTTTATGATTATAAATTGATGGATTCTCTTTTGCCAAATAACATTCAAATATGTAGTTTGATGTTTTGCATGTTATCAGTTGTATAATTACATCATAACAATGCATAATTGTGGATATAACTAATAAAATTTTAACAGAGGTATTATCTCACATAGTATACAATTCAAATGCTGTGTCTCAAAGCCTAATTAAATGCCTGGATATTATTCATCCCTTTGCCTTTGAGTGCTACTGCATGTACATACTGATAGACAGTGAATTCTGTCTAAGAGACACACCCTTGGGCTGGACTTTGTCTGTCTTATAGTTCATTTATTGGACTTTGTCTGTCTTATAGTTTGATTACCCATTCACTTTTCTGATGCCCTCTCTAAAGTTGATGTTTTCTTGGCAGGGGGGGGGTGCTTGACTGCAAAAATGTAAGTTCCTTATTTACATATATATTTAGGATACAGGAAATACACTTTATTTGATAAAATAGGAATATTTGAACATTTGACCAGTTATATACCAAGTTTATCAATAGATTCTGGAGCCTGGAGGCAATTCATTAAATCGATTTTGGATTTTGAATTCACCTTATACAAAGAAAAATACAAGATAGTTATTGAATAATAAATTTTAGGCTAGCTTTCACAATTTTATAAAATTTGGGATACAAGTAAGCTAAAGTATGAAGGAAGAGGGAAATCATAAACCACTAAACAACAAATAATGTTGATTTCTCAAATCTCACCTCACGCTTTTCTCCAGTTGTAACGAATCACACGTTGCACCACACAACCAAATCATCCTTCATTGTAAATATCTAAATTCATTTCTGATTTGTTCCATTATTTGTAACATAAAATGCGTCGAATCCGAAGGATTGAGTAGTCCTTGAAAACTAACTTGAATGCCCATCCGCCATTGTCATGAATATACGCCAAATAAAGCACAATCTGATCATATTAATTGTCTGTGATCGTCACGGATGGTTCTCGTATTTTCCTGCCGATCATATTTATAAATTCTGGATCAACTGTGACGAGTTTTCAACAGTTTTTGTGCATCTAGTCCACAAGGGCGAGTTCATTCCTCGTCTGCGGTCAGATGCAAATGAATCGATTTTAGCGTTAGGACCATGATGCTTTGCGTGACTTGTCCAACCTCCTCTGAGTCCAGGTGTGGTAAAACAAACAACATTTTATATTGCTGAATTATCGAAAAACCCATGTCTTCTTAACATAAAAAACGTTGGATGTTTATTTCAAACTTTGACAGTTTTCTGCGAATGTTTTGTGGCGAAAATTACGTGCAACAAGTGTGTGAGTTTTGTACAGCATGCCCAGAGACTCGCTGCAGAGTGTCTTGATGAAAATGGAAACGAAAAAATCATCACTCACTAACTTATATATCCTCGTTGGGCCAGGACTTTGGAGATATAACAGAGTTTGTTCCAGCAGTATGTATGGTACAAGTTTGAAAGCTTGTGAAGCTCGTTTCTTTTCCAAAATCCGACAAAACACTGGTGTTGAAACAAGGCAAAATTGGACAATTGGACAAAAGCTATGGCGTCAGCAGCAACAAGTATTTTCCCTAAGGTAAGTTTTAAAATCTAGTAAACCAGTCAAAATTTCTGGACGTAAATAATTCTGTTGTTTTCTAATATTGTCGGATTTGTCGGACATATAGTAATAGTATTGCACAAAACTATTTATAATCGAGACGGAGATTCCAGGCAGAAAACGTAATTTAGTTAGAAATATCAAAGCGCAGACAATTACTTTGAGAAAGCCCATAACATTGAAGAAAACCTTATGTACATAAAGTCTTTGTAATTGTAATAATTTAATCACTCTGCAAAGATGTTGCAGTTCAATAAATATTTTCATTTTTACCATTTCTCTGGGCTTTGATATTTGTAACTAAAACTATTATTATATAACCACAAATTGATACATACACTGAGGGGTGCATGAGATGGGGGAGGGGGTAGTATTAAATGTCAAAGAAACATTTGCCGATATTTTATTATGCATGTATTTTCTTATTTTTAAATGCATATTAATGCATCAGTCAAATCCAAGCGTGCCCATATCCCCCCTCCCCCCCCCCCCCAGGCATTTGACAAATATACTGCTAATTCCCCGCCGTGGGGATGAGAAGCAGGTGAAAATGCCCCATGGTGGGGCCAAAAATCTTTGACAAATTTCCCACCCCGGGGAATTTCTTGTTGAAATATTTTATAATACAATACAAGAAGTGCTCTGCTGGAGCACATATACATGTGCATGTTTTCGGCGACTTTGTCATTTCCAGTGTAGACAACTAAGGAGATGTTTTAAACATTTGTTGCTTGTTATGATTCGCTGGCCCTCACTCAGTACATTATTAGTATTAAATTCCTGAAGATTAAATTCCCGAAGTGACAATCTTTTTCCAGTTTCAGGAACAAACACACAAAAATGAGTCTGGTACCCAGACACTTGATTATAATTATTCTCTTAAAGTCTTTCGTGTGCTCGATCAAAACAACTAGTTTGGGAAACCACAGAGTTGCATGCGGTAGACGCAAACTTAACATAACTTGTAAACTAATATAAACATCTAGAAATTGTGCGACAACTAGGGATTTCTTAAAAAAGTTTCACACAAATATCACAAACACTAAGCATATAAACCCAAGCATATGAACGCACAGGACCACGTTTTGTATTTAATGCTAGAGGGAAGGGGTGCAATTGGATTGCCCCTACAGCCCCCCACCCCCAATTGCTTTTTTATTTATATAAGATTAAATATCTAATGCCCCACCCCCGGGCAAAGATTTTCTTTCAAATGCCCCACCCCTGGGATTTGCTAAAGAATCAAATGCCCCACGGTGTCTGGGGGGGGATGGGCACGCTTGGATTTGACTGATGCATAAGCCCCAATCCAGAAAATGTAATGCACCTATCAATGTTAGTCCCAAAGGGGGAGGGGGGGGGGGTCAGGCAAGGGGTAGGGAATTGATCAATATGTCCATCCCCAGAGTTGAGACTGACAGTGAATGTCTCTTCAGAGGTGGTGATTTTTGGTTGTAGGAGAGGAGAAACATGAGGGATAGGGAGTGGAATACAACAATTTTTAGTGATAAATTGTCAAATCCCCACCCTTTGCCCAACCCCCATCCCTCAGGGCTAACATTGACAGGTGCATAATAACACTATAAAAATATTTATTCTGCAAGTATCAAGACTAACATTTCATTATATTTTTACAATTATGGTAGTAAACAATATTTGTAAAACTCTAATATTAAAATAATTTATTTTAAGTTGTTTTTCTTACATTATATATGATTATTTATATTATTATTTATCTAACTGTATACTAGCCATAACTACATGCAATACCTAGCCAGAACATTGCACAGGTATAACTGTTTTCCATACCAATAAACTACCATGATTATACAAAAACTGGTATAGAGGTGAGCCAAATTTAAAATATATTTAAAATGGTATGAAATATTCTACTTCACATTTCTTGTTATTTTATATCATTTAATAACAGGACAATTTATGCCACATGCATGTTTAAAATTACTGTGTCTTCTAAATTTTTTGTAAATATATTCAAGATCAAACTCTAGTACAGTGGTTTTATTAGAGGAAACTGAAGGTAAACTTTCAGTTAATCAGAAGAGGAAAAGTTTACAAAATGTTTTACCTGTTTCTTCATTTTTTTTCATAGTATACAAATGCAGTGGTGATATGGCAACATGAACAATAAAGAAGACTAAAGATCTACTATGTGAGTTGTGGGCAAGAAACCAGGGCCTGGATTGAATAAATAAGACAGCTGAAAAGTCATTTTTATTATATTGTTTTATTTTTATTATATTGTTTGTTGTTTTTTTCATTATGTAGCATCACTGCATCAGGCCTGGCAATGGGAAATAATTATGAATTTATGATGACATCTAACAGGTGTGTATTTATAGCTCAGCATTTTTAAGGTTTAGAAATTAAGGCCCTTCTTTTCCTCTGTTTGTGTAGCTTGGCCTGGTAAGGAGAGATTATAACCACAATAAAACCTAACAGGTGTGTATTAGGTTAGCATTTTTAAGATTTAGAAATTCATGTCTTTTTTTTCTTCTCTTTCTCCAGGCAAGGAGAAAATACAGGTGTACATTTGCTAGCATTTTTGAGATTTAGAAACTTATAGTAATATGCCTTTCTTTCTTTTTTTCTTTATTTTATGGTGTATCCAGCTAGACAAAAAATTATACATTATTATAAACGCCAAATGGCTTAAAGGTACTTATACTATGTTGATAGGTTGCAGTGTATCTAGTTTAATTCTCAAAATATATATTTGTCTTCTCTAATTTATATAGTGTGGCCATGCAGAAGGAATTTAAGAAATATGGACTGCCAAATGTAGATTGCAGGATTAACTCAGCAATGTTGTATTTAATATTTATACATTATATAGTGTGGTAAATATTGACAAAAAGTATTCGAAAACTAATAAGATGTTTTTCTTCTTTCCTAGTTTTGGCTACATAATTTATACTTTGCATCTTCTCAAGCCTAGATTTGTAAGTAAAGATTATATGCATGACCATTTTTCTTTTCTTTTTGCAGTATTATGTGTGGCTAAATTAGAAAAACGAAGTGTACAAAAATTGTTGGATTGTACGCTGTACGCATTCGTCGAAAAATAAGAAGACTTATAGTAGTGAAATGCTCTTTATTTTTGTAAATCTTAGTTGATAGGTGTGAAAAATAATAAAAACAGTTACCTGATGTTTCTGTCGCGTAGTTTTTTTAGTCGTAGTTACTTCTGTGCAAGTTTTTTCTCAGTTTTTTCGGCAGCAAACGGGGTACACCCGGGGAATTTTTGTACCGGCATTTTGTTTATCCACGCGTGGAATACACGGAAAAACGGGGGAAAACGCGAAAAATTCTCGATTTAAACAGACAAAAACAGCATTGATATCATGCCCGAACAACCATGTCAGAACAACCATGTTCTAGCGTGTTACTTCATCACGCTAAAACAACGCTGTTATCATGCATGAAACTTGCTGTTTCAACAACCTTGTTCAGGTCTGTTCCTTTGACAAGCCATGAACAGATTGTTCCAACATGCATGAACAAGCCTGTCAACAACTATGTTCAAGCTGGCCAGCTCAACCATGTTCAAGCCTGTCGACATCAATCATGTTCAAGCCTGTTGACAAGCAAAAACAAGCTGTGCGTTTTTACGCGTGTAGAAAGAGTACAGAAAAGGGCCCTCCGAATTATATATCCTGGTAGTGACTATGGCGAAGCATTAAAGACCTCTAATTTAGAAAGTCTTAAGGACAGGAGAGTAGACCTATGTAAGAAGTATATGAATAAACTTAAAGATCCGTCCCATACTCTACATCATTTAACGAAAACATCCTATACGAACACGCACGGTTATACCTTAAGATCAGGAAACCAAAACCAAATAGGAGTAAGAAAGATCCGGACTGCATGATAGATGCAAAAAATTTTTAACATATAGATATAAATAGTAACAATAATTTTAACTTATAATATCTTCCTTTCACATAGTATATATATATATATATATATATATATATATATATATATATATATATATATATATATATATATATATATATATATATATATATATATATATATATATTTTTGTAAATAAAATTATCCTAGTATAAGCATAAAATAGTTTAAGTAACTTGTAAATCGCTTACAATTTAATCCTGTAATTACAAGAAGCGAAATAAACGAGAAATAATAATAATAATAATAATAAATCCATTGTTCTTATGCACACACGCCTAAAAACGCACAGCTTGTATTTGCTTGTTGACAGGCTTGAACATGATTGATGTCGACAGGCTTGAACATGGTTGAGCTGGCCAGCTTGAACATAGTTGTTGACAGGCTTGTTCATGCATGTTGGAACAATCTGTTCGTGGCTTGTCAAAGGAACATACCTGAACAAGGTTGTTGAAACAGCAAGTTTCATGCATGATAACAGCGTTGTTTTAGCGTGATGAAGTAACACGCTAGAACATGGTTGTTCTGACATGGTTGTTCGGGCATGATATCAATGCTGTTTTTGTCTGTTTAAATCGAGAATTTTTCGCGTTTTTCCGCGTTTTCCCGCGTTTTCCCGTGTATTCCACGCATGGATAAACAAAATGCCGGTACAAAAATTCCCCGGGTGTACCGTTTGCTGCCGAAAAAACTGAGAAAAAACTTGCACAGAAGTAACTACGACTAAAAAAACTACGCGACAGAAACATCAGGTAACTGTTTTTATTATTTTTCACACCTATCAACTAAGATTTACAAATATAAAGAGCATTTCACTACTATAAGTCTTCTTATTTTTCGACGAATGCGTACAGCGTACAATCCAACAATTTTTGTACACTGCGTTTTTCTAATTTAGCCACAAATAATACTGCAAAAAGAAAAGAAAAATGGTCACGCATATAATCTTTACTTACAAATCCAGGCTTGAGAAGATGCAAAGTATAAATTATGTAGCCAAAAGTACGAAAGGAGAAAAACATCTTATTAGTTTTCGAATACTTTTTGTCAATATTTACCACACTATATAATGTATAAATATTAAATACAACATTGCTGAGTTAATCCTGCAATCTACATTTGTCAGCCCATATTTCTTGAATTCCTTCTGCATGGCCACACTATATAAATTAGAGAAGACAAATATATATTTTGAGAATTAAACCGGAATGCAACCTATCAACATAGTATAAGTACCTTTAAGCCATTTGGCGTTTATAATAATGTATAATTTTTTTTCTAGCTGGATACACCATAAAATAAAGAAAAAAAGAAAGAAAGGCATATTACTATTAGTTTCTAAATCTCAAAAATGCTAGCAAATGTACACCTATATTTTCTCCTTGCCTGGAGAAAGAGAAGAAAAAAAAAGACATGAATTTCTAAATCTTAAAAATGCTAACCTAATACACACCAGTTTTTATTGTGGTTATAGTCTCTGCTTACCAGGCCAAGCTACACAAACAGAGGAAAAGAAGGACCTTAATTTCTAAGCCTTAAAAATGCTGAGCTATAAATACACACCTGTTAGATGTCATCATAAATTCATAATTATTTCCCATTGCCAGGCCTGATGCAGTGATGCTACATAATGAAAAAACAAACAAACAATATAATAAAAATGACTTTTCAACTGTCTTATTTATTCAATCCAGGCCCTGGTTTCTTGCCCACAATTCACATAGTAGATCTTTACTCTTCTTTATTGTTCATGTTGCCATATCACCACTGCATTTGTATACTATGAAAAAAAAAAGAAAAAACAGGAAAAACATTTTGTAAACTTTTCCTCTTCTGATTAACTGAAAGTTTACCTTCAGTTTCCTCTAATAAAATCACTGTACTAGAGTTTGATCTTGAATATATTTACAAAAAATTTAGAAGACACAGTCATTTTAAACATGCATGTGGCATACATTGTCCTGTTATTAAATGATATAAAATAACAAGAAATGTGAAGTAGAATATTTCATACCATTTTAAATATATTTTAAATTTGGCTCACCTGTATACCAGTTTTTGTATAATGGTAGTTTATAGGTATGGAAAACAGTTATACCTGTGCAATGTTCTGGCTAGGTATTGCATGTAGTTATGGCTAGCATACAGTTAGATAAATAATAATATAAATAATCATATATAATGTAAGAAAAACAACTTAAAATAAATTATTTTAATATTAGAGTTTTACGAATATTGTTTACTACCATAATTGTAAAAATATAATGAAATGTTAGTCTTGATACTCGCAGAATGAATATTTTTATAGTGTTATTATGCATCTGTCAATGTTAGCCCCGAGGGATGTGGGTTGGGCAAAGGGTGGGGATTTGACAATTTATCATTAAAAATTGTCGTATTCCACTCCCTATCCCTCATGTTTCCCCTCTGCTACAACCAAAAATCCCCACCTCTGAAGAGACTTTCACTGTCAGTCTCAACTCTGGGGATGGACATATTGATCAATTCCCTACCCCTTGCCTGACTCCCCCCCCCCCCCCCCTCCTGGGACTAACATTGATAGGTGCATTATATTTTCTGGATTGGAGCTTAATATGCATTTAAAAATAAGAAAATACATGCATAATAAAATATCGGCAAATGTTTCTTTGACATTTAATACTACCCCCTCCCCCATCTCATGCACCCATCAAGTGTATGTATCAATTTGTGATTATATAATTATAAATAGTTTTAGTTACAAATATCAAAGCCCAGACAATTACTTTGAAAAAGCTCATAACAATGATAACATTGAAGAAATGGTAAAAATGAAAATATTTATTGAACTGCAACATCTTCGCAGATTGATTAAATTATTACAATTACAATTAAGAGTTTATGTACATAAGGTTTTCTTCAATGTTATGGACTTTTTCAAAGTAATTGTCTGCACTTTGATATTTTTAACTAAATTACGTTTTCCGCCTGGAATGTCTGTCTCGATTATAAATAGTTTTGTGCAATACTATTACTATATGTGCGACAAATCCGACAATATTAGAAAACAACAGAATTATTTACGTCCAGAAATTTCATTTCTAACTTAATCTTATTGTACTATCATTCATTTGACAGGTTTACTAGATTTTAAAACTTACCTTAGGGAAAAGGGAAAATACTTTGTTGCTGCTGACGCCATATATAGCTTTTGTACAATTGTACAATTTTGCCTTGTTTCAACACCAGTGTTTTGTCGCATTTTGGAAAAGAAACGAGCTTCACAAGCTTTCAAACTAGTACCGTACATACTGCTGGAAAAAAACTTTCTGTTATATCTCCAAAGTCCTGGCCCAACGAGGATATATAAGTTAGTGAGTGATGATTTTTTCGTTTCCATTTTCATCAAGACACTCTGCAGTGAGTCTCTGGCATGCTGTACAAAACTCACACACTTGTTGCACGTAATTTCCGCCACAAAAACATTCGCAGAAAACTGTCAAAGTTTTAAATAAACATCCAACGTTTTTTATGTTAAGAAGACATGGGTTTTTCGATAATTCAGCAATATAAAATGTTGTTTGTTTTCCCACACCGGTGTTCGTTGCGTGAAAGTGTCGAGAACCCTTGCGTGTTCCTCGCTAAAAACACGAACACTCGTAACAGGCATGAACAATGTTGTCGAACGAACAACGCTGTTCATGCCTGTTTGAACAACATAAAATTATCATGATGAATCAACAGTGTTGTTCATGCATGATACAACATGTTGTTCGGGCATGATGAATCAACAGGATAGAACAGTCATGATACAACAACCGTGAACTTGGTTGTTTTATCAAGCTAGGTTTGGCTTGTTGTGACATGCATGAACAAGCCTTGTCGATTCTCCAAGCTGTAACAACATGTTGAAACATGCATGAACAATGCTGTTATTTCACCAATCATGTTCTAGCCTGTTAACAGTGCTGTTCGCCTGTTCATGGGTTGTTGAGCCAACAACCCTGTTATAGCCTGTTCCTACCAAGTACACGTACTCCCAGAGTTCATACTATAGGCGGCAAACATTAATCATTATGTGTATCTAAGAACCTTTACTTTAAATATAAACATGAACACAATAACAAGTCAGTGTCGATTTTGTCCTTTCGAGCCAAGCACACTTTCATCCGGGGAATCATAACCGAACAACATCCGAGTTAGTCCGAGCGCGTCCGAACACCCTCCCCCCATGATCGCTCGAGTTTAAACCGACGAACACTCTTCAAGAAGCGCTAACTTCGTCACGGGTCGTTTCATCAATCCGAATTTGGTTTTCACTTCGGCGGATCTAACCACATCATCTGAACCAGGATAAACCTTTGTCACTCTACCCAGAGGCCAGGCACCCCGTGGAGCAGAGTAATCCACCACAATGATTAATTCACCAACTTTGAGATTGCGAGCATTCTTGTGCCACTTCTTTCTCTGGATCTGACTGGGTAAATATTCTTTAATCCAGCGATTCCAAATGTGGGTAGTCACCACTTGGGCTTGTCTCCATCACTTTCGACTTGATATTTCATTGTCTGTAAATACTCCAGGAGGTATAGGTTTGTGCTGGCCCGCCCAAGTAGGAAATGATTTGGAGTAAGGGCTTCCATTCCATCCACATCAGAACTAACCTCGGTCAAAGGTCGGCTATTTACCAAGGACTCTACTTCAGCCATCGTAGTCGCCAACACTTCGTCTGTCAAGACTTGCTTCTTCAATACCACGTTAAGTGCTCTCTTACATGAACGCACTAGTCTTTCCCAAACTCCTCCCATGTGAGGAGCCGCTGGAGGATTAAACAACCACTGGATTCCCCTTTTATTCAATTCGTTGACAATTTTCTCTTGATTCCACTGATCGATACACTCTCGGAGTTCACGATCAGCACCTACGAAATTTGTCCCATTATCCGAATGGATCACACTGGGGTTACCTCTTCGTGCGATGAATCTTCATAGACACATAATAAACGAGTCCGTCTCAAGGGTAAACGCCACTTCTAGGTGAATCGCTCTTGTGACAGGTGAAAAGACATCCATACCGCTTCATCCGTTTTCTCATATATTTTACTTCCATCTGGCCAAAATAGTCGACACCAACTTTGGTAAATGGTGGAGCAATTGAGAGGCGATCACGAGGCAATTCAGCCATCTTCGGAGGCTTCGGTTGAGCGCGTCGTCTTTTACAAAACGGACAAGGGTGTATAAATTTCCTTACAGTAGCTTTACAACGTAGAATCCAGTACTGTTGTCGGAGTTCGTTCCGGACGTTATCCACTCCTGCGTGACCAAGTTTGTTGTGGCAATCCATCACTATCAGACTTGTCAGTTCGTTGTCAGATGCTAGGATAATCGGATGACGTGTGGAAAACGGGATCTCAGCCTTTCCAAGACGAGCCTCAGCGCGCCTAATTCCATCTGTATCCAAAAAGGGCGACAAGGAAACCAACTTGCTTTTACCGTGTACGGCTAGTCCCTGTTGAAGAGCCTCTACGTCAAGAGGAAATGACTTAGCTTGTTCCAGGCGAATTAAGATCTTCTTTGCTTGCTTCTCTTGAACTGATAGATAACCAATCGCTCTTTCCGATGCCAAAACTTTACAGTTGTGTATGAATCGCACAACATATGCCGTCACCGACACCGACCGGAAATACGAGGAACACTTTGCGAGGTCGAGAAATTTAGCACCTTCCTTTTGCACGGAAACTTTACCACACCAATGACTTTCTGGTAGCGGTACCGGTACCACTCCCACGTCGCTCTCAACAATTTTGTCTTTTGTCGGTTGGATTGCTTTATCCTCTGACCATTCGCTCTCCTGCAGGTGAAGAAAATCGGGTCCGGTAAGCCATCGACTAGTAGGCGTCATAGCTGAAACTGAAATTCCTCGACTACCATCATCAGCCGGATTCAACTTACTCGGGCAATAACGCCACCGATTAGATTCTATAGCATCAAGTCTGGTGGCGATAAATGGAGGATGACGTTTTGATGTACCACGAACCCAATGGAGGACCGTTGTACTATCTGACCAGTAGTGTGCTGAGTCGACTTCATAATCATGCTCTTTCATCGCCACGCTTGCCAATCTCACGTTTAAAACCGCTGCTTGCAACTCGAGTTTTGCGGGTTTTTGCCAAGACGAAGACCGACTTTACCGACCCATCTCCATATATAAATCGAAAGTAGATCACGGAACAGAAAGCAAGTTCACCTGCGTCTCCAAAAGCGTGGGGTTGAGTGGCGACTGATTTGTCAGCGACATGCCTGTAGAATCTAGGGACTGAAAATTCAGCAAGCATGGCCCCATACTTGCCAGTCAGCAAGTGTTTCACCGGGCAAGCAGTCGTCCCAGTCGACACTAAGTTGCCAGATACTCTGGAGAAGAATCTTTGCTCTCACCAGAAAGGGTGCTAAAAATCCAAGCGGGTCGAACAGCGAAGCTATGAGGCTGGGGACTTGTCTTCGAGTGGTAGCCTGATTTCTTTTCTTTACTTTGAAGACGAACTGATCTTTCTGTGTGTCCCAACCAACACCAAAGGGCTCGTTCAGTGGGCATGTCGGTGTACTCGTCAATCGTCTTGATGGAGGTTGCTCGTTCAGATTCGGGTATCTTGTCAATCACTTGGCGATTATTGGAGATCCATTTCGTTAGACGAAACTTTCCACTTTGGCATAAATCCACCAATTCTTTATAGATCTTTAAAGCTCGTGGTACTGACTCCACCGACTTGAAAAGGTCATCCATATAGAAGTTCCGTTCGACTGCGGCGGCGGCCTCTGGAAATTCGAGTTGGTTATCCTTTGCATTCCGACGAAGAGCGTAGTTGGAACACGTTGGAGCACACTTTGCGCCAAAGATATGCCGTTGATATTGGTAAGTCTCTGTTACTGAGTTGGGGGAGTCACGCCACAGGAAACGTAGAACAGACTGGTCTTCTTTAGGCACGGAGACTTGATTAAACATGGCTTCTACATCAGCAGACAATGCGATTTTTTCTTGTCGGAAGCGCATAAATATTCCAGTCAAGGGGTTTAACAAGTCTGGGCCGGCGATGAGGTGGTCATTCAACGACGATCCTTGGTATCTGGAGGCAGCGTCGCAAACTCGTCTCACCTTTCCTGGTTTGTTGGGGTTCAACACCGGATGGTGTGGCAGAAACCATTGCCGTCTTTCGGGTAGAGCAACTTCTTCACTGGTTAGCTTCCTGACGTAGCCATTGTCAAGATCACTTTCAATCGTTTTCTTGTATGCCTCCGCTAACTCTGGGTCTCGTTGTAATCGTTTCTCCAACAACTTTAATCGGTGTTCAGCGACGTGTCGGTTGTCTTGTAGAACGGAACTCTTTTCCTTCCAAAGGAGGCAAACTTCATACCTTCCGTCGATTTTCCGAGTCGTCTCATCCAAGAAGTGCGCATAACCTTCTCATCTTCAACTGACCGTCGAGAATCTGCATCATATTTACAACCAAACTCCTCTGTGCGCCACCAGCCTTTCACTTTGTTGTGGAGCTCCTCGTCAGGTGAGAGAACATGGGCATGGCAGGTACCTTCAGAGTCTCGAACATAACCTGGAAGAGGACCCTTTATCGTCCAGCCAAGCTTGGTAAGAATGCCAACTGGAGTTCCCTTTGCACCCAATCTCGTTTCAATGGGAAGAATTATGTCCAAACAGTCACTACCAATAAGCACAGAGACTTCACAACCATTTGCTTCTGGTATATTCAAATCTTTCAGATGAGACCACTTGGACTTTACAGCAGCCAGGTTGACTTTCTTCTGTGAAACGTTCAAGTGATCAACAACCAATGCACCGTTGACTTCGTAACATGGGGATACCATGTTAACTGCACTAACTTGCATGTTGACTCGCTTTGAATCAAGTTCAGATTTTCCCTGAATTCCATTCAAAATTATTCTTTCCCAAGAACCTTCCAGCCCAAGTTTGCTTGCAACACTGGCTAGAACCAGACTACATGTGCTACCATTATCTAGCATTGCATGTGTGTTCAGGCATCCATTTGGGCCATGTACAGTAATGGGAATTATTTGCAGTAGGACAGACAAGCTCTTTGAACTTGAGATGTATCACTGTGTTCAGATGTTGCCCCAATATTTTCCTCTGTTGTTTGGTCAGGACTTGGTCTGTTGGAGGGCAGTTCGGGCTTAGACTCCGAGTCTATATTCTGCTTCCTGTGCAACAGCTTGTGGTGATAGCCTGTGCAGCCACTTGTTTGACATTGCTTTCGAGCAGGGCAGTCCTTTGCCCAGTGTTGCTTTCCAAGGCAACAAAAGCATAGATGATGCTTTTTTACTTCTTTCACACGATCCCCCACACTCAATCCCCAAAACTTCAGACAGTTATGAAGGCTATGCTGATTTCCATCCATCATGACACACGATAGTGTAGTTTGGTTGGCATCAGGACCATGTCGCCTTTCGGATTTAAATTTGCCATATCCACCAACCCTTTTTGATGGTTTAGTGCATTCATCATAAACTTCTGCTCTGTCTTTTAACCAACTTGCAAATTCAGTTAAGGTAGGGTGCTGTAGCTTGTTCAGTTTAACATACTCTGTCCATTTCAGTAGCAATTCATTTGAAAGTTTGTGTGTAACCAAAGAGAGATTTGCTTCAGTACCCAGATCACTTGTATAACCCAATTTGGTTAGTGTCCATACCGCTGTTGACACAAGGTCAGAGAAATTTCGAACACCCTCTGGTTCATTATCTTGCAGTCGGGCACAACTCCTCAACTTGTCAAGGGTTGCTTTAATCACCAGGGAAGGTTTACCAAATCTGGACTCCAACTCTTCCAGTGCTTTACCATATGACTCACCACCATAACCATATCCTACAATTGCAGCCTTTGCCTTTCCTGTAACTGAATTCTGGAGGTGTTGCATCTTTGCATTTGAGGAGATGTTGGAGTCATGTACAATTGACTTGAACATGGATGACCAGTCTGACCAATGAAGGGGATCACCATCAAAGGTTGATAACTTTAGCTTTGGAAGATTGTCTCGATTGGATTTAGGAGAAACAACTGGACTGTCATCACATTTTCTTGGAGAACTTTCATACAATTGGGCAATCCAAGATTTGGAGGTGTTAGCAGATTTATTTATAACTAGGTCAGTTCGTTTTGTCCTTTTGTAGGTTTCTTGCTCTTGCACTCCATTGATTGACTCATGTGGTATAAGCTCACCTTCAAAATCAAGTAATCTATTCGGTAAACTCTCAGGAACATTCTCAGCATTCTCGAGCAGCTCGGCTTCTGCTTTCAGGCGGATTGCTTTATTTTTTGCTTCTTGTACCTTTCGTCGCTCTTCGGCTTCGAGGCGTGCTCTTTCAGCAATTTCTCTAGCTTTAGCCACATTCTCATCAAGCTCTTGTTGCTTTTCAAGCTCTTTCTTTCTTCTCCTTTCTTCTTCAACCAGCTGTCCCGCTTTTATTTCAGCTGCAGCAGCTTTAGCACGTGTCTCTGCTGCCTTTGAGCTAGATTTCGCACTAGATATAAACATTGAGCTCGAAGATAAACTTGACATTACTTTGCTATGGTGAGACCCCACTACTGAAGCACCTTCATGTAATCGTTGGTCAACGTGACTATCGGCCTTTAATCTGGCATCCTCAACCCTTTCTAACTGTTCCTCATACCAAATGAGTATAGTTTCATGTTCGCTTTCTTGCACAAGAACAAGGAGTCGATCGTTCAGAGTTTCAGCTTCCTTCAAATACTCTACTAAGTTGTTTACATAGCCTTTTATTAATGTTTTTCCACCAAACTGTAACAATAAAGACTCTAACTTACGTAAAGTTGTTGTGATTCGTCTCTTAATAACGGAACGTTTGCTTCTGATACTTGTAGATTCACAATCACTAGATTGGCCAATTTGCTGTGAAAATACGTTGGGCAAACCATTCTCGTCGACAACATTAACAATATCCGCGGCTTCCACAGCCACTGTGTTGTCTGTCATCTTCGACAAAATATCTGTTTAATCCGGTGACGAAGGACCATTTAATGTTCCTACCAAGTACACGTACTCCCAGAGTCCATACTATAGGCGGCAAACATTAATAATATGTGTATCTAAGAACCTTTACTTTAAATATAAACATGAACACAATAACAAGTCAGTGTTGATTTTGTCCTTTCGAGCCAAGCACACTTTCATCCGGGGAATCATAACCGAACAACATCCGAGTTAGTCCGAGCGCGTCCGAACATAGCCTGTGAGATTTTTACGTGTGTAGTTGCCCATCTGCGTACGTCATAAGCAGTGTTACCGAAAGCCCATTTTTTCTCCAAGAACGAACTAGCCATGGCAAACTTTGAGAGTTAATAGCGCGAAAACTACGCATCAGATTCTCTTGAAATTTTCAATGAGTGCTCCTGTCATGCTCCTCTGTACAATAAAACAACAAAAATGCCAACGAATTTTTCACTTCATAGACACTTTTAAGTGTTCTTTCAAATAAGACAAACTTAATTTTCGTTTCACAGGCACTTTTAAAGGCCTGATTTCAGAAATTTTCATCAGTTCCCTCTCTGGGTTCACACGACAAATGCAGTCTCGTGCCCAATTTATGTTCTTAGAAAAACATTTCCTGAGTGGAAACCAGGCTGGACATCAAACGCATTCTGTACATTATTTGGAACAATTACATTTTCTGGTTCGCAAAATTACCGATTTAATTAGACTTTAACCCTGGGGTGGACATGAGCTATTTTAGTCCTAATGTTGGCGTTTTGCATACAATAGGAAATTTAATTAAAAACCCTCGCCTTGCCAATCGTTCATCAGGCATTGGCATGGTTAGACATTTCAAATGTCAGCATCAAGCGGTGTTTACATTGTATGAAATAAGCTATCCTCTCCGAAAGTGTTTCAGATCGTAATATTGTTGATGAATGGCGCGGTGGTTTTGTATTGACTACTACAGCGAAGCAGTGATGCGGTGCTTCGCTGTTGGAATTACTACACATGGTGCTGTCTCAGTTAACATGAGCCCGGTTAACCGGCTAGCTCGGCTCACGCGATTGATTAGGATCTCACTGTGGTTTTGAAATTCGCATAAACTAATTTACAAAGAAGAATTGGTTTAGTTTAGATGTAAACTAATCCTAACGATGATTAAAATCTCCTTTTGTGGTCGAGGAAAGAATTTCGTGACACGAGTCAGCCCGGGCTAGCCCAGCTCATGTAATCAGCACCTATAAATGTCCAATAATCGAATCGATTATTGCGACGTTCCGATTATAATATTAGGGACCTTAAGATGCTAGAACGACGACGGTGGTTAAAAAGCAATTCAAATTCTACCATAAAAAAAGTCACGGTCAACTGACTACTACTGTATTCAATACTTGAAACTTGTTTTATACAGTTGCAGTGTCTGTGTTAAGGCAACCTGAGACAACAGTTCTCATCACCCCACGAGTCATCGTCGTCCTGAAGACGTGAAAATGTTCTGAGTGGCGTTGTATGCAGAGCGAGGACGGTGTTCAGATTACTATTGGGACTAGAAATTATTCATTATCTTTGTTTTGCAAGAAGAACGCTTTTGTCTGAAGGACGTCGTCCCCAAAGTTGCCGTCGTAGATCTTATTGCTTGTTTTAGCATAAATTAAATCCCAAGTTTTGGGGAAATAATTCATGTCACCTTAAAAATAATGACGTAGTTTTGTGGTCACTATACCCACTTTTACATATTTAAAACAACAAATACAAGGTAAATCGAGAGACAGGGTCAGTATAGTTGGTTTGTAAAAGGTGTATATCTACAATGATCGTGTAATAAGCCTTCGGAGATGTTCTTGTCAAGCTTTCCTTGTCGACTATACACACGAACAATTTTCCTTGTTCAAATTAGCCAGCATGACCAGTTTTGAACAAGGCTTCTTGTCGAGGAAAATCTTGTCAATTTGTGTCGTACACACAAACGAATAAAATTTGTCAAGGAAAAACTTATCAAGGAAAAACCTTGGTCGTCTGTGCAGGGCTTTAGTGTATGCAGTCTAAAATAGTATTAATGTATACTCTAGCAACTAAACTGTTTTTGTGTGGATGAGGTGTTGGTGGCCACAATGGTTAGCGCTGGTACCTTTCAACCGCTGCGACCTTGGGTTCGATTCCTGCTCAATGCATCACGGCAAGGCGTGCATTCTTCACACCCGTGATCTCTTTGTAATGTTTATCAACATCCTCCTCCTAGCGGCTCGTGTTTTTTTACCCTTTGCGAAAGTCTCGCAACATCCCTCGTGTTTAGATCAGGCTATCCAAACATGGAAAGCCATTAGGTTTTTCTTAAATAATTCATGGCAATATTCCAAACCAGTCTTGCGGAACCTTGTTTAATTCGGATGTCCACAATCCAAACAATATATACAGAATTAACTACTTCAGAATTAATTACTTTCAGAATTACTTTAATTCATATCATTTTCCCATAATTACAAAACCAACAAGAATTATACCCAGCACACTGCCACATAGCCTGCGTGCAGACGCTCCTTCGCCCTTAACAAAATATTGTACAAAGTAAAGTGCAGCAGGTGCTGTATTTTTATAAAGCGCTAACAAAATTCAATTTCCTTTATAATGCACCCTTACAGTATACTGAAATTATCACATACTATGAGTAGACGTCCAACTATATATTACAAGTTTATTACATGCACTACATGTGTTAGACTTGCCACAAGTCGACCAATAACATCCACCCACCAACCATCCAAAGTGGAGCACGAGCGAGCGAGCGACGAAGTCGCTCGCTCGCGAGTGGTCGACTTGTTTCACTTGCAGGGATTTAAATCTAATTAAAAATTCTGGCGCGAAAATAGAATGACGTATGCGTGGGTGTAGTTTGTCAATTTCACACGAAACGAGAATCGAGTTTGTTTATATAGTGGTAGACCACGGGCTTTAGGAAAGGCTCAGTATGGCTCGAGTGAAAAGGTGTTTCAGCATACGATTATAAACAAAAAATTGTGTATTTGTCTTACTTTAATGTTCAATGAACTTTCTTATGTATGATACAAAGTCTAAGGTATCTTGAAATACGTTACAATCGCTTCGCAGTCTTCCTATATTCACTGATATCCTTGAACGGCCATGTTTACTAGGCCCAATCCTTCAAACTGTCACGCGGCTCACGAGTGTTCTTGCAACCCAAAAAACAAGAGGGTACACTCTAAAAACACTCTGGTTAAATTTCACCAGGATAGGGTTAAATTGCTACCAGGCTCCGGGTCAATATACAATCCACACAATCCTGGTTAACTTGACCAGGAAATCCTGGTGAAATAGACTCACCAGAATCCTGGTTAATTTTAACCAGGAATTATGGTCATTAATTTGACAATCTGCCTGGTTAAACTTCACCAGGATAGGGTTAATTGCTACCAGGCTCCGGGTCAATATACAATCCACACAATCCTGGTTAACTTGACCAGGAAATCCTGGTGAAATAGACTCACCAGAATCCTGGTTAATTTTAACCAGGAATTATGGTCATTAATTTGACAATCTGCCTGGTTAAAATTCACCAGGATAGAGTTAATTGCTACCAGGCTCCGGGTCAATATACAATCCACACAATCCTGGTTAACTTGACCAGGAAATCCTGGTGAAATAGACTCACCAGAATCCTGGTTAATTTTAACCAGGAATTATGGTCTTTAATTTGACAATCTGCCTGGTTAAATACTATAAATATTACCAGGATCCTGATTAACTGTAACCAGGAATTATGGTTATATTTGAACAAAATTCCTGGTAAAACACCCATAAATACAACCAGAACATGATTAAATGAAAGAGCAATAACCATGAATTATGGTTATCATTTTAACAACAATCCTGGTAATTGAATACTGTACCTGTAAATTTTACCATGGTCATAAACAAATTATGAAATAAAGCGTTTCCCATAACATTTGACCAGGACTGAGGCTCCAAGCAACTAATGCTGACACTGTATTGAAGCAGTCAGCAAGTAAGGTATAACAATCACAAAAGATCAATGCATGTTTCAACAGATAATTTAGATTGTAAATAGCAATAAGCACGGACTATTAAGACAATTAATTCTCCTTTAAAACATTTCACTTTTTTATTTATTGTAGAAACTGCAATTAAAACACACAAACATACAGTAATTGCATGACTACGGTTTAAGAAATAGAAAATGGATGACTTCGTTTAAGGAGTTGACAGTTGATGTGAACCCCAACCAAACTCTCGAGTGTTTGCATCAGGTTATATAAAGACATGATGTCCATTTTTTATGTATTCCATAAAATAACACTGATAAATAATTATGCACTATGATGTCACATAACCTGATATAAACACAGTAACCGACAGAATTGATCAAAAACAGCATGCGTAAAATGCAACCTATTTTATATAAAAATTGTATTGTAGCAATAGACGAACCAGGCGGAAAGCGTAATCTTGTCAGGAATATTAAAGCCCAGCATATAATTTTAAAAAGCCCCATATTGAAAGAGACATGAGTTATTTCAAATTTTTTATTAAAACTAACGTTTCGTTGCTAATCCTGCAACATCTTCAGAGTGAATAATTATTATTAATTTATTTACCTTGTAAATAATTATTCACTCTGAAGATGTTGCAGGATTAGCAACGAAACGTTAGTTTTAATAAAAAATTTGAAATAACTCATGTCTCTTTCAATATGGGGCTTTTTAAAATTATATGCTGGGCTTTAATATTCCTGACAAAAATTGTATTGGTTGGGAATTTCAATGTAGTCCATATGGCTATATATCAGAGGTGAAAAAAGTTAATTTATTTCTGGTACCACAGACAGATAGAGAACAGAAAACATTTCACTGGGAATTGTGACCAGTGGTTAGATGCCAATGGTCCCATGGTCCAATATTTTTCCTACTATTTACAGTAACTGCAGGTTATTGTACATAAGCTGTGGGCAGGCTAGCATGGCTATAACCAGGCTGACTTGTTTAACTAAAATAACGTAAAATACGAGCTCGAGTACTTTTTGTAACATCTAATTTAACAAAATTCACTCTTACATCTACTTGAAGTTGTCTTGTCATTTCTGTCGAGTACTTTGTGGGTGAGATAAAGATTTTTCTGTGTACTTTGGGGGTGAGATTTGCCCTGTTGTACTCCATAAAAATAGAAAAGAAACCCACTCACAACAGCCCAGGTATGAACTCCACAAATCGTTCTCACATAGCTGCTTTGTGCACCCAATCGCAAAATATCATCAAATCCATAAAGCCCAATAAATTCCCCATCAGATACATCTTCCACGGTAATCACACAACAGATTTACTAAGATAAAATTTGAATATTGTTCAGTTATTTGACAGTCTGCCATGGGTGACTGCAGATACTACAAGGTGGAGGCTGAGCAGAATTCAGAGGTTTTCAGTGTTTCCTGGGAGATGGGGAGACTGGGTGCATAAAATAGCAATACCCACCACCCACCCCCATATAAAAAACCCCAGAAAAACTGCTTGCACCCAGGGTATTGATTGAATGGCAGACTGTCAAATACTGTAACTGAATAATATTCAAATTCTATATTGGTAAATCTGTCATGCAATGACCATGGACAATGTATCTGATGGGAAATTTATTGGGCTTTATGGATTTGTTGAACTTTTTGGTGATTGGGCACACAAAGCGGCTACGCGAGAATGATTTGTGGAGTCGATACCTGCGCTGTCATGAGCCAGTTTCCTGCCTTCCCTGGCCTACCTATTATTTTTATGGTGGAGTACAACATGGCAAATCTCACCCCAAAGTACACCATCTAAAATTAGATGTTACATCAAGTACTGACAGTACTGTGCTCATATATTGTCAAAAATTGCACAACTGCTAATGGAACAATTTTCCGAGGAATAACCCTCAAAGTTCCTGCTGTGGGAGTGGCCACTCCGCCTTGCTTAATTCATGCTTATTTCAAATGCAGTTCGCATGGCTATAACTGCAGGTGATGTGTTATGTTGGAGTTTATCATCCAGGCCATAAATGACCTTTTGTACAAACTTCCAAGACACACCACTCTGCCACGGATAATGGATATCCAAAACATAAAACAACTTGAAACATACATCCACAGCCTTCACGAGGGTGGCCTGCTCCAAAGCTTGTCCTTCGGCCAAAACAAAAACTTGATGGGGAACTTCTCTATCCTCAAATATAAAGACAAAAGGTGTGTTCTGTGATTCCTCTAGATATTTTGCCATGTTAGTACCAATCTATAATAGAAAGATTAAAAAATTGGTGAACAATGTACAGCGCAATTTGTGTACCGCGAGTGGCGAGCGCCGAAGCGTATCGGTTCGGTTTCTTCTATTTCTTTTGAAAATGTTTTGTTTTGGGTACAAGTAATGAAGGATAAATAAGAAAAGCTTACAATCTTGAATAAGGTATCAGTATTTTTTTTGTAAATAAAGATTAACATTAGTTTCCTATACATGCGCAGAACGGCTGTATACCCCCCCTTAAAAAGAAAATTAAAACATTTAGATAATTTGTCTTCTATTTAAACATGTTAAATGCAGTTGAACACCTCTCAAGCACACATTTGATTAATTTTGAGCTTTGGGACCTTGTCATGTGAATAAGGGTTTTATGTGAAGAAGAGTTCACAATACTTGACTTGCACTTGCAGGTTGCCAGGTTACACAAATTGCAGTATCTCAAATCTTGTCTAACTTGGTAATAATCACAACTTATTTCGTATAATAATGCAGTGCAGACTATGCATGTTGTTAACCTGTTGCAAGGGTATTTAGGTTAGGGCTTACTGAGTGCAGTGCACAATGCATCATGCATGTATCTCTTGAAACTCATATTTATCTCAGACCTTGGACACAGCAATATAAATGCTTGTTTCAGCATTTCTTTGTTTGAATTTATACAGTGTAACTGCAATTAAAACTTACAGGTTGCACATCCATAAAAGATTTCATAGCATCGTCGATGCTGCATCTTTTTCTTCCTCTTCTTCCAGCAGAGAGAATACATGGCAGCAAACTGATTGCAACATTACTCTTTTTTTCATCTAAACGAAAACCAGAATATAAAACACTACCAGTATGCAATTCAAGCAAGGCCTTGCATAATAACAGTACAGTATGGGCATGCATTGTTGTTTTGTTTTCATTTAATTTGATCTTCAGTTGCCAGTTGGTATTGTGTAGTAATTACAACACAATTTTATTCTGTTTTCAAGTCATACTGGAATTTGGTCTGCATACTCTGTATATTCTGCCTGCATACTCTGTAAATGTTATCAGAATATCAGGCATTTCATTATTAATAATTAAGAAAATAATTAATTCACTAACCAGAGTCCAGATTGTCTGTACTAATGTGGAGATATGACTTCCACTTTCCCTGTAAATCTGCATATTCTAAAACTTTTTCAATGAAGGGTGGGGTCCATCGTGAGAAGAAATTTTCGGCCACACCAGCATGTAGTGTTTGAAAGTCCATTTCAATCTTAAGGAGATAGAAAAGTATATTACTATAAACTTAAGTAACATGCAGATTTTTCATCCATCAAGGTTCTGCTAGACAGTAAAAAGTACATGCAGACTGCAATTATGGTAATACAGTATAATACTGTGGAGTGAAAATTATTTGCCACATGGAAGATTGTTCAAAGCTAATCAGTATCATCAAGTTGGTAAAATTTTCACTTTTCTGTATGATAAAAAAACACCATGACCCATTGAACACTTTACCCTCTGTTCAGACTAGGTGCTCCAGCACAGGACACTTCACATTCACAGTACCTGGATCTGATAAGCATTCACACAGAAAGCTTTTCATGGCTTTTATGGCAAAGCTATTTTGTTGCTTTAAGCCTCCAAATTACAAAGAATATTGAGTAAGAAGCATGGGCACCACTTTGGGCACTGAAAACGTGTTTACATTAGTGTTCACATTAGTGCCCGTACGGAAATGGCAGCGCTGCATGGTAACTGCATTTTGACTTTTTCTTGACTGTAAATCCGCTGCAGATGCGCTGCACAGTATGCGCTGCACTTTTTGTCGATATTGAATGCAACTGCAGCGCATTGATATAGATCTAAACAAAAATAAAGCGCTGCATATGCGCTGCATTTTGACTTCAGCGCTGCATTTTCACTGCATTTTGACTTCAGTAATCAGTACTGCATTTGCGCTGTATTTTGACTTACAAGTTTAATTATAATATAGCCTTTAGCACCTCTGTTGTGTGTCAGTCGGCTTCAGTAGCTGTCAACTTTTAGGCGTCTACTTAAGAACAGAACAAATAATGAACAAATTGTTGGATATGAAAGAAGGAAGAATAAAGCAACTATAGAAAAAACTAATTGACCTCGACTGGGATTCGAAGTGCATGCCCGCAATTGCCTTCGGTTTACTAGCCGCTTGAACGGTAGTTCAGAGCATCAGATTTAGGAAGCCAGCTGTGGGATATTTTGAGTCTCAGCCGTTGTCAGCAAGTACAGTTTTCTTTACTTGCCCAGTAGTTGCTTTATACTGTTGCGTTTAATATGTCTTGACCTTATAATACTAATTTTTTCCAAATTCTCAATTCTCAATTATATTAAAGACACGCGCATCACAAAACCAAGTCACAGAACCATCAGAACGTATTCTATTATTTAATATCAGTGTTCGCGTTTTACTGAGACAATCAGACAGAGCATGTGAACAAACTCCATTAAACGTTTATAGTGTTAAACACGAAAACGCGACTACATACAGACAAAACTTTACCTCTTAATGGCGCCGATTGTCCTATTGTTTATTGTGCTTCTTTGTAAATGTTTAAGAGAATATCAGCAGAGTGAGAGCTGCAGCTTTAAATGCAAGTACCAGCGCCCTTCTTCTTTCTTTAAGACATTCACCAAACAAGTTCAGTTGAATCCCCAAGACTCAAGAGAAGCAGTTAACGCGCAAACGATCAACGGCTTTATCTTTACGCACAATATTTAAATGTTCAAGTGCAGGCGCCAAAAATGCTATCAGTTGACACTTGACCAAATAACGATATTGAATTACTCATTATTGTAGCAAGCATCTCTGACGGGTATAGTATATTTTATTTAGTCTTATGCTTTATAGATATTATTGGGTTAGTTAGATTGCAGATGCGACAACTGCTACTGCTACAAGTCTCAGAACGTCCTTAAATAATATTCAATGGTAATAAATGTTTGAAAGAGAGTAAGTTATCTTCTGGCATCAGCAAAGTATTTTTGCTATTTCCTGCCAAGGTTCGAAGCTATCTAGGCGATAAAACTGTAAAAGCTGCATGAGCTACATCAGACAACTGTAAAAAGCAATTCAAAAGCATTTCTCATCAGTTTACCATTTGCACAAAACGGCTCATTCTTTTCTCCAAATTACGGTAAGTTTTAGGTTTTTGAACAGCGACTCGCTGCGAGAGCTATATAGTTTATTAGTATTGACTCATTGCGTAAAAATTAAACGAGACTTATTATAAACCTTTTAAAGACCTTGTAAGACAAAGCGTTTTCGTTAACCGATTTAATAAATTCTCTACAGTTTTGCCAAAATAAGCGCGCGGTGCGTGATGGTGTTTTGCATGTTGTGAAACACGTTTGCGGCACCAATTAAATTATGTAAGTCGATCAGTATCGAACATGCAGCGCTGGATCGCAACTTTGTGTTGCAGATTAGCTGCATGTTGAATGCACACCGAATTTGAAGACTTTGTTTGACTGCGCATTCAATGTGCAGCGCTTTGCGTAAGTGATTTCATCAATTTGTAATGCAGACGCGCTGCAGTTTAAATGCATTTTGACTTGCAGTCAAGAAAAATTACATCTGCAGCTATTCTGCAGTGCTGCCATTTCGGTACGGGTGTGCATGGTGCTCACTGAGTTTTGATTACTTTGAGCACTGCGAAAAAGGTGTGTTCACATTAGTGCCCATGCCTGCCCAGGCACCTATACTGTAGTCTGAACAGGTGGTTAACTGGTTATACTGTACTAGAATATTTTCCTTTATATTCACTTTCAAAGTACTTACCATACCAGGTATCAAAAAGCCTTGGATACTCATTCTTTACTGAAGTTATGGATACAGTAGTCCAGGGTTTGCCCGAATCCATATGGCACGACTGATTGTTGTCTTATCCATGTAGTCTTTAACCTGTGTGACTGGTGCAACATGATTTTTTAGCCACTCTTTCATGGCATAGTTCGCTGTGTCACTGGTGGTGCAATCTGTATAAATGACAAAGGAGACATATTAGATAGCATGAAGACTTGCCCTTCAGAAGAAAGCAAGCTACTGTTCTGTTAGGTACAGTATTAAAATGTATATTAGTCACTTTGGATTTGATATTCACAATAATTACCTAACAAAGATGCACAGACTGAGTAATTTTCACTCCAGTTTGCAGAGCATACAGTAGCACAACTTGACCATGAAATCTCATGGCAGGCATATGCTGTACATGTGTAAATACACATTTTTAATCCGGAAAAATTTGCCTCAAAATTTAATTTTTGTACCATGATGGTCCTTAATGCCTGCAGTTAAAGTATATTTTTTTAAAAGACAGTGTACTTTACATTTTCAATATGAACCTTGTAGTATGTATATCTTTGTTTAAATCTCAAAAAAGAACAAAACATGCAGATACATGTACACTGTATCATAATTGGTTTTTACCAAGTTGCTCCATTTTAGATTGAAATACCTTTTTACAACCAGCGCTCATTAATGCTAAAAAAATTAGAAGATGTATACTTGTATACCTGGCAAAGTAGCAACTTTCAAAAGTTTTGAATTAGTAGTAGTAACAACTAGCTTTGTTGTTGAGCCAACAGTGCGTCTTTGGACATTGTGCAACCTCTCCTCTATCTACCCAGTTGCAGAATGCAGCCCTTTTCCTGGAGTATACCAGGCTTCCTAAATGGATGACAAACATAACTGATAAGAGCCAACTGAAGTATGAAATTGTCGATCTGCATGCAGATAAAACCAGCAGAACACAAAGTACATGTATTCTAAAGGTTTTAAGCCATGTAATTCATGTTCATTAATTAAGTCTGATCATCAGGACTTAATTTTACTCTGGCATTATACATGTATGCCAGAAAATTGTATTTGTCAAGAGAAGCTGTTTTAAGTATAATGAAATTGAAATTAATCTCAATTAGGTACATGTACCCCATTCCTGGAGATGGCCTTTAATAATTTTTCACTGGCTGACATCAGACACTTACTCATCAGTGGAAAATTAAAATAGTACTTATAATAGCACTTAAAATAGTACCTTCAAAAAGAAGTACAGAATAAAACATAATCCAAAGGAAAACATCTTGAGAACACAAAATTGTGAGTCAAGATAAAAACAGTGGTGACAGAACAATAATACATACATTTCAGGTGTAGGGGGCTGGTTCGTGGGGGGAGATCAAGCATACACTGGGTCTCTGGAACTAGTTTTAAAATGTTTTAAAACTTTAGTCTGAAATGGCATTTCCCGCAATTTGATGGGAGATTTAGTTGTGAATGTTATAAAATACTCAAATACAAATAATATACAGTCTTTCGTGTTGAGAAAGTGCTATAGCTAATCTTCCTCTTCAGAAACAAAAAGTATTAGTTTTTTCAGTCTTTAAATGCGCTGAAAGTAAGCATTGTTTGCCCCTTATCTTCCGAAGATCAGAAGATAAGAACGTTTTTAATGATGGAATGTAATAATAATATGTCGAAATAAATTTATTAATCTTCGTCTTGTTTTGAGTCTTGACTCATACTCTACCTACACAGTATTTCGGGTTCTCGAGATATTTCTCGTCGGATTGTTTTATTTTATATTCTTTCAACTGTCTATGGTTTCTGAAACTCTAGTCTAAAATACAGGTACCTTAACTTCTTGTAATTTCTTGAGAAATGTCTTTCTGGGACCCACTGCTTTTACCATTTCTTTCAAAGCTTCCTCGTCTAGCATCATGAACGCCTCTTCGTCAATCATGTTTTCTAAAGAAAAATACAAGGTGCTGCACATTTTAAAGTATATGATAGCTCACATATAATTCTCATGTATAAAAATCAAATAAAAGCTGACATACAGGCAAACATATTCGTATTTTATGATTTTTAAAAATAGCACTTTGAAAGAAAATGAAACCTTGCGAAAAACTAAAAACAAATATATTTTTAGCTTTTCGCCATTGTTGTTTTTACAAAAAGCAATTATGTAAGTCTTACCTTCAAATATATCATTTAGAGATGTCAGGTTCCATTCAGTAAGCTTTGTTTTAACGAAATTATCCATTTTTGCAGGCGACTTCTGTTTTTTCCTTCTTTCTTCTCCAAAGCCGAACAGGAATTGGCGCGAAAAACGTTGTGGTGACTGGTGAGGGTATGGTCGGGACGTGGTCGGGACTCGGCGCGAAGTGTCGCTGTAGCCGAAGCCGTTACGGCAGTAGACCAATCAATATCAATTTATTATATTCAATATTATTAAAACCAAATGGTTTTCCGATCATAATTGAAAGCACGTATCTCAATTATCAATGCACATTTTTTATCACTACTGCACGATAACTTCGAATTAGTGTTTAATCAAATGGAGAACATCTGTTTTGTTTATACTATTTCTTAGAAAATTTCAGGGGGCTTGGCCTCCTGCCTCACCTCAGGTACGTGCCTGCGAGATTAATATTCGCTTACCTTTGCTGTTTGCTGTTTTATAATATTCGCTTACCGTTGCTGTTGTTCTCGTGATACTGGCCTGCGTTTTTTTAATAGCACCAGCTGATTTTCCACTTCCCAATGGGTGTTGATTGGTGGGGGACATGACCCCACCCCACATTTTATATAGGGGGGGGGGCAGTATATCAAACCCCCACATTCTGGCTATAAAATAATTCTACTATATATGCGTAATGTAAAGGAATGCCCTGAAGCCTTAATAGTATAGTTTATCTTGTAAATATTAAATAATATATTAATTTTAATGGTTGGGCCAGTGCTGGAAACACATGGGATTTTTAACCGACAACCCAATGGGTCAAATTTCATTGCGATGCTTGAAAGTCTGGCTCTCTCTTGTTTATATCATGTTGGGCACAACACTAGTGGCCCTAGTGGCCAGGGGCATTGGAAGTAAGGGAGCTGGGGCCCCCACTTTTTTGGGTTGGGGGGAGAATATGTTTGCCCCCACCCCTCCCACCCCCACACACTTTTTAAAAAGGCCAGTAATAATGCCTGTCTTCCCTTTTTACATTCACACAACACTGAATTCTGTTTTTAAATGTACCTCTTGTTAGCATGACCCAACACAATACACTAACCCTAGCTAACCCATGACTTTGAATAAAGATATAATAAAGAAACTTGAATGCAGATATTCAATGTCTGGAAAAGTGTTGTCTTTTCATTATTTTATGACATTTTTGGAACTTTAGAATTCTGTAAATCCTTGTCCTAAAATGCTGGAAATGGCATTTCAAAGACCCAGATTTCAAAAGTTCCCAGGGAGCATGCCCCAGACTCCCCTAAAAAAAATCTCCCCCCCCCCCCCCACACACACACACACTTTTAATGTTGCTAAGAGTTTGGTAGATTATTTATTTGATTAAGCAACAACAAATATATATATATATATATATATATATATATATATATATATATATATATATATATACTGTAAAGGTTTTTGTGAATTGGGCGAACCTAATGCACATCATCAAAATCCTTTGTTCAATCTGCATTAATAGGTTCAGCTCATTAATTTTTTTAAATATCTTTTTACTTTCTTATTATTGTTGGTGCAGTATGTTGGACATGTCATGTGCCAATAAGGAACATTTCCCATATAATTCCTAAACTTCCCATGGAAGACATGGGTATATTTTGTACTTCATAATAATAATAATAATAATAACAACAATATAGTAAAACTAACAATGATAATTGTAGTAATCATAATAGTCCATTATCTTTAACAGGTTTAAAAAATTACAAAAACCAATGTAACCAATTTTTAAACATTAAAAATACAGTTCATGACAGTTCACAGGCTATATTCGATGCGTAGACTTAGGCATTCTACCATGTGCCATAGAAAAGAAATATAATATATGTCAAAAACATGCATATAGACAATCACAGGGGGTTGCAACCAGTGGTTGCAACCCTTGAAATACCAGCACCATACTGTGATTTATTAAATCAGGTTATTTTAATATTTTTATTACCCTTGCCAGTGAATAGTATAGCTAGAGGGCTGGTGTATATTCCCACACATTTAATACCAGCTGGAAAGCCTTAGAGTTGTATATTTTGCAATTAATCCTGTGTGTATGGGTCTTAAAATATAGAATTTATCACACTCAGTCTCACACTGTTGTCCTTCAACTTCACAATCATATAGTTCAAATATATTAGTACAGAAGATATGTAAAAAATAACTTATACATGTAAAACACAATTAAGATATCACGTTAACATTATTTTAATAAACGTTTAGGGCAATACACACCACTCCAATGACTACACTATACATTTGTTTGCTTTATAACTTTGTTTTCTTGCATTTATATAAACTATGGAATATTGATAGCCTGAAGTCTGTCGACAAAATAGATTCAGTGGAGTTTTCAACACCTAAATAAATGAATTAAAACAAAAATAATTGCAATAAAAGAGATGTATACGGTTAAGAGTATAGATCAAGTTAAATGTTGTATAGTCGAAACTCAAGAGATTTAACGATTATTTCACCGTGGTTTCACTGACACTGGCCACTGATTACAAAAGAAAATATGGTAGTCAACAAACTTTCTGTTACCTGAATGAATCTTCTGAATTTCTTAGTCCTTTTTCTCGATTTCCTTTGACATTTCTTCTGCTAAACCGCATTGTTGTTCAGACTTTTTGTTCAGTAGGGAATCAGTCCCGTAACTCCCGTTGAAATATGCCGCCATTTTGTTTTTAATTTGAAGAGCTCCGCTACGTTTCCGAATTGACCAGGAACATGGTTGAGCTAAAATGACGCAATTTTACGATAAACAAAATGACCAGGCATGCTGGTTGACCACCATGATATTGACTCAAATAGTGTTAATTTTAAATAACCAGGATTATTTAACCAGAGTGTTTTTAGAGTGTAGGATCTTTGGATTTTTTCATTGTCAAGAGCGAGATGAAAGGACACTACCATATATGGCACCGAACGTGTCCCCAACTTCCATATATGGCACAAACGTGTCCCTGTTAATTTTTAAAACAAGCCGTTACTCTGACGTCAGAACGTTCATCCCACTCTTGACGATTCAAACAGATCACATGGTATGCAATCCAAATAGCTGATTGGTTTAGAAGAGTACCACACCCACTTTGATCCTACCCTCTTGTTTTTTGGGTTTCGCCTCAAGAACTCTCTCCTCCGCAGAGGCTCTATTCTGGTTAGTTGCAGGCAATTGTCGCAGGCGCGCGGGCTATCGTAAAGCGCGCGGGGAACGTCGGGAAGGTGGAAAAAGCGGCGAGAAGAGGCGAGAAGCCTCTGCCAGATAATGTGCGGTTCTGTGGCAGGATTTGCGGTTCTGCGGTAAGCGCTACTAAATGCCATAAAAACCCAACGATTTGGGGGAAATTCAGCACTCCCTTCAAGATCTAAGTACCAAAGGTTAGCATGACGAATTTCGTGAAGAAATAGTGCGATTACATGAATTTATTTGATTTTTGCTGTTATTTACGTGTCTGCCATTTTAAATCAATTTAGATGTAAACTATATTTCAATTAATTTAGACTTCTTTATTCTCTTTACGATAACCATAATGCAGAAGAAGATATAGAATGCTTTGCAATAAGTGCAAGTACGCTGGAGAAGGATTTTTTAACATCGAATTTCAAGTCGGCAGAACTGAATACGAAGAGATTTCAGTAAAGTAACAAATCGGCTGTTCTCTGGTCATGGGAGATAGCGACGATAGTTTGCACGAAATACAATGTTTTCTTCAAGATCTAAGTCTAGAATGTTGCTCTGGATGTTATTAGTTCTGAATTTTTCCATGGAAATCACCTGCGGAACGAGTAAAAAAATTCGAAACGCTGCCAGACTGACAAACGTTTTAATATCGAACGTTGAATCGTTGATAAACAAAGCCGACCAAGCTCGCAAATGTCCCATGCACTACGTATATACGTGCAGCTTATCATAGGTAAGATCTATGTTTACAACAGTTCAGTGTCTTTTGATATAAACTTTCTCGGCTAGCGTTTGTTTACATGTTTAATTGCATAATTAAAAACTGGAAAATCCTGTCCTTGTGTAACAATATTAACATTCTCGAGTTGAGAATTGTCTGCCAGCAATTTAAATGTGTCTTTTATTCACAATTTATGGATTTCCAACTTTAAATTTGATTATATATTGAAATTCCGAGTCTGGTGCCTAGTCCATCACGGAATTTGGGCGCCATATTGACAACATTATCTGGCAGAGGCTACCTCGCCCGCATGCCCGCGCCTCTGCGGAGGAGAGAGCCTCAAGAACACTCGTAAGCCGCGTGACAGTTTGAAGGATTGGGCCTAGTAAACATGGCCGTTCAAATCGAAGGATATCAGTGAATATGGGAAGACTGCGAAGTGATTGTAACGTATTTCAAGATACCTTAGACTTTGTATCATACATAAGAAAGTTCATTGAACATTAAGGTAAGACAAATACACAATTTTTTGTTTATAATCGTATGCTGAAACAACTTTTCACTCGAGCCATACTGAGCCTTTCCTAAAGCCCGTGGGTAGACTTGTCACAAGTCGACCATGTGTATTGATTATGAATGGTGCCGATTCTACACCTAAAAAAACTTATTATAGTTTTTTATAAGTTTGAGTGTAGTTAATGGGAACCACAAAGGAGTTTTAGTCGTGTAATGTTGAAGAGTGAGGGAGAGATTAGAAGGGAATTTGAATAAAAAGCGCAATTAGCCTCCGGCTATGTTGCGTATGAAAGGCGACACGGAACACGCTGTTAGACATGCAGTGTAAAAATACTGTTTAAGAATCATGAAAAAACATCAGAAAAAGAATTAAGGATTTGTAACGTATAGTATAGTGCAATCAGGATCTTAGGACACAACCCTGGACGCGTTTTGACCTTCTGGTGGTCTCATCAGCAGGGATTTGGGGTTGGGAGTCAATGTAAATATTAAGTTAATTGTTGGAAGAAAATAATAATCCCTATCAACACAATCATTTCCCCTCTAAATATGCTTCGGTAGTCGTTTAAAAGTGCTTCTGGGCTTCCAAACACCAAGTTGTATCTGCCATTCTTGATATCTTGAATATCATTAGGAGTGCTCTCAGGCCCGATACATATCGCAGCGAAATACATTACTATTAAATAATTACTATTAGATAATTTCGTTACTAACTTACTTAATACTATATCTTATATCTTGTAAATAATTTTTTATACTATACTTGTACACTTCTGTCACACACGCTCCTCGTGGAAATCAGCTTCGGTTGACGGGGTCAGCGTGTTTAAATAAAGTTTTCTATCTATCTATCTACTCCTTTCGCCTTTAGGGATGCAACTTGGTCTTTCATAAGAGAAACCAATGGTGCAACCACGAGGCAAACTGTTTTCGTCGTCGTTTGCTGTTCGGCTGCATGTAGCCATGTTTCAGGCAGTCTATAGCATATGGTGCTATTTCAAAGCACAAGCTCTTCCCCGATCCGGCCGGCGAGCAAACAAACACATCTTGTCCTTGAGGATATGATTTTACGACCTGTCGCTGCGCTTCTCTTAATTCCTGATAGCCAAGTTTGGATAGCCCATAGGCAATCGCTTCTTCGATTAAAGTATCAACTTCCATTAAACGCAAACTGAAAGGGTGCTGACTAGCTAGTGCTGAAAGTGAAACTCGTATAAATACAAATGATTTTCACTGCTCACCAACTGCTCACCTCGCGAGATAATGACGTCGCTTGGTTATTTAATCAAGTACGTCACCGGTGGAAAAACCCACCGGTAAATTTTGGCCCGCTGCAAGCGACAAAAGTCCTTACATGTGTACAACTCAACATCTCAGTCAACTACGTACGATCCGAGCCGCCGTTGCTCGATGATTAGAGCGTCTAACTAGTAGCCATTAGACATTCGGAAGTTACAGGTTCGAAACCTGTCTGAAGCTCCAAAATCTTTTCTAATTAAGGCGGTTTTCCACTAGGCGACATTTGTCGACCGACTCGACATTTTCTTTTGCCTCGCAAGCTCTCGAGTGGAACCACAGGGAGCCCATCTTGGCAGCACTTGGGCACCTGTGGCGGACTCGAAAGACGCGCGGGGGACTGTGGCAGGGGATTTAAAAAAATACGGAAAACGGTTACCGGAAGCGAGGGAAAAACGGGGGAAAGGGGGGGAGGGAGAGAAAAAATATAAGGGATGAAACACCAAACGTTCAACGTGGAATGTGTTCCGCAAGTAGCCAGGACATCTCGTATCGTCGGGAGCCACCGTTGGAATACTGAAACCTACTGAAACTCAGAGTCAGATGAATGTGCAATAAATCAATAATCCTGAGACTTCCCGCTTTATCCGAAAAGCTTATCGTAGGATTTTGTAGCTATCCGAAGTGTCAACGATGACGTAGTGTCCTAGCTACTTGCGGAACACATCTTTAGAAAATACGATATGTAATTTAGCTGCAAAATCACGGCTAAAAGGTGAGATTTTACCTCATTTTGATTATATTTTGATAAATGAATCATTATCACAACTACTTCGCTTAATTGTCTTACAATTTTAATACCTATAGCCACTTAAAACGATGTTCAAAACAAGGAAGAATTCGTGTTTCATCCCTTTATTATTTTCCTAAACACAACCACGATCGAGTGTGCCACAGGTACCCACGCTCTGCCAAGATGGGCTCCCTGTGGTGGAACTAATTAGCCAAGACAAAAGAAAAATGTCGAGTCGGTCGACAAATGTCGCCTAGTGGAAAACCGCCTTTAATTGAGCTCGACAAACGTTTACCAAACGCCATTTTATATTCCACCAAGCTCACAAATGTACAAAATGCACTACATGCATACACGTACAAGTTGTCATAACACGTTATTTGTCTAGTTTGTTATGTGCAGTCAAATGATATAAGATATTGATTACTTAATTATACCACACTTAATTCTTTGAACGTTTTCATGGCGATAGAGTAATATAAATAAGTTTTGTGGAAACACCACGTAAAATATTTCTTTGCTAAGCTTTCGGCCTGTTGACTCAGACCTTCATCAGAGCAATGACAACAAGTTGTTGGCTCACGTCATTTATAAACTAAGCAACTGATAAATTAAATCACGTAAGAATACAATGGCGTATCACGTTAATTTTATTAATTAGAAAACAAAATCAAGAATGTTCTCCGGATAGGGCACGCCACGTGCTATTTAATGGCTGTCCCTCCTGAGAAATAGTGTGATGTTTTGCGTTCTCAATGGATTCTCTTGTTCTTCGCGTGAAGTATTATTGCTTGTCGCTGGCTAAGAGTGATGACTCTTTCCACTTAACACGATGGTCATACTTCCAAGCGTGTTTGGCAACAGCAGACTTTTCTTGTTGCGCTTTTATGCAACATGTCTTGTGTTCCTTCAGGCGAGTTGAGAGATTCCTTCCCGTTTCTCCGATGTATAGCAAGCCACACTCACAAGGAATGCGATACACTCCAGGCTTAGATAAGCTATCCACTTCATCTTTATGTGTGAAAAGTACCTTGAACAATTTGTGTTGACTACTGTGAAATACCTTCATACCAGCACGATTTAGAATCCTCTCAATCTTGTGAGATGCTGGTCCGATATACGGAAGAGAAACTGAAGGTGGTTCTTGCTGGGGCTGTGTATTCGGCTCTGGATGTACTGAAGGAGTCATAGAAGCTTGAATCATCTTCTCAGGAAAACCGTTGTTAGTTAAAACCAACTTAAGGTGATCTAATTCTTCCTGAAGATGTTCTTCGTCACAAATTGTTCGCGCTCGATGAACGAGAGTTTTGCACACAGATGATTTAATACTTGGATGATGGAATGAAGTGTAGTTAAGGTATCTGTCAGTGTGTGTTGGTTTTCGATACACAGTATGACTTAAAGTCCCACAACTTGTTGTCATTGCTCTGATGAAGGTCTGAGTCAACAGGCCGAAAGCTTAGCAAAGAAATATTGTACGTGGTGTTTCCACAAAACTTATTTATATTATACCACACTTGTTAAAAACCTACCGGAATTACAATGTGCTTCGTCTGGCCAGAGAAGTAGGAACGCTACAAAAACACAAAACACTGTCGCTTTCATGATGTTCAAAATCCAAAGTTTGAAATCTTCGACTGAGAAGGCCACTAGGTAGAGTGAGAAGCTAGCAATCAAAGGCTATATTACTATAAGAATATCACCAGGCAAGATCTTTTAGACGACAATTATGATTATTCGCAGTACGTCTTCCGGTCTGTTTCAGCAATATTTACCTGCTGCGTGGCTTAAATATGGCCGCCGTGACGTAAGATGAAAACGCTGGTGTACGGTATGGGAATTAGCTCTTTCTTATTCAAATATTTCGTATTGTTTCACCACCCCAATGGGCCACCGATCGCGTGAGTGAAAACGTTCTATAGTCAATTGTCTAATTAGACGGCCGGCCAACCTCGATAAAGTGTCTCAAAAACACCGTTGATGGCATTTTTGCGGATACTGGTTTCTAAACCATATCCGCTATGTCATGAGCGCGGTTGTGTGTGTGTGTGTGTGTGTGTGTGTGTGTGTGTGTGTGTGTTTGTTTGTTTGTTTGTGTGTGTGTGTGTGTGTTTGTGTGTGTGTGTGTGTGTGTGTGTGTGTGTGTGTGTGTGTGTGTGTGTGTACGAATGTTTTCGTCAATCACGTGATCAACGCAAACGACCAATAGCGGTCCGAATCAGCATACTTCAAGAAGTCTTATTTGTATGTCCGAAGGGTTTACGAACGTGTACCAGAACAACGAATGGAAGATAGAAATTTGAGTTTTGTTTCAGGTAATGAACATTTGAGCGCTATCACAAGACGCCAAGAAATATATGACAAGTCGACAGCTGACAGCGGGCTACTGGTCTGTCGGTATAAATTTCAACGGTTTTGAGAATTTTTGCGGATTGTCTGGTTTCGAAACAATATGTATTTCAGCATTTTAATACATTTTTATGTATGTGTGTATGTACTGTTGTTTTATACTGATAAATACAAGCGCGCGGTGACTGCATATGCAATACTTTCTTGTGGGTCGGCACTAGATCATGGTCGAGATACGGACAAATATGCGCCTACTAGCTTTCAGTACAGCGGAGAACCTGCACAACAGTAACACTCAAGTCCTGTTCTGATTAAAAGAACGAACTTACATTTTGAAAATTTGGAAATATATATTATTAATTGGATTTTGGGAGATATGCTCAGTGATATTTTACAGAGGATTTCACATAACTTTTGCCGAATGTGTTGCGAAGTTCGTTCGTTATTTCCGAAGTGCGAGATTGCGGAGTTCGTTGTTCACGGCATCATTTCAATGTTCCCTGTTGGACGTATAGACTCAGTACATATTCGAATAACAACGGATCTTAATACTTTCGGTAGACAAAACCTATAGTGCTGGATTCGGCAGATTCAAGCGATCATTTTGATATAAAATTTATTTAAATCGGGCAAACAGAAAATATTTAAACATGTTTTGAAACACACGTCTCCCAATGTAAGTACATGTACGACACACATTGTCACGGTTTACTTTTATATCCATCGAATTCTGCCAGAATATCATCTTTAGAATTACAGAATATTAGCTGGTGGAAGCCATCGATCGCGGGAAAAGAATGATTCGAACGCCTTTGAATCCAAAACTACATGTATATATGTTATGGTAATGACGCGCAGGTTCTCTGCTGTATTAAAAGCTAGCAGGCGCATATTTGTCCGTATCTCGACCATGATCTAGTGCCGACCTTTCTTGTGTTCAATACAGCATCACGTAATAAAACCACGCTTCGACTTTGTCGCCTAGACGACAAGCTTTCCAAGGACGACGAAAGAGTGTGAGTGCTTGTTTGGCTTCGGATTAAAGATCTTTCTGAAATATGAATGCCCTTTTAACTATTAATTAAATGTTTCAAGTGTTTACGTGTTAGGCGCTCGGCCAAGATGTTTTAGCTACAAATTTACACGCTGAAATCCACCGTGCTTGGCACTGTTTATGTTACATGTAGACGTATTCAATAGCTAGTACTTATTCAAAAAACGCGTTGAACATTGATTTATTGAGACGCATCTATAAAACATAAAAATATCATATTCTTTAACAATGCGATTAGCGTCCGCGTTTCCTGTTTTTGCCGATTTTACCTAACCGTGAGTTCAAAGTGAACATTTTAGTATTAGAGGTTAGAGATCGATTGGGGTTAATCGTTAGAAATTAACGATTATTGTTATTTCTATAGGTGAGACGTTAGAGTACATGTTGAAGGGAAAAAGAAGGCAGAAGGGTGTAGTCAATTTATGACGTTTTTGCTCAGACAAGAGTGTTAAACCGTTCTTAATCGATATTTCTGAAACCTGAATAGCCTAGTTGAATTAATGTTTGAAGTGTTAACAACTTCACAATTATATTTATTCAAACAACAACATAAATACCAGATTTGGTATATAAGATACATACATATAACATATAAACTAAACTACGTGCTCAACTACTGTATAGACTTTCAAAACTTGTTAAAACATTAAAACAGTATTTAGCTACCAAAGTCATAATTGTTTTGTCTTGCATAGCAATGACATACATAAAAATAGGTACGCAATGCGTACATGCGGATACTGGTTTTTATTTGGCCTACAGATAATGATTGAACAACGTAAATTATTCGCCAAAATATACTGAAAATGCTTGATAACCTTGTGACAAGTATGCTCTCACGTCCCATCTAGAATCGACAATAATTATTAATGTTTAAATGCCTTTAATAACTGCTTAATTCTAGCCCTTACTTAAACTCCAACCCAATCCCTAACCCAAGCCCTGCTCTTAACTGTAATCTTAAAATGACAATTTTAGGTAAATTGGGAAAAATGGGAAACCCGGTCGCTAATCGCATTGTTAAAATAATGTGATAATATATCGCTTTCGTTCTAATCTATTCTTTACTGTCTACATTAACTCTGGTAACACATGAATTGATTTGTCTCAACAATGATCAACGCGCTTTTTGAATAAGTACTTTATACGCCTACATGTAACTCAAGCAGTACCAAATACAGTTGATTTCTGCGTATATACAGACAATCAGATGGCCGAGGGCCTAACATGTCAACAGTACACTTGAAACATTAGTTAAAAGGCTATTCATATTTCATAAAGATCCTGGTTCGAACCCAAACAAGCACTCGCTCTGTCTTTTCGTCCATGAAAAGCTTCTCGTTTTAGCGCGAAAGTTGAAGTGCGTTACGAAATAATTATAATAACACTTTGCATGTATTGTTTTATTATGCGATGCTGAATTACTGAACACGAAAAAGTATTGCATGTAAACGAGCATTGACCGCGCGCTTGCTTTAGTATATTAAGATAAGAGTGAATACATATAATATCATAACCTAAAAGTTATGAAATGCATACTATCTGGTACATAGGTATATGGTTTAGAAAGCAGTCACTGATTTGCAAAAATTGACAAAATCGTTTAAACTTTACTGTATATCGACAGACCAGTAGACCACTATCAGCTGTCTGTCTTGTGATTGCGTGCAAAAGCGAAACTCGACTTCCAATCTTCCAGTGGTTGTTCTGGTACACGCTCGTAAACCCTTCGGACATACGAATAAGACTTCTGAAGTATGCCTATTAGCGTTTCGCCTTGATCACGTGATTGACGAAAACATTCGGATGGTTTAGCAACCAGTATCCGCAAAAACGCACGTTAAGTGGATTTACATAATAGTTTTATTTATTGTTCAACCTGCTGTTTGTTCTTTTTGTAATCTTGGCGGCGAGCAGCTTTTGGCACAGCATAACCTATGTTGACTTGATTTATTTTTGCGACGTCATTACAGCTTGTTTTCCCCTGGACATGTTAACTGTTCAGTTTTGTGAACAGGAAAAAAAACATGAAACGCGGTGCCTATAATCGCATTAAAATATGATATTTATATCGCTTTAATTTCGCAAACGCGGACGCTAATCGCATTGTTAAAGAATATGATATTTTTTATGTTTTATATGTCTATGTTTTAGACTCTGGTAACATATGCATTCATGCGTCTCAATAAATCGATGTTCAACGCGTTTTTTGAATGGGTATTCCATACGTCTACATGTAACATAAATAAAGCCAAGCACGGTGGATTTCTGCGTGTAAACCTATAGCTAAAACATCTTGGTCGAGCGCTTAGAAAGATCTTTAATCCGAAGCCAAACAAGCGCTCACATGCACTGCAAGTCTTCGTCCTTGGAAAGCTTGTCGTCTAGGCGACAAAGTCGAAATGCGTTCCGGAATTATTATAGTAACACCTTGTATGGTTTTATTACGTGATGCTGTATTGAACACGAGAAAGTATGGCATGTAAATGTGCAGTCACCGCGCGCTTGTATTTATAGTATAAAACAACAGTACATACATACATACACATACATACATGCATGCATAAAAATGTATTAAAATGCTGAAATACATATTGTTTCGAAACCAGACTATCCGCAAAAATTCTCAAAAACGTTCAAATTTATACGGACAGACCAGTAGCCCACTGTGAGCTGTCGACTTGTCATCATAATTCTTGGCGACTTGTGATTGCGTGCAAATGTTCATTACCTGAAACAAAACTCAACATTTATCTCCCATTCTTTATTCGTGTTCACGTTCGTAAACCCTTCTGACATATAAATAAGACTTCTGAAGTATGCTGATTCGGACTATTGCTATTGGTCTGCGTTAATCACGTGATTGACGAAAACATTCTCACACACACACACACACACACACACACACACATCCGCGCTCATGACATAGCGGATTATGGTTTAGCAACCAGTATCCGCAAAAAGGTCTTGGTAGCTAAATTTAGTAAACGAGTTATTTATTTTACAGAGACTTTCCATAAGACTTTTCATGACTGATAAGCGCTGGGCCGACATGTTTAACTCTATATAATTCACAAGCGGAAATTTTCAGGCTGTGCTTTGCGCCGGCTGTAATGCTTTAATTCGAAAATACGTGTTGCATGATCACACGCTTGTCGTGTTGAGTTCTAACATTACACTGGAGCGAAATTAAAGCGATATAAGTATCATATTTTTAATGCGATTATAGGGACCGCGTTTCATGTTTTTTTCCTGTTCACAAAACTGAACAGGTACATGTCATTGACAAAAGTATAGGTACGCGTACATGCGGATACTGGTATTTATTTGGCTTGAGAGTCTAAAATAACTAATGGGCCTTTTCACCAATAGCGGCGCCATCTTGAATTCGCAATGCATTGTGGTCTATCCAGGATAATAAGCTCAATTAAAAGGGCGATTGCTTAGTGTTGAGACACAATGCGGTAATTTTGTCTTGATTAACACTTTCATGGCAACAATGTCTAGATATGATCGTTGTCATATTGGTAAAAGCAATAATTCTCGTACATATAAGGATACATTTGTTACGAATCTATCTTTACACGTCCGAGAATTGTTGCAATATGACAATTATTATATTTAGATATTGTTGCCACGAAAGTATTTATAAAGAAAAAATTACCGCATTGTGCCTGAACTCCCTGGATAGACCATAATGCATTGCGAATTCAAGATGGCGCCGCTATTGGTGAAAAGGTCTACTGTGGATTGTAATTTCAATTTCATGCAAACATACCAAAATATACTGAAAATAATAGAGAATCTTGTGACATATATAAGAGCCCAGCACAAAACTCGAGGTAATTGTAATATTCAAAATATTTATTTAGACGTAATGTTTTGTTATTATTATTATTTTTATTATTTTTATTATTATTATTACTCGGGCTACCAGGTTTCGGTGGCGTTTCTGTATTATTTTTCTGGTCGACAATTTGCAATTATTGCATCATCCCGATATGCTTTGCGAAACCACGTGGTGTGCTATCGATCTGGTATTGCTCCGTCTTGAAGCTTTTAGAAGATCACAAGTGACTTTAGAACACTGTTATTAATCAGTCATGTGGCTGAAAATTGTGCTCCCTACGCTTTAGCGGTAATCAAACAAGAACGCAAGTCATCGCAAGTTGGCAGTCACGCTATCTCAGCCAGCCTCTCTGAATAATTTCCCGAAAATATTATGTACCGTGACAAAGTAAAACTTGCTTAAAACACTCATGAAACCTTTATTTTGTTAATTTGGGTGTTCGAACGCCCGCTACAGAAATTTGTGACTGCCAACTTGCGATGACTTGCGTTCTCGTTTGATTACGGCTTTACAACTGCAGATCTTGATGGCGATAAATCTACATTAGACGGTGCTGAGCTATTTACAGTATATTTCGATATGGGTTAATATTCCGCTGTCTCGATCAAGACAAACTGATTAAAAACGATTTATATGATTTATTCAATTTTAATACTGAAAAGTATTACTCATGCTCACAATCTGATAACTTGCTGACTTTTGAAAACTATCTGCAAGATGAGCGAGACATAAACAACGTTGAAAACAGAATTGACAACTTGCAAAGTCCCTATAATCGCATTAAAAAATATGATATTTATATCGCTTTAATTTTTCGCTCGAGTGTAATTAACGTGATCGTGCAACACGTATTTTCGATAAGCATTAGATAGCGCCGGCACAAAGCACAGCCTGAAAATTCAGTTCTGCTTGTGAATTATAGTTAAACATCTCGGCCCAGCGCTTATCATGTTAACACTTCAAACATTAATGCAAAGGCTATTCAGGTTTCAGAAATGTTGATTCGAACGGTTTAACACTCTTGTCTGAGCAAAAACGCTAAAAATTGACTGCACCCTTCTGCCTTCTTTTTCCCTTCAACATGTGCTCTTTGTTACGTAGAAATAACAATAATCGTTAATTTAACCCTAATCTCTAACCCCTGACACTAAAATGTTTGAATTCACGTTTAGGTAAATCGGCAAAAACAGGAAACGTGGACGCTAATCGCATTTTAAAGAATATGATATTTTTATGTTTTATATTGTCTATGTTTTAGACTCTCGTAACACATGCATTGATGCGTCCCAATAAATGAATGTTCAACGCGTTTTTTGAATAAGTATTGAATACGTCTACATGTAACATAAACAGTGCCAAGCACGATAAAACATCTTGGCCGAGCGCCTAACACGTAAACACTTGAAACATTTAATAGTTAAAAGGGCATTCAGATTTCAGAAAGATCTTTAATCCGAAGCCAAATATTAAAGCGCTCACACTGTTTCTTCGTCTTTGGAAAGCTTGTCGTTTAGGCGACAAAGTCGAAGCGCGTTCCGGAATTAGCATAGTAACATCTTGTGTGGTTTTATTACGTGATGCTGTATTGAACACGAGAAAGTATTGCATGTAAATATGCAGTCACCGCGCGGTCCGCGCGCTTGTATTTATAGTATAAAACAACAGTATATACATACATAAAAATGTATTAAAATGCTGAAATACATATTGTTTCGAAACCAGACAATCCTTATACCAACAGACCAGTAGCCCACTGTCAGCTGTCGACTTGTCATCATATTTCTTGGCGTCTTGTGATAGCGCGCTAATATTCATTACATGAAACAAAACTCAACTTTTTATCTCCCATTCGTTGCTCTGGTACACGTTCGTAAAACCCTTCGGACATATAAGTATGCTGATTCGGACTGTTGCTATTGGTCCTTTGCGTTGATCACGTGATTGACGAAAACATTCTTACACACACACAAACACACACACAACCGCGCTCATGACATAGCGGATTATGGTTTACAACCAGTATCCGCAAAAATGTTAGACGCTAAGCTAGGGGAAAACAAGCTGTAATGACGTCGCAAAAATAAATCAAGTCAACACCAAGATTAAAAAAAGAACAAACAGCAGGTTGAACAATAAATAAAACTATTAAGTCTATTATATATACTGTATATATATATATATATATATATATATATATATATATATATATATATATATATATATATATATATATACATATATATGTTTTAAATTTTGGCAAAAATACACCTGCAACTCAAACGAACTCTTGTTGCGTCAAAAAATACTAAGCTTTGTGCCAAAATTTAAAAATAGGTAACTTAAACGATAAATAAAGTGATTAAAACTGCTTAATTTTAATCTATGGCCGTTCACGGGAAAGCTAAACCTAACTAAATTGTAACCCTGAAATCCACGGCTCATCAGTGCACCTGTATATTTCTTATATTGAAACAATTTTGAGAAACAAAAAAAACAAACGAACTATAGTGGTAGACGCTAACCTAAGGCAAGAAAAACTGCGCTACCCGGTTCAAACTAGCTGTAATGACGTCGCAAAAATAAAAAAATTCAACATAGCTGTATTTGTTACATTGTAACAATTTTAAGAAACAAAAAAGGTAAAACGAACTATTGTCGTTAACCTATATGGCAAGATACACTGTGCCTTCCGGTTCAAACCAACTGTTATCACGTCATAAATAATATAAAAAGTAAACATAACAACTTCTGCTTTGCCAAAATCTGCTTGTTGCCAAAAGTTTTTAAAGATTACAAAAGGCATCTCACTTTACCATAAATGTGATTGTGTTATTTATGTGGAAAAGCTGGCAACGTATTTGATTCTCAATTAACGTAAAATTATCAATTGACTTTCCGCTACTTCGATTTGCCAGTTGAATGAAAGTCAAGGGATTCACTGGACACTTATCACCTACTAATTCTACCGCCATAATCTACATTTCTTCTTTAATACAACAACGTAGAAAGGGAAAACAACATATTGCTCAGTAAAACGTGACACATATATCCAGGCACAAGATTTCTTCCACGTCCTCAGCGACATTCAAAAGCTAGTCATTTTTTACGCAACCTTCCAGGTTTGTAGATATAGATATAGATATAGATATAGATATATGTATAAATAACTTTTTTCGAAATCCATTGAAGTTTCAAACCGAACTGTGTTTAAATTAGCTGCAGTATACTGTTGAGTTTATACATTCACTATAATGTCCAACACGCATCCTCATCTTCTAATTTTTAGACCTACAAGACCGCTCAAAAATTATACAGAGCGAGAGGTGGACCGCAGAGCAAAGGAAGTAGGGTCATCCTATTTTGAACCTTATATAGTAAGGTTTGATATATATTGCCGAAAAAGAGAACGTAGAGGAGTCTAACATTTCGAGGGGCGTGCCTTATTTTGATGCTTAACTGGGGGCGTCTTATCTGATTTCGCGTCTTGCGTATTGTCAATACTGAAAACCCGAAACCTTCTGTAAGCCTATGGGCTCTACAGGAAGGTATGTTGTCTGATTTCAAATGGCAACAAAACAGTTCATTCAGTGACTTAATCTCTCTCTGGAAGTTTTTGTGCAGTTAACCTATAACTAATATTAAATTAACTCTTTCCTGTCCGAATTGGTCTTTGATATTTTATCTAACGCCAGACGATTTTATTCACCTCTGGGGTAGTGGGGGAGCCCTCGGACAGGAATGAGTTATAAAACTCTCTAATAAATCATTTTCAAATTGTCTGCCTTTCTGACTTTTGCAGTACTAAGGTGACGAGCGGTTTTCTAAAATGAGGCATTGAAAATACGACAAAATTTAAACTTTTAAAGTTATAGTTGTTTGCATAGTAGCGGGCTTCACTTGCGGAGAAGTGAAAACAAAATTGGTTAAAACAAAATTTAGAAACAACAGTCCATTGAACTGCACAACTGTCTTCCCTGGTGGCATTTCAGGCATATTGATTGATATAACCTCTTGTAAGCGGACAGTATGCACTTTATTTTTGTTAAAATAGTTCTTATCAAATGGCATGGTGGAAAATGCGGAGTGCGGAGTGCGGAGTGCGGAGTGCGGTGTGCGGAGTGCGGTGTGCGGAGTGCGGAGTGCGGAGTGCGGAGTGCGGAGTGCGGAAGAAAATAGAAACGCCGACTACTAAAACTTCTCATTATAATAAGATAATAATAACAAAATTCAAAGGTCTGATCGTTTGATTTTCAAATTTTACACTACCGAAGCTTATCGCGCAGCTGGTAGTTGTTATTACGTGTCCTATTTCAAACAACAAAGCCGTTTCGTTTAAATAAGTCTTTGTGTTAAGTAAAAAACCGTGTCTAAACCAAGCCAATATTATTCGTATAGTTGTGTATGGTTGTTACTTTGCTTAGCGTGTGAAAACGTACCACGTTCATCTTAAAAAAGCATGGAAAACGTCGCGCGTGCCGACCGGACTCCGCATTTTCCACCACAGTAGAAAATGCGGAGTCTGATAAATAGCTTCTGGCAGTTCAGGCAATATAATCTCGTTGTCTTGTCATAAACCAACTAACCAAGCCAGTATTATTCGTATAGTCGTGTATGGTTGTTACCTTGCTTAACGTGTGAAAACGTACCACGTTCATCGTAAGAAAGCATGGAAAACGTCGCGCGTGCCGACCGTACTCCGCACTTTCCACCACAGTAGAAAATGCGGAGTCTGATAAATAGCTTCTGGCAGTTCAGGCAATATAATCTCGTTGTCTCGTCATAAACCAACTAACCAAGCCAATATTATTCGTATAGTCGTGTATGGTTGTTACCTTGCTTAACGTGTGAAAACGTACCACGTTCATCGTAAAAAAGCATGGAAAACGTCGCGCGTGGCGACCTGACTCCGCATTTTCCACCACAGTAGAAAATGCGGAGTCTGATAAATAGCTTCTGGCAGTTCAGGCAATATAATCTCGTTGTCTTGTCATAAACCAACTAACCAAGCCAATAATTATTCGTATAGTCGTGTATGGTTGTTACCTTGCTTAACGTGTGAAAACGTACCACGTTCATCGTAAGAAAGCATGGAAAACGTCGTGCGTGCCGACCGGACTCCGCATTTTCCACCACAGTAGAAAATGCGGAGTCTGATAAATAGCTTCTGGCAGTTCAGGCAATATAATCTCGTTGTCTTGTCATAAACCAACTAACCAAGTCAATAATTATTCGTATAGTCGTGTATGGTTGTTACCTTGCTTAACGTGTGAAAACGTACCACGTCCGACCGGACTCCGCATTTTCCACCACAGTAGAATATTATTATTATCTTATTATAATGAGAAGTTTTAGTAGTCGGCGTTTCTATTTTCTTCCGCACTCCGCACTCCGCACACCGCACACCGCACTCCGCATTTTCCACCATGCCTTATCAAATACGGTGGTGAAATGGACGACACAAAATAATAGGATTATGGAGCAAGAAGATTATGATTAACTAATAAGATCATGAAGTCTGTGTTTACATAAGAGGCGTGGGACTTTCTTCCCGGAGGGTTGTAGTTAGGTTTAGGTCCAACGGGGGGTTGTGGGTAGGTTTAGGGTTGCCAGGGGGGTTGTGGTTAGGTTTAGAGGTGGGGGTCGGGTTGGGGGTTTGGGGGCAGGGAATTGTTTCTTTAAAATTGATGATTATTGTCAATTCTACGATATTTCACAAATAACGATAATCATCATTTGGAGATGAGAGAATATGTGTACAAAAGGAGTCACATTACAATTATTAACTATTAATTGAATATTAAGGAACCTCTCATAAGCGGACACTTCCCGTAAAGTGAACACCATTCACTCATTACTCGGTCCCGAAAGTGTCCGCTTATACGGGAGGTTTGACTATATGTATGACTGAAGGGGGGACAAAATAGGATAAATAATTTGCAATACTTTCCATAATTCTTGCCCCCCCCCCCCCCCCATTTATTGGGCTGTGTCTTAATATATGTCGAAGCAGAAGTGAAATTAATCTCTTTTTTTTTCAATTTTAGGTGGTCTGAATTTCAATAACAAAAGCAAGACTCACAAGTCGAAGTCCTTGCCAGTTGCCAACTGCCTTGCAAGAAATTCAAATTAGACACTTGCGTGACACTTCACGCTCTCGCGTGATACTTCACGCTCTAAATACAAACGAGAAATTTCCTATTCAATTTAATATTGCCGACAGATAAAGCAGTTGTACTATTAAACACACAGATTCATTGCAACACCAGTTAAAATATGGGGATTACAATACAACAATACCGCTTAAGTATCGGCTCGCACAACAACTTTTGCAAAAATGTAAGCAATATCAGAGCAATCTAAAAGGACAATTTTGGAGCGCAATATTCTATTTTTGTTGTTTAAATGTTTTCTGTCCATCAGTGTTAACAATTATTTTACAAAGGTGGAAGCGTTTAAATGTGCTTACAGGTTGGTTTGCTAAATTATTTTGCTTAAATGTGTATCTACCATTCTTACTAAATGTTGAAAATGATGTCGAAGAAAATCTAGGTCCAACGATATTCAACATTAATCCTAGTAAAACCATGTGTGCTGACTTTAGTCAACAAAGTGCAATGTCGTACAACCTGTATGCTTCACTTTTGTTGATAATGGCAAACGACATTGAGAAAAATCCAGGTCCTGCTCTACTTGAGATAATTAATCCAACAAAAACAATTTGTGCTAATTTTAGTCAAGGCAATGAAAGTATATTTGGACAAAATGCAGGTAAACAATGCGTAGCCATGTCTTTGTCTGCGATAATACATAATCAAATAAAACGTATCACTACATGGGATTCAACATTTTTGAATACCATATTGTGTGCAGGAAATAACCTTTATAGTTTTATTACCAATTTTATAAATAAAGACTTCTTACTATTAACTGATGTTCCAGAAATGATTTCAGTGCATGAGAAAGTCTATCATTTACAATACAGTGACCCCTTTGCTGGTGAAATATTTATGACTAAAGACAATCAACCTTTTTATTCCCTAACAACTGTTTTTAATAAATTGTTCTCCGAATCACAATATAATTATCAACATTGTTTGTTGACCCTTGACTGTAATACGGTGGCAGTATTCAAGATGTCTGATGAAAGCTTTAAAATCTTTGACTCTCATGCAAGAGATACATATGGCATGCCAGACGAATCTGGGCAATGTGTGTTAATTTCAATCGAATCTTTAGATAACCTGGTGCTATATTTTCAAAACATTTACCTTCAAAATGTTGTTACACCCTTTGAAATCAAGGGAGTCAAATTACTAAATTTAGAAACCCATAACAATTACAATCCCACTTTATTGCATAACAATGGATGTGTATTTGTCAATCAAAATGAACTTCACAATAATGTGGCCCCACAAAATAGGGACAAAACACAAAATTTTAAAATAAGTAACAATACAGAAAGTAGGCAAAAAACCCTGTCAAAACGTAGAGAAAAATACAAAGAGAGGAGAAATGATGAATCTGCTGAAAAAAAAAGAAAAACGATTAGCAAAAGCATGTGAGCGTGCCAGAGAGAGGCGAAAAAATGAGTCTGATGAAAGTAGAGAGAAAAGATTAACCAAAAATCGCCAAACACTTAAATTAGGAAAACAAAATGAATCCACCCACACTAGTGTAAAAAGATTGGCCAAAGAGCGTGAGAGGGTTAAACAAGCTAGACAAAATGAATCTTTTGAAAGTAAAGAAAAGAGACTAGTCAAAAACTGTGAAAGGATGGAAGTAACTAGACAAAATGAATCTTTTGAAAGTAAAGAAAAGAGACTAGTCAAAAACTGTGAAAGGATGAAAGTAACTAGACAAAATGAATTTTTTGAAAGTAAAGAAAAGAGACTAGTCAAAAACTGTGAAAGGATGGTAGCAGTTAGACAAAATGAATCTTTAAAAAATAAAGAAAAGAGACTAGTCAAAAACTGTGAAAGGATGGTAGCAGCCAGACAAGATGAATCTTTTGAAAGAAAACAAAACAGACTAGTCAAAACCCGTGAAAGGATGGAAGTAACTAGACAAAATGAATCTTTTGAAAGTAAAGAAAAGAGACTAGTCAAAAACTGTGAAAGGATGGTAGTAGCTAGACAAAATGAATCAGCAGACACAAAGAAAAAAAGACTATCACAGGTGCAAGAATATAAAAATAACAAAAGCATACAACAATCAAAGACTGCGACTGACATAATAAGTGAATTTCACAATGCTGTATCACAAGGGCCTCTTTACATTTGCACATGTTGTGATCAATTATGGTACAAACATATTAACATAGTGTTTGCCTGGCAGAAAAAATCCGGCTATCAAATCCTGACTCAATCAAATACCTGAACAACATAATAAGTGTAAACAATCTGGAGTGGCTTTGCCAATCTTGTAAAAAATATTTAAGGAAAACTAAAATCCCACCTTATGCAATTGCAAATGGTATGAAGTTTCCACAAAAACCTGATTTTTTTAATTTGAATGAATTAGAATGCAGACTTACAGTATTGCACCAAGATTAGCATTTCAAAAGATCATGCAAGCTCCAAGGGGAAAGCAATTGACAATAAATGGTAATGTGGTAAATGTACCAGCAGATGTAACTAACACTGTTAATGTGTTACCAAGGCTACCACAGGAAACTGGTACAATAAAAGTTCAATTAAAACGCCGATTACAGTATAAGAGTTCAGCACTGTCTTTAAATGTGAGACCACATAAGGTTTTACAAGCAGCAGCCTGGCTAGCAAACACTAGTACCCTATATCAAGAAGAGGGAATAACATTTGACCAAAATTGGGCAATAAATTTTAATGAAGGCAGCCATAATGATGCAGGTCAATTTCAAGTAAATGGGCCTGAAGAGAACTGTAATACACAAAATACTTCAGAAAATACATACATGTCCAATACTGTCGAACTCATACGGGTCGTAAAGGTTCATTGACGACCCGTAAGCTGAATTTTCAGTTCGTCAAAACGTCTCATGCTGTCCATTACAAATTAACTCGGAAAACGTACGCAACGACAATTTTGTCGATCCGTACGAGTCGTTACGGCTCGTATCTTACTTTTACGGGTCGTTACGACCCGTAAAAAGCCTCATTATATATTCAGTGTGGTCATGCAAGGTAGGCCACGAAAATGTTCTCGATCCGTACGAGCCGTGGCGGGTCGTATGGTACTTTTACGGGTCGTTACGACCCGTAAAAAGCCTCATTATATATTCAGTGTGGCTAAGGTAGCCCACTGTGACTAAGGTAGCCCACGGAAATTTTGTCGATCCGTACGAGCCCTGACGGGTCGTATGCTACTTTTACGGGTTGTTACGACCCGTAAAAAGCCTCATATATTCAGTGTGGCTAAGGTAGCCCACGGAAATTTTGTCGATCCGTACGAGCAGTGACGGGTCGTATGCTACTTTTACGGGTTGTTACGACCCGTAAAAAGCCTCATTATATATTCAGTGTGGCTAATGTGGCCGACGAAAATGTTGTCGATCCGTACGAGCCGTGACGGGTCGTATGCTACTTTTACGGGTCGTTACGACCCGTAAAAAGCCTCATTATATATTCAGTGTGGCTAAGGTAGCCCACGAAAATGTTGTCGACCCGTACGAGTCGTGACGGGTCGTATGTTATTACTTTTACAGCTCGTCACCACCCGTAAAAACCCACATTATATATTACGTATGCCATCACAATTATCATGTTTGATTGCCTCGTTCTTTTAAAACCTCAAACCCCTAAATATATATCTCAAATGCCAATTATCATACTCAAAACCCAAAATATCTCTCGAAAACGGAATCTAGAGTATCATTATGATTGCCTCGTTCTTTTAAAACTTCGAATGCCTAAATATATATTTCAAATGGCAATTATCATATATCATTGCCTCCTTCAAAAGTCAAAACCCAAAATATCTCTCTCAAACGCGATCTACAATATCATATATGATTGCCTCGTTCTTTTAAAACCTCGAATACCTAAATATATATCTCAAATGGCAATTATCATATATCATTGCCTCCTTCAAACCCAAAATATCTCTCAAACGCAATCTAAAACATCATGCTATCATTGCCTCGTTGATTTAAAACCTCCAACTCCTGAATATATATCTCAAATGCAATTATCATATATCACTGCCTCCTTCAAACCCAAAATATCTCTCCCAAACGCGCTCTAGAATATCATATATGATTGCCTCGTTCTTTTAAAACCTCGAATACATAAATATATATCTCAAATGGCAATTATCATATATCATTGCCTCCTTCAAACCCAAAATATCTCTCCCAAACGCGCGCTAGAATATCATATATGATTGCCTCGTTCTTTTAAAACCTCATATACCTAAATATATATCTCAAATGGCAATTATCATATATCATTGGCTCCTTCAAAACCCAAAATATCTCTCTCAAACGCAATCTACACCATCAAGTATCATTGCCTCGTTCTTTTAAAACCTCGAACCCCTAAATGTATATCTCAAATGCCAATTATCATACTCAAAACCCAAAATATCTCTCGCAAACGCAATCTAGAATATCACTAAGATTGCCTCATTCTTTTAAAACCTCGAATACCTAAATATATATTTCAAATGGCAATTATCATATATCATTGCCTCCTTGAAAACCCAAACTATCTTTCTCAAATGCGATCTACAATATCATATATGATTGCCTCGTTCTTTTAAAACCTCGAATACCTAAATATCGTACGACCCGTAACGACTCGTACGGATCGACAACATTTTCGTGGCTTACCTTAGCCACACTGAATATATAACGACCCCTTTTACGGGTCGTAACGACCCGTAAAAGTAGCATACGACCCATTACGACTTGTACGGATCGACAACATTTTCGTGGCCTACCTTAGCCACACTGAATATATAATTACCCTTTTTACGGGTCGTAACGACCCGTCAAAGTAGCACACGACCCGTTACGACTTGTACGGATCGACAACATTTTCGTGGCCTACCTTAGCCACACTGAATATATAATGACCCTTTTTACGGGTCGTAACGACCCGTAAAAGTAGCATACGACCCGTTACGACTTGTACGGATCGACAACATTTTCGTGGCCTACCTTAGCCACACTGAATATATAATGACCCTTTTTACGGGTCGTAACGACCCGCGTCAAAGTAGCACACGACCCGTTACGACTTGTACGGATCGACAACATTTTCGTGGCCTACCTTAGCCACACTGAATATATAATGACCCTTTTTACGGGTCGTAACGACCCGTAAAAGTAGCATACGACCCGTTACGACTTGTACGGATCGACAACATTTTCGTGGCCTACCTTAGCCACACTGAATATATAATGACAGTTTTTACGGGTCGTAACGACCCGTCAAAGTAGCACTCGACCCGTAACGACTCGTACGGATCGACAACATTTTCGTGACCTACCTTAGCCACACTGAATATATAGTGACCCTTTTTACGGGTCGTAACGACCCGTAAAAGTAGCATACGACCCGTAACGACTTGTACGGATCGACAACATTTTCGTGGCCCACCTTAGCCACACTGAATATATAATTACCCTTTTTACGGGTCGTAACGACCCGTAAAAGTAGCATACGACCCGTAACGACTTGTACGGATCGACAACATTTTCGTGGCCTACCTTAGCCACACTGAATATATAATGACCCTTTTTACGGGTCGTAACGACCCGTAAAAGTAGCATACGACCCGTTACGACTTGTACGGATCGACAACATTTTCGTGGCCTACCTTAGCCACACTGAATATATAATGACCCTTTTTACGGGTCGTAACGACCCGCGTCAAAGTAGCATACGACCCGTTACGACTTGTACGGATCGACAACATTTTCGTGGCCTACCCTAGCCACACTGAATATATAATGACAGTTTTTACGGGTCGTAACGACCCGTCAAAGTAGCATTCGACCCGTAACGACTCGTACGGATCGACAACATTTTCGTGACCTACCTTAGCCACACTGAATATATAGTGACCCTTTTTACGGGTCGTAACGACCCGTAAAAGTAGCATACGACCCGTAACGACTTGTACGGATCGACAACATTTTCGTGGCCTACCTTAGCCACACTGAATATATAATGACCCCTTTTACGGGTCGTAACGACCCGTCAAAGTAAAGCATACGACCCGTAACGACTTGTACGGATTGACAACATTTTCGTGGCCTACCTTAGCCACACTGAATATATAATGACCCTTTTTACGGGTCGTAACGACCCGTAAAAGTAGCATACGACCCGTTACGACTTGTACGGATCGACAACATTTTCGTGGCCTACCTTAGCCACACTGAATATATAATTACCCTTTTTACGGGTCGTAACGACCCGCGTCAAAGTAGCATACGACCCGTTACGACTTGTACGGATCGACAACATTTTCGTGGCCTACCTTAGCCACACTGAATATATAATGACAGTTTTTACGGGTCGTAACGACCCGTCAAAGTAGCAGCATTCGACTCGTACGGATCGACAACATTTTCGTGACCTACCTTAGCCACACTGAATATATAATGACCCTTTTTACGGGTCGTAACGACCCGTAAAAGTAGCATACGACCCGTAACGACTTGTACGGATCGACAACATTTTCGTGGCCTACCTTAGCCACACTGAATATCTAATGACCCTTTTTACGGGTCGTAACGACCCGTCAAGGTATAGCATACGACCCGTAACGACTTGTACGGATTGACAACATTTTCGTGGCCTACCTTAGCCACACTGAATATATAATGACCCTTTTTGCGGATACTGGTTGTAAACCATAATCCGCTATGTCATGAGCGCGGGTGTGTGTGTGTGTGTGTGTGTGTGTGTGTGTGTGTGTGTGTGTGTGTGTGTGTGTGTGTGTGTGTGTAAGAATGTTTTCGTCAATCACGTGATCAACGCAAAGGACCAATAGCAACAGTCCGAATCAGCATATTTATATGTCCGAAGGGTTTTACGAACGTGTACCAGAGCTACGAATGGGAGATAAAAAATTGAGTTTTGTTTCATGTAATGAATATTTGCGCGCTATCACAAGACGCCAAGAAATATGATGACAAGTCGACAGCTGACAGTGGGCTACTAGTCTGTTGGTATAAATTTGAACGGTTGTGAGAATTTTTGTTGGATTGTCTGGTTTCGAAACAATATGTATTTCAGCATTTTAATACATTTTTATGTATGTATATACTGTTGTTTTATACTATAAATACAAGCGCGCGCACCGCGCGGTGACTGCATATTTACACGCAATACTTTCTCGTATACAAAGTGTTTATACTCTAATAATTCCGGAACGCGTTTCGACTTTGTCGCTTAAACGACAAGCTTTCCAAGGACGAAGAAACAGTGTGAGCGCTTGTTTGGCTTCGGATTAAAGATCTTTCTGAAATCTGAATGCCCTTTTAACTATTAAATGTTTCAAGTGTTTACGTGTTAAGCGCTCGGCCAAGATGTTTTAGTTATTTTTATGTATGTATGTATGTACTGTTGTTTTATACTATAAATACAAGCGCGCGGTGACTGCATATTTACATGCAATACTTTCTCGTGTTCAATACAGCATCACGTAATAAAACCACACAAGGTGTTACTATGCTAATTCCGGAACGCGCTTCGACTTTGTCGCCTAAACGACAAGCTTTCCAAGGACGAAGAAACATGCAGTGTGAGCGCTTTAATATTTGGCTTCGGATTAAAGATATTTCTGAAATCTGAATGCCCTTTTAACTATTAATTAAATGTTTCAAGTGTTTACGTGTTAGGCGCTCGGCCAAGATGTTTTATCGTGCTTGGCACTGTTTATGTTACATGTAGAGTATTCAATACTTGTTCAAAAAACGCGTTGAACATTCATTTATTGGGACGCATCAATGCATGTGTTACGAGAGTCTAAAAACATAGACAATATAAAACATAAAAATATCATATTCTTTAAAATGCGATTAGCGTCCACGTTTCCTGTTTTTGCCGATTTACCTAAACGTGAATTCAAACATTTTAGTGTTAGGGGTTAGAGATTAGGGTTAATCGTTAGAAATTAACGATTATTGTTATTTCTACGTAACAAAGAGCACATGTTGAAGGGAAAAAGAAGGCAGAAGGGTGCAGTCAATTTTTAGCGTTTTTGCCCAGACAAGAGTGTTAAACCGTTCGAATCAACATTTCTGAAACCTGAATAGCCCTTTGAATTAATGTTTGAAGTGTTAACATGATAAGCGCTGGGCCGAGATGTTTAACTATAATTCACAAGCAGAACTGAATTTTCAGGCTGTGCTTTGTGCCGGCGCTATCTAATGCTTATCGAAAATACGTGTTGCACGATCACGTTAATTACACTCGAGCGAAAAATTAAAGCGATATAAATATCATATTTTTTAATGCGATTATAGGGACTTTGCAAGTTGTCAATTCTGTTTTCAACGTTCTTTATGTCTCGCTCATCTTGCAGATAGTTTTCAAAAGTCAGCAAGTTATCAGATTGGTGAGCATGAGTAATACTTTTCAGTATTAAAATTGAATAAATCATATAAATCGTTTATAATCAGTTTGTCTTGATCGAGACGCGGAATATTAACCCAGATCGAAATATACTGTAAATAGCTCAGCACTGTCTAGTGTAGATGTATCGCCATCAAGATCTGCAGTTGTAAAGCCGTAATCAAACGAGAACGCAAGTCATCGCAAGTTGGCAGTCACAAATTTCTGTAGCGGGCGTTCGAACACCCAAATTAACAAAATAAAGGTTTCATGAGTGTTTTAAACAAGTTTTACTTTGTCACGGTACATAATTTTTTCGGGAAATTATTCAGAGAGGCTGGCTGAGATAGCGTGACTGCTAACTTGCGATGACTTGCGTTGTTGTTTGATTACGGCTTAAGCGTAGTGAGCACAATTTTCAGCCACATGACTGATTAATAACAGTGTTCTAAAGTCACTTGTGATCTTCTAAAAGCTTCAAGACGGAGCAATACCAGATCGATAGCACACAACGTGGTTTCGCAAAGCATATCGGGATGATGCAATAATTGCAAATTGTCGACCAGAAAAATAATACAGAAACGCCACCAAAACCTGGTAGCCCGAGTAATAATAATAATAAAAATAATAATAATAATAATAATAATAATAATAACAAAACATTACGTCTAAATAAATATTTTGAATACTACAACTACCTCGAGTTTTGTGCTGGGCTCTTATATATGTCACAAGATTCTCTATTATTTTCAGTATATTTTGGTATGTTTGCATGAAATTGAAATTACAATCCACAGTAGACCTTTTCACCAATAGCGGCGCCATCTTGAATTCGCAATGCATTATGGTCTATCCAGGGTGTTGAGGCACAATGCGGTAATTTTTTCTTTATAAATACTTTCGTGGCAACAATATCTAAATATAATAATTGTCATATTGCAACAATTCTTGGACGTGTAAGGATAGATTCATAACAAATGTATCCTTATATGTACGAGAATTATTGCTTTTACCAATATGACAACGATCATATCTAGACATTGTTGCCATGAAAGTGTTAATCAAGACAAAATTACCGCATTGTGTCTCAACACTAAGCAATCGCCCTTTTAATTGAGCTTATTACCCTGGATAGACCACAATGCATTGCGAATTCAAGATGGCGCCGCTATTGGTGAAAAGGCCCATTAGTTATTTTAGACTCTCAAGCCAAATAAATACAGTATCCGCATGTACGCATTGCGTACCTATTTTTACGGGTCGTTACGACCCGTCAAAGTAGCATACGACCCGTAACGACTTGTACGGATCGACAACATTTTCGTGGCCTACCTTAGCCACACTGAATATATATTCTAAGAGACACCCCCCCCACACCCCCCCCCCCCCCCCCCCACACACACACACACTTTCTTCCACTCCCCCCATATATACGGGTAGTACGAGCCGTAAAAACAACACATACGACCCGTAACGACTTGTACGGCTATAACACAACATTTCACGAAACTAACGACCCGTATGCTTTCCACAGTATTGGACAACCATCAGAAAATAACATGGCAGATTCAAATGATGATGGTTTTAGTGAAGATGAAGCAGAAATACCTGCAGGGGTCACTGATAGTATGCTAACAGCTACTGACTTTCTTAATGACAGCGAACGAGAGAAAATTCATAATGTTGCACCTGGAGAAGGAAATAAACCACTCAGTATATTCCGAGATAAATATTCAGAAGAATTAGCTTACCCTGGAATATTCTTAGGTCAAAAAAGACCAGAAGACAGACAGCGGTTAGTTAGTGTTTACTACAGTGATATTTGTAAATCTGAATTGAGAAGGTCTGACCGAAGAGCTGCCATGTGTGTTGAAAATATTTTTTTCAAAACTAAAAAGCTACAAATGAAAATCTTGTTAGGAAAATCTCAAATTGCTTTAAGAAAATGTAAGCAAGGGAATAACCAAACAATAACAGCTGGTCATTTAAAGCAACAGGGTGGTTTAGAAAGACTTATTCACCATGATGAAGGGTATAAGTTCTTAAGAGCATTGAGAGGCTCTCCACCATATTTTGAAAAAGCAAAAAAAGACTTGTTTGCTATGATCTGACAACTAGGTCCAGCAACATTATTTTGTAGCTTTTCATCAGCTGAAACAAAATGGATCCATTCGCTCAGAATACTTGGTAAACTTGTTGACCATAGAGACTACAGTGATAATGAGCTAGAAAACCTAAATTGGGATGAAAAATGTAGATTAATTCAAAGTGACCCAGTAACTTGTGCAAGACATTTTGACTATCAATTCAATACATTTTAAAAAAAATTCTTAATGAGCAACATTGCACCCGTAGGAAAAATTAAAGATTGGTTTTACAGAGTAGAATATCAACAAAGAGGCTCACCACATATTCACATGCTAATCTGGCTAGAAGGGGCACCTGTATTTGGAGTTGATGAGGATGATGATGTAATATCATTTATTGACCAAATTATTACTTGCCAAAAACCAAACAATAATTCCGCACTACTTGATCTTGTAAATAGACAGACTCACAGACATTCTCACACTTGCCGTAAAAGGTCAAAAAATGTGTGTAGGTTTAATTATCCACAACCACCGATGAGCACAACTAAAATACTATATCCTTTAGACAACAACTTTACTCCAACTGGTATAAAAAAACTGAAAGAATCATGGAAAGATATCTCAAAAACACTAAATAACGTCAAAGAGGGAGAAGATATCAGCTTTGATCAACTTATGAGTGATTTAACTGTGACTGAGGAAAAATATATTTTAGCAATTAGATCATCTTTTAATTGTCCTACCATATTTTTAAAAAGAACACCAAATGAACTAAGAGTCCCCTGGTAGAAATCCTGATCAGGATCCTGGTAGGATCCTAACAGGATCCTGGTAGGATCCTAACAGGATCCTAACAGGATCCTAACAGGATCCTAATAGGATCCTAAATTTTCTTAAACTAAAACTAGGATCCTACTAGGATCCTGTCAGGATCCTACAGGATCCTGAGTAGGATCCTACAGGATCCTACAGGATCCTACAGGATCCTGAGTAGGATCCTACAAGATCCTGAGTAGGATCCTACAAGATCCTGAGTAGGATCCTACAAGATCCTGTAGGATCTTGTACAAGAACTTATAGGATCCTACTTAGGATCCTACAGGATCTTATACTGGATCCTATAGGATCTGTAGATCCTACTGGCTACATGATCTTATACAATATCCTACAGGATCCTACAGGATCTTGTATAGGATCCTACAGGATCTTGTACAGCATCCTACAGGATCTTGTATAGGATCCTGTGCAAGATACATGAAATCCTGTAGGATTTCCTAGAATATGTGAAATCCTCTAATTAGATCTTGTGGCATGAGGATTATAATATATGAAATCCTCTAGAATAATGTGCAGGTAAAATATACAGTAAAACACAAAATATTGTACTGCTAGAATAATTTATTTGTCATTATTAATTGTCAATATATCTGAGGGACTACTGTACAAGTACAAATTTACAGTACTAGTGTATATAATACATTAGCTAGTAAATAATAAATTGTGGATACTTCCATATTTAATTCTTTGAAAGTTTTCATGGTGATAATGTAATATAAATAAGTTTTGTGGAAACACCACGTAAACTATTTCTTTGCTAAGCTTTCGGCCTGTTGACTCAGGCCTTCATCAGAGCAATGACAACAAGTTGTTGGCTCGCGTCATTTATAAACTTCGCAACTGATCAATTAAATCACATAAGAATACAATGGCGTATCACGTTAATTTTATTAATTTTATTTTATTAATTCTATTTTCAGAGAACATTCCTGATTTTGTTTTCTAATTAATAAAATTAACGTGATACACCATTGTATTCTTACGTGATTTAATTGATCAGTTGCGAAGTTTATAAATGACGTGAGCCAACAACTTGTTGTCATTGCTCTGATGAAGGCCTGAGTCAACAGGCCGAAAGCTTGGTGTTTCCACAAAACTTATTTATACTTCCATATTTTCCAATTATTATCTACTGTAACTACATTAACAATTTCAATGCAATACCAATTGTTATAAGCCCTTAGAAAGTCATGGCTATATAAAACAAAAGCTAATAAAAAATAAAAAGAATTGAAATATGGAAGCATCCACAGACAACAAGAAGTTAAAATTAATAAACATGCAAAATTTTACAGTGACCATCCAACAATTAAGCCGCAGTAGAGTGAGGCAGTGATCAGACACAATTTTATTTATCCACACCTCAAAGTAATGAGAACGTCCACTGTTTTCACTTTTTTGAGTATATCCAGGTTTGATTGGCTTAAAAATAACTTTTATTCAAAATTTTGTTAGGTGGCCATGGTACAGGGCATTTTACTGTAACCCATTCCTCCCCTGAGCTATTATATTACTTTATTTTATTAATACTGTATTCATAGTAATTTTACTCTGTATAATTCCAGACAATTGTACATGTACTTGTCAAAAGGAAGCTCCATCAGCAAACTTAGAGTCCTAGAAAGCAAGAAATCAACAATTATTAATAACCCCATTTCTACTGTTGCCCAATGCCAGACTATTACACTCATCAGTTCCATCAGACGGACAAACTTCAGCAAATCTAGGCACCAATTAGGTTACGTGTAGGCTGTAACTACAAAAGACTAGTCAAATCTAATTTTTCTCAGTTACAAACTGAATTATATTGTACACTACGTCGCTATCAAGCGGCGACATCCTGAGAACATTCGAACAACAACTGTGACTGGTTTTAAACTAGATTTTTAGTTACAATTTATCTTGAAATTGAAGTCTATGCGAAGCTATTGGCTATGTTAGCTATCAAGCACCAAAAATAAGCCGCGTCTAGCACATGCAGTCAAAGAAATGACACTAAATCTCGGGAATAAAATAAGTTTAACCTTACCTGAGTATAATCGTCGGTTTATATTTATACTAATCTGCGGCACTGCGCTGAGTGATATTCATTATGGCACGTCTTAGTCCAAATTTCGAGTATATATACACTGAAAAGCGGTAATATTTGTTAGTCATCTCATCAACCAAGTTGACAAAGCTAATTCGTTGTAAAAGTTTGATCCAATTGTAAGAAACTTTGCCTCTCCAGCATCTAAACGTCGCTAACGACCATTCTTACTGCTTCACAATTTAAATTTTTATGCGCTAGTGTCATGTATGGTGGCCTAGGAGTGCCATAAGAATTTTTGATATATTTATTATTATTTTTTTTTATTTTATTTTATTTTTATTTAAAAATTAATTTTTTTATTTTTGAATATTTTTTTATTTTATTTTTTTTAAATAAAGAAATACTTTTTATATTTTATTTTTTGTTTTTAAAACGTTTTTATTATAAGAAAAAAATTTAAAAAAATAAACAAATAAAAATAAAATGAAAAATTTGGCAGCCTATGAGTGCCATAACCATAATGCTTTGAGGGTGGGGTGGTGGGGACAAACATGTGTGTGTATTGTACGATTTTACATGTATATCGGATCATGTCGAATAAAGCAAGAAATAACAAGAAGTGGGCGGATTTTAAGCAAAAGCATGCTGAAAAGAGACGTAAAACAGACGAGAAGCAGCCAGATGCTGTGGACGACTTAACTGTTCCAAGATTGTCTGCTGAGGTCGAGGGGAAATGCCAGAAATACAGTCGAATTGGGCCGTTAGCTATCGTGCCGTTCCCTTATGATGCATTAACGCTTGACAACATCAAGAATGCGTGCAAAAGTTATTTTGATGTGGCATCCTTTATGGCATGCGACGTGCTGGCAGGTGAGAGAGGGCCGTCGTACACGAGCATAGATCAGATAAAAAACTTTAAACTGTTGCATGTAAGATTTTACTTTGACGACAAAGAGACTGAGCCTGAGGAAGGTGGTGAAGCCTTCGGTTCCAGTAGTACTTGTAGTCCAACAGTGAAGAAAGCTAAACTGAAAAAGATTGATCTTACTACAAAAGATGTTGAATCACGAAGATCTTTGCCTGTTGAATCCCCCAAAAAGGTCGTGCAGCATTCAGCATTTCCAAAATCAGTGTCTCTGAGCACGCTTCTTCAACTTGGCAAGCTGATCCCTCCTGCATGTGACCAGGAGATCATCGAACTTTACCTTGAAGAGTTTTCTATGGAAAAAAAAGAATGGCTTGTGCCATTTTCAGCCAAGGTATCTGTGAGTAAGTCACCTTTTTCCAGTGGAGCCTTTAGAAATGCCTTTAACGCCCAAGCCATCTCTGGTCTGAAAGGAAGGTATGTTCTTATAAAACGCTACAAACCTGATCAGATCCAATCCATAGAAGATTTATTTGGGTCTTTGGATAATCATACAAGAAAATCTGTGCAAATGAATAGTCTGGCAAGATATTATGCCATGCTGTTGGAGAAAGAGAGCTCTATCCATGCAGAGTATGGAGAAACATTCAAGTATTCTAAAGTGTATTTAGGCAGGAATGACCATCAACTTGTAACCTTGGAGTTATACCTGGAAGGTGAGTTCATCAAGTACATCAACAATGATGGAAATATTGTGGTTAGTGGAAGCGAGGTTGCAGACAAGGCAGAAGCATTCACACATTTTACATATGTGAAGTCAGAAAAAGCAATTATGGTTTTGGATATCCAAGGAACTGGGTATGGTCTATGTGACCCAGAAGTGGCAAGTACCAAGCTTCTGGATGATGACAGTCAGACCATACTATTTTGCTGTGGAAATCTGTCCACACAAGCAATAGAACAATTTTTATCAGAGCACAAGTGCAACAAATATTGTGCCCTTCTTGGTATATAATAAACTCCATGTGAATACTTCAATAACCTTAGACAACATTCAAATGTAACTCTGTTTGAAAACCAGTATGTTGAGTTTTATTCCTGTTTCTATCTGAAGCATGTTATACATGTACAATACAGTACAGTAATGGTGGCACCATAAATGTCTTAAAATTGGTAGGGGGTTACATCCTTGATAAAAATGGTAAACTGGGGATGGAAAAAGATTGGACTGATGACTGTGATTTTCCTTCTAGATCATTCTATTTTCCTGACACTTTTTTTCCAGATGAGGGCCTGGGTTCCCCATTCCAGTGCCACCATTTTCTGTTTGGTGCTTTGTAGTGGATTGTTAAAGTTATTAATATTTACACCAGAAAGAGATACAGTAACTGCATTGTGAACTCTTGGAAATTGACAATAAATTTTGATATTTTTACATTTAAATTGATATACATGTAAGCTAACAGTACAACTTTCTTTTCCCTGTTAAACCCAGTCATCTAAGTTTGCAATACCTGATCTAGGGAATGTATATATATAATTGTTGGGGGAATGCTGTTCCCCCTAATCATTTGGCCAGGATACAGTGATACACCCATTAACTTTCATGACCAGTGGCCACGCCAATTTGATTATTATGACTAGTGGCCATGCCCATTTGACTTTGGTGAGTGTTCCCCCACTTCTAAAACGTGAAAAACATCACTGATATATAGTATCTTCAGGTTCAAGTATATTATTAATGACAATGGCATCATTTTTCATATACATGTATACTGTAGTCAAGTGAATGCAGCTTTGTAATACTTACTACAATTCGTATTTCACATTTCTATAACAGCTTAATTAACTGGTTTTGAGGAGATGAAACGTGCCTACATGTAGGCAAATCTAAACCAAGTTCTTTCACTCCTTCCAACAGTGCCATTGCATCATTGACAGTTAATTATCTATGATAAGTTCCAAATTTGGATAGTTCAATGGGTTCTCAGGGTTGGAATCAAGTGAATATCTGCAATTTGCACCTTAGTTAGTCAAATGAGAAAAACTGCACATTGCATGCGTACAAATGCAAAAGAATTTTTAAAAAGTAAATTAAATGACCAAGTTTTCCAAAGCTCTTTATTTTAAAAGAGATTAAACATTCATTTTCCTTCAACTAAGTTGAACCTTGGGTGCTACTTTTAAAACTAATCAAATAAATCTTACAGTAGTTCAGGCTAAATTTGCTTTAAGATACAAGTATGCATCTGCAGCCTCTGCAGGTTTAATTTCATCTGTGTCAGGAATAAGTACTTCACAGCGTGCTCGAAATGCTGGATCCAAAAAGTCATCAGTTCCTTCCAAAACACCTGATAATTCAGCAACTTCCCTCAAATGTTCTTCATTGATGACATGACCACACTTGTCACCTCCATACCGTTCAGGAAAGCTATAAACATGGTCTGGTATTCCAGTTGGAAGTTGTTTTTTTGCTTGCTTTCGGCCACGATGACTATTCCACACTGTTTCTCTAAAAATGTCCAGTTCCCTTTGAACAACTGGAATGTACACAAATGCAAGTAAATCTCTGAAAAAAATAATTGTACAGTACCACAGTTTAGCAGAAAAAATAATCTACTGAATTAATGCTCCTTGTATACTCGAGTTGCAAGCCATTAGTCAACCTTACGGAATGACTGTCAGAGGTTGAGTTAAACAATGGCTTAACTGGTACTGTACTACATGTAAACTTTATTAAATATTATGGCTAGGATTTGAACCCACAATGTTCAGTTTACCAGTCTGATGCTCTACTAACTGAGCTACAAGGTCAAGTTAGGAGCAAGTTGTGGTATGATGGTAACCTTATTCTCCACATGCACAATCCCACATAATTTAATGCATCACATGTATACATGTAGGGCCTACCAGTACTACCTGTGAAGGGGGTCATCTCTTTCATAATCACCATCTTCTAACAGTTTCCTGAGTTGATCCTTAAAGAATCTTTCCAGTCTCTCCAAAAGCTCTTTCCACCATCTCTCTATCTTGTTTTCTGTAGAGGGGCCATATATCACACAGTCTGCTGCATCTTGAGTATCACAGTGCTTACTAAGGAGATATGAATGCATAGTAGCCATATCCACAGTTTCAGTCCCCTTATCTAGGCGTAGGCGTGATGGCATTACTATAATCAGATGATACAGTAATCAGACTAAGATTGTCATTTTTTAATTTTTCTCATCTGGTCACCTTCAAAAATATATTGATTATTATGTTATTGTCATAATGCTGATTAAAGCATGGGGTTGACCTTTGCTATGGAGTCACTAACTTACCTCTAGATTCAAACAAGTATTCCAAATAATACCGACCAACAACTTTCGGATTGTTGTTTGATGTCCAGATACGAAGAAATTGTATTCTGCCACTATAAGTGTCTAATCCTCCATAGATGCATAGTGGAAATGTGGCTTTCTGATAGCCACATAACTTATCATGCCCATCAAGAGACATTGTCCAATCTGAACCCTTAAAGAGACAATACATATATACAGTTTCTGTCCAGTATAACATATTGGCTCCATACAAGAGGCACATCACTCCACAGGCACAGAAAGGTGTACAGGATTTTTTGGGATTATCTTAATATTTTCCCACACATTTTATGGATTTTCTAGGACTTTCAAGGGATTTTATGAAATTTTCCAAGATTGTCTTCAAATGTTAAGAGATGTAAAGGATTTTTTCAAAAGTGAACAAGATTTTTTTGAGTGATGTGCCCCCAGGCTGAGGTCCCACATCTGTCATGTACACTGGTCCAATAATTACATGTACAGTAAATATATACTGACAGTACATACAGTAACCAGGCCTTGAAATTTGGGGGCATAATTATGTTCCCAGGGTGAACCAAACATGGCATAATTTTTATCTAATAATATAAATAAATAATAAATAATAATTTTTAATAATACAAAGTTTAGATCCAAAATACAGAACATTCTTAAACTTGATTCCTAAACGTTTGATTGAATTTTACTTAGAATTATTAAAAATGTCTTACACTTTCCATGTCTTAGATATTAGTAGTTATTGACCATTATTTTTTATACAACTTTATTCTGTTGTTTTAAATTTAACACAGGCCCTCCATTGATAACAGTATGCTTATATATACTGAAGGAGTACATCTGTTATAAATTTTGTTACATGTAATAATAATAATATAATAAGAAATATATAATAATGAGCTAATAATATAATAATACAGTAGCATTATATTTATAGTATATATTGTAGTAATTTAATTGTATTTTTGTAAATATTATATACTAATATATCTTAATAGGTAATATATGATTATCTATGATGGTGTAAATAGTAGAATTCTAATTCTAGTAATATGTAATTCTAGTTACCAGGCTGTTTGAATAAAGTATTATTATTCTTTTTATTATTATTATTATTATTATTAATAATTAATTATTTTTTAATTTTGTATTATAATTATATACAGTAATTGTATACTTAGGCATGCTATAAAAGTATAAAACTCACTGGTGGTACTTGGTTACAAGAACACTTTTTTTGTATTTTAACTAACTTTAAATTTAGTAACTCTGAACTTACTAGCTGCAAATTATAGTACATATAAAGCCCAGTGATTCCTGACTTTTTTCTCCAGACCCTTCTTGTAATCCCTATTGCCAGAGATGAATGACCCTCATGCAGTCACTCAGGTCCTGGAAATTAGATTTTTCATGATGTGAAACTAGTCTTACCATTGCAACCATATTGATAAACATCTTTTAGTTGCATATATCTACAATACATAACATTACCTTTGATGTAAATACACCTTTTGGAGCTTGTCTCCGCTTGCCAACACCACTTCTTTCTTCCAGACCTCTGGGATCCACTTCAGCCATCATAGCATACACAACGTCCCTTGGCACTTTTAGGTGATGAATTTCCCGAATCTTTTTGTGCAAGGCACGATATCCTAGCAATTGTCCAGGTCCCTTCATCTCTTCCTGCACTGCAACCTGTACATCGTTCAAATCTGTTTGATAATCTATGTACCTGATGTTGAAATGACTCAATCGACGACAGAGTGCGGATACTCCATGCGTACATTGGGTACTTGTCGGAAACAAAATCTAGTATTTCTTTCCTTTTAAGGTTTTGTTTGACGTATCTTTCCAAATCTTCTTTAAGCTCTTCGTCGTTTTCCCAATCACTGTTCATTATTCGCGGATTTATCGATGTCATCCGAAATTAAATATTGTTTGTTTGCAATGCAAAAATTCGCGCTTTAAAAGACCACTGAACCACACATTACGGGCTCATTACACGCTTGCCTTCAAATAAAGCATTATGGTTATGGCACTCATTGGGCTGCCAAATTTTTCATTTTATTTTTATTTATTTATTTTTTTAAATTTTTTTCTTATAATAAAAACGTTTTAAAAACAAAAAGTAAAATATAACAAGTATTTCTTTATTTAAAAAAAATAAAATAAAAAAATATTCAAAAATAAAAAAATTAATTTTTAAATAAAAATAAAATAAAATAAAAAAAAATAATAATAATAAATATATCAAAAATTCTTATGGCACTCCTAGGCCACCATAGTCATGTGACAATTACGTGACTCATTACCAGGTCTCGCGTAATGCGCCGATAGATCGATAAATTGTATGTCAGACGTAATATTGTATTCTACAAGATTTTTGGCGGGATTTTACAAGATCTTTAATACAAGATTCTGTAAGTTCTTAGTAATTCTTTCTTGAGCCGACCAAAATGGCCCTTTCATTACATTACTCTGTCTGATTTTATTTTTCAAAGACTCGAAGAGAGAAGTTTGAGAGTCCAAAACAGGTGATTAAACAATTCGGGAAAAGACTAAAACTAAATGTTATGCATAGTTAAACAGTCTGACAATCAAAAACTGTTACCAAATAAATAGCAACAGTTGTTGCTATGGCAACAATTACGTTTCAAAATGGCTGCCAATTACCCTTCAAACTAGTTCAATTCGAAAAAACTTTGGTGACCCCCAATTTTTCTTTCGTTAAAACTTTTCTTATAGTATGAGTAATCAATAGGCCGATTTTAAAAAAAATTCTGTAGAACGAAATTTTTTAAAAATATTTTTCCGGAAAAAAAATTACTCGTTCTACAGAATTTTTCTAAAATCGGCCTATTGATTACTCGTTTTTTTCGAATTAAATTAGTTTGAAGGGTAATTGGCAAGGGTAATTGTAACAGTTTTTGATTCCTAGTAGGATCCTACACAGGATCCTAGATTTCTTGGTAGGATCCTACGCAGGATCTTAGATTTTGTTGGTAGGATCTTACTCAGGATCCTAGATTTTCCTGCTAGGATCCTACTCAGGATCCTAGATTTTCCTGCTAGGATCCTACTCAGGATCCTAGATTTTCCTGCTAGGATCCTACTCAGGATCCTGGATTTTCCTGGCAGGATACTACTCAGGATCCTAGGTTTTCTTGGTAGGATCCTACTCAGGAACCTAGATTTTCTTGGTAGGATCCTACTCAGGATCCTAGAATGTCTAGTTTTAAATATTATGGTATCCTTCATAAAAAGATCTTCGTATTGATTTCAGGATGTTCCCTAACAAAGATTCTGAGTTCCCTAACCAAGATTCTGATTATAGGCTTCTGTAAAGCTTAGAATCCTGTCAGGACCCTGGTTAGGATCAGGCACGTAGCCAGGATTCTGAAAGGGGGGGAGCCGAAGTCAAAATAAATTTTTAGAGGGGTCCGGGGGCATGCTCCCCCGGGAAATTTTGAAATCGGAAGTCGCTGAAATACCATTTCCTGGCTTTTGGAGGAAGATTTTACAGACTCTAAAGGTTAAAAAACGTCATATAAAATACTCAAAACATGCAAACGTCACATAGATACTCAAACTGCATACACTCAGTAGATTGAATACACTGTTTACAGTTTATTTCCTGACACAATGGCATATTGCATCAGTTTTGTAGTTACATGTCTGTTGTTTTATATCAAAAGGGGGGGAGCCGCGGCTCCCACGGCTCCCCCCCTGGCTACGTCCCTGGTTAGGATCATGTTAAGTTTAGGATCCTGTCAGGATATTGATTAGGATCCTGCATAGCTTCCTCCTGTAGTAACACTGAACCAATAAGAGATACTCCTTAATACTTGACTTCCAGAGAGAACAGCTTAAATATGACTGCTAAGGCTATTCAGTATAAATAAAGCTAATTTAGTTTACTCTAGTTTCTTCCTCTAGTAACACTGTTAAGGATGCTGTCAGGATCCTGGTTAGAATCGTGCGAAGTTCAGGATCCTAGGTTAGGATCCTGTTAAGTTTAGGATCCTGTCAGGATCTTGATTAGGATCCTGCAAAGTTCAGGACGTTGTCAGGATCATGGTTAGGATCCTGCTAAGTTCAGGATCCTGTCAGAATCCTGGTTAGGATCCTGCTAAGTTCAGGATCCTGTCAGGATCCTGGTTAGGATCCTGTTATATTTAGGATCCTGACAGGATCCTACAGGATCCTGTAGGATCCTATAGGATCCTGTTTAGGATTTCTACCAGGGTCAATAATTATAACCCTGCATGTCTGAGTGCATGGCAAGCTAATATGGATATTCAGTATGTTCTTGATGTTTATGCTTGTGCAATGTACATAGTTTCATACATTTCCAAAGCACAAAAAGGAATGAGTGAATTATTGCGAAAAGCTTGTGATGAAGCAAAAGAAGGTAATGCTAGTATTAAACAGCAAGTAAGAGACATTGGCAATAAAATTTTAAAGAGTGTAGAAATTAGTGCTCAAGAAGCAGTTTACATTGTTCTTCAATTACCAATGAGAAAATCATCACGCCAAGTTGTATTTATTAACACATCACCTCCTGATGAAAGAGTTCAGCTCTTAAAACCAATTAGTGAGATTCAAGAAATGGAAGATGAATGTGAAGAAATTCATTCGGGTGGGCTTTTAAAACGATATGTTGACCGTCCTACTTGCTCACAAAATGTTACTTTAGCTGATTGGGCAGCATGGTATGATTCATGTGGAAAACCCTTCCACAAAAAAACAACAAAATTAGATATTGATAATCTTCCAATAGAAACAACAGTTGATGATGAAAATAATGATGATGAAATATCTGATCAATTTTTCAAAAACAGTGAAACAAGTAAGAAAACTAAAAAACGATCAAATGCCAGAATCATTAGAAGTGTCTGGTTTAATAAAGAATCTCAACCAGAAAAGCATTATCATGAGCTCATTATGCTCTTTACTCCATGGAGAAATGAAGCAACTGATTTAATCAAAAATTGTTCCTCTTACAAAGAACGCTTTAGCCGATGAAATTGCTGAACAGATGAACCAATATACATTATACAGTTTGTGGAGATGACTTGAATGAAATTCAACAACATTTAGACCAGCATGATGATGATCAATTTGGACCAATAGCACCAGTTACACAGCATGATGAACTACAAGATGAGAATGAGGGTAATGTTGATTTACATCCTGATTTTAATGAAAGGTATGATCTATCAGATGATATTGGTATCCCATCAACATCACTAAATATATAATGAACCTCTTAATTGTGTTAAATGAAATGCAAGATGATGAGTACAGAGCAATGGTGCAATCACTAAATAAAAAAAACAAAAGGAGTTTTTCTGTCATGCTTTACACCTTATTAAAACATCTGACAAACCATTTTACTGTTTTTAAGTGGTGGAGGAGGTGTCGGTAAATTTTACATAACAAAATCAGTCTATCAAGCTGCACTCAAATACTATAACACACGTGCTGGTGAAGATTTTCATCACGTAAAAATATTACTATTGGCTCCAACTGGAAAAGCTGCGTATTATTAAAGGTAGCACAGTACACAGTGCTCTTGCAATCCCAGCTAGTCAATCTTTAAAAAATTACAGACCACTGGACTCCAGTTGGTTAAACACTTTAAGATCTCAACTAGGTGGTGTGAAACTAATATTATTAGATGAAGTATCAATGGTTAATTGGGAACAATATGTTTACTGTTCAAATCAACAACCGACTCAAAGACATAAAGGGCAGCAAGGAAGATTTTGGATGTGTTAGCATAATTGCAATTGGAGATTTATTCCAATTACAACCTGTATTTGATGGTTATGTTTTCAATGATATCCAAAATTCAGAATATTGCAACTTGCTCCTAATCTGTGGAAAAAATACTTTCATACGTTTGAACTTGATGAAATTATGAGACAGCGAGAAAGCAGAGTTTTCGCTGAGATTTTAAACCGACTAAGAGAAGGTAAACATACTAAAAATGATATCATGAAGATTAAAGAAAGATGTGTTGAAGAAATAAATTGCCCAACAGAAGCTCCTCGTCTCTTCATAAAAAACAATAATGTTGATGAGTATAATGAAACAGTTTATCAAAGATTGACAGGAAATAAATACATTATTAACGCACAAGACAGTGTGATTGGAGCTAATTCTGCTGAATTAAGAGACAAAATATTGAGGCAAATACCACACGTTGCTCTAAGAAACACAAAGCAGCTTGCAACAAACCTACGCCTTGCTGAAGGTCTCAGAACAGAAATTGCATTAAATGTAAGAACTGACGATGGTCTAACAAACGGTGCTAGTAATGTTATTAAATTAGTTCAACTACATCAACCACGTAAACCATCTGGTATAATATGGGTAGAGTTTGACGATGAAGATCTTGGAAAGAAAACTAGACATGAAAACAGACATCTTTATGTGCAAGGTATACAACGGACATGGACACCAATTAAACCAGTAACTACACAATTTGTTGTTGGTAGAAACAAAGCAGCTCAAGTAGTAAGAAAACAATTCCCACTTCGTCTAGCAGCAGCTAAAACTGTGCACAGGTCTCAAGGAGATACTCAGACTGAAATTGTTGTCAATCTTGACACTAAAAGAGCTTTTCCCCATATCCATTATGTTGCACTTAGTAGAGTTACTACGATCGAAGGATTATATGTCACTGACCTGTGTGAAAATAAAATTGCTGTTGATCCAAAAGTTGTAGCCGAAATGCAAAAGCTAAGGACAGAAAGAAGCTTGCAGCTTTGTTTTACCCCACTTTATGACATCCATCAATCTGAATTAAAGGTTTGTCATTTAAATGCTCGATCACTACACAAACATATTGAAGATGTTAGAAAAGACTTTAATTATTCTTCCAATGATATAGCAATATTTACAGAAACAAGGTTCAGCCCATTCGACGACAATTTAATGGTTTTCAACTATTTAGAAATGACGCCATGTTTAATCAGCATGATAATAGACGACCATACGGTGGTACAGCGGTTTACAGCAAGATGCCATTTGTTGAGGGATATCCTAACCTGCAATCAGGCCAGTTGTTAAACTATGGCCTGATACAAATGTCGTTAAAACTTCGTGCAGTACTTCCAGATTTTGGAAGTCGTCCTGATTGGCTATTGCAACAAAGGACTCGATTGATAAGGTTTAATTGGCTAGCGCGCAAATCTCTACTTCCTGTAGTCTTAATAAAAACAAGGCAGGTTGCTTATCAATAGAGGTATTCGAAGACGTTCTTGAAAAGGTATTAAATATTTTTCAATTAAAAGCTTTAAAACCGGATCAGAAAGAAAGCATTAGACTTTTAGCTGTTGAGCGGCGCGATGTTTTGGCTGTGTTACCGACTGGTTATGGGAAGAGTATAGTTTACCAGGTGTTGCCCAAAATTTACGAAGAAGGGTACAAGATGCTTCATGCCGGAGACGATAAGAAGTTTTCTGTTATCGTTGTTAGTCCACTAGAGTATATACGGATTCAACAAGTAAGCAAATTAAATAGCCTTGGGATTAAATCTGTCTGTCTGGAAGAGATTGCAGAGTTGTATATGGCGATATCGAACGGACAATACGAAGTCATTTTCGGAAGTGCTGAACAGTGGTTCTCTTCGAAATGGAAGAAGGTCCTTCAGGAAGAAAAATTAACAAATATACAAGCCCTGGTTGTAGATGAAGTTCATACGGTTGAATTATGGTGAGCATATTCTTAATATTTATGTATATTATAATTCAACATTGTGTGCCTACTGTATTTCCACTGAGCTCATTTGTTTGTGTACTACAAAATGAGTTACACCTAGCTTTTGTATTGTATTTTATGTTTCAATTCTCGATGGTTAATTGTGTGTGCATGTATGTTTTCTTACTGAGTTTATGCTTATATGTTTACAATCAAAGGTCAAAAGTAAGCGGTAATTTCTCCTTGGCCTCATCCATCAGCTGCCCGTTCCGATAATTAGCCAATTTCTTGACATCATCTCGATATTTGAAAACACAGGTTCGATCTTTTGAATACTTGGCCAATTCTCTTTTCATTCTTCGATTTTGTTCTGCTGTCAGCGCTTTTCTGAATGGAGGGAAGTCAAAAGCTGCGCTTGCTGCTGATTCGTATTTTTCACCGCGAGATTTTTGACCATCGTCATTTCCTTCTTCTCACATTCATGTTCTATCACTCGTGAACGGTAACCCACAAAAATCTACGAATTAATAGCAGATAAAAACGATTTAGTTAAATATATATACATATTATAGATATAATTAAAAAGCGTAATAAATTTATCAAGTTTACCTTTACAATAGTATGGAATTCTTCGTTCGCCTCCAACGGCAAATTCATTAAGGATGAAATTTCATCGTTGATAGTGGCTACCTGGCTCTCGTAAGGTAACGTTCTTTTGGAAACAGGATTGTCGCGGGTAATCCTTTCCTTTGTTTTTTTCTTAGATGGAGTTAACCCACTAGGTGATCGGATAACTGCACGCTTTGACGTAGTGTCGTTTTTCGGAAGAGTTTCTTCGTCGTCCCCCTGATCGGTACTGCCTGCATGGAAGCGCCAGGACAATTTCATGATACAAAGAATGGCAGTTGAACACTTTTCGAGCGCATTTCCTACATACATATGTAGATTGTCGTTCGCTTAGAGTGAGACGATTGAATGAAGACGTATTTATTCCGATGGAATTGATCAGGTCGTTGATAACAACAGGTGTTGTACTCGGTTGTAGGTTCGCCTTCGGTAAAAACTCTTTATTTCGAGTTTCACGAAAAAACGGTACTACGTTCGCTAAACTTCCTAATTTTGTGGAAAGATTCAGGCGACAAAGGACACAATGTTTGCTGCTCATCATGAAATGTACATGTTCTCTAGGGAAAACATTGCTTTTGTAGGCGTGTTTTTGTTGTTGATTTCACTTTTGTTGTGATTGGTAGGTTCTTGTGATAGGTTGTCAATCATTGACAATTTGCTAATGGGGCGGAAGGAAGTTTTTAGTAGAAACGTATCAGGCGTTATTTTTCATTTTCCCGCGCACCCAACTTTCCACGCCCCCTGAGAAACCCGCAAAATAACGCCTGATCGCAGGTTAGGGATATCCGTACTGTCACAATGTTCATGGTATTGAATTCACTATTATAAAAGTCACCAACCAACAAGATTTAACTATAATAGGAGTTTATCGCTCTCCAAAAATTCCTGTAAGGCAACTTTGTTCAGCATTACTTGATATTCTTTGTGAGCATGCTTCACAGCAAAATATATTTATTGGAGATTTTAATGTGAATTGGATGGTTGATGTAGAACGACAACCACTTTTTAATGTTATGGTAAGAGACAATGGCTACATACAGTTAGTATCTAGTTTTACAACTGATAATCACACACTAATTGATCACATATTTACAAATGTATCCCATCAGCAAATCAATTCAGGTATTTTAGAAACATATTTTAGTGACCACAAAGCAATCTGGGCTTCATACAATAGACTATAGCCAAAATATTCACTCTGTTTCATAAGAGCAAAAACTAGTCTATTAACTCTATTGACACCATAACAATTCAACAAGATAAGGGACATAAAGAAATGCTAAAGACTTAATTAATTCACACATTCAATTTCATTCAGTAATATAAATTACAAGACAGTATAAACTCCAGATAAAATTGCTAAAATAATGCAAATTACGTAAATTTAACTATGTTGTAAAAGTGAAAAATGTTTTAAAAAATTGGTAATTCAAGACCTTGTCCTCAAAGTGATTTGAGAACAGCTTTTGGGGTGATTCAGTTAATTATCACCCCATTTTACCATCCAAGCCCATATGGCGAACATCAGGTATGTGTTACTAATAATTGTTTCTGGATTTTTATTTATTTATTTTGTTTATTTATTCTTTTTGTTCTATTTTAGAAAATGACATATTAACAACGTGACCAATATTCAATGAGAAAAAAAGTTGATCAACACAAACAGAAAACGCTTGTCAACAGACTCACTATATACATTGTTGAACCATACCTTTTGCTGGTCTAGCAACAGCATCAATACAGGAAAGCAAATTGTACATTGTTACAATTGTATGCCAAGATCCATAGTGTATATAACTTAAAACAATGGATCAAGATTATGGACAGCTGAATACGAACCACAGTGTAACGTTAAATTGCATATGCACCATATATCAACTACTGTATATCAATACAAGAAAGCTACATTGGAAATGTTGGTAATTTACTTTCTGGAAAAATTGCACACCCTGGTCCTGGATAATAATCTTTTATTGCTTCAAAAACAATTTGACAGTGCACAGAGACTGCATGAAAAACTTAAAATATAAGAATTGGTGTTTGTACTGGTCATAATTATCTTAGAAAGCATGTTATAGTTTGTAGAGCAAAAGTTAAATCATATAATATCACAATGCTAATTATGATCAGGTTTGTTTTGGTTTTCCACTTTGAATTTAATGATCATAATGTATCTTTGTAAAAATATAAGACAAAACTGTCATAAGCTATAAAAAGTACTAAAACAACTTTCCATTTTATTGGTTTATAGTCTAATGTAATACAAAGTTAAATATTTAAATTCGCTGCAATGGTAATTTGAAAATGTAACAAGTACTAAGTAATACAACAAAAGTATTAGATTTAAAAAAATATTTTGTATAATGCAACTCCATCGACTTTTGTGCTGAACTCATATATATATCACAAGATTATCTAACATTTTCTATGTTTTAGTGTGTTTTCACCATGCAATTGAATTTACAATGCTCAACTATTTATCTTACACTTAGGCTTTCAAGCCAAATACATTCCAGTATCAGCATGTACGCATTGCGTACCTATTTTTCTCTACGTGTATGATATAATCAAAGGAATTGATATTGTCTTTGTTTGCCTTCTCGGGTGCGTGGGGACTGAATAGTGTTGCAAAACGCGCAAAATGTTTTCTATGAAGGCATAGAGATATGGGAAAGCATATGCAAAGCAGTCAAAATTGATAAATAAAGGGTTTTGTACGTAGGAGAGAGGCTTGTTGTTTTAATTCAAAACAAAAAGAGGAAACATATGTCTATAGATTGCGTGACGTTACGTCCTAATGATTCCGATCATTTACATGTACGTAAAACCTTAAACTTCTTCGCGATTAATTTCCGCTGAAGTTAAGCAGCAAAACTTTCAATTAGGCATTAATTTAATTTTTACTATATGTGATTTTCTCTACGCCACAACAGTCGATTACTTAATCGACACACTGCCACTGGTGTGCATGCCAGTTATAATACTTTAAGTTTATTTATTTACAATTATTTAAACACGGTAACATCTCAACCATAGCCCTAACATATCTAAAAGTTATAATACAAGTTATAATAAAATAAAAAGGTTGATTTTCAGATGGCCGTGCATGTAAGACTAAAATGGTAAATATGTACATGAATTTAATAAGGTAAAAAATGTTTAAAATATTAAAAAATTTAGACAACTATTTATACAATTCAAAGCTTTCTATCAAGTTGAATGTCATTCCAAGCTGCAGCACCTTTATAACTGAAGCTTCTTTTAAGAGCGTTGGTATTAGGTTTAGGCAAATAGAGAACATGGTTGTTACTTCTTAATTGATAAATTTGATTAAAAGAGATTGTGAATAACTCCCGGAGGTAATTAATTGAATTACCCTTCATTATTTGTATCATTAAAGTATCCATTTGTTTTTCTCTTCTTACCTGTAAGGTGTCCCAGCCGAGTTTGGTTCTGACAACATCAGAGGGTGTTTCATAGCAATCACCTGTAATTATACGACCTGCCTTATTTTGGAGCTTTTGCTATCAAGAAATGATAACACATCGTCCTGGGACACAAAGAAATGTCGTTTTTCTCTACGTGTATGATATAATCAAAATAATTGGTATTGTCTTTGTTTGCCTTCTCGGGCGCGTGGGGACTGAATAGTGTTGCAAAACGCGCAAAATGTTTTCTATGAAGGCATAGAGATATGGGAAAGCATACGCAAAGCAGTCAAAATTGATAAATAAAGGGTTTTGTAGGAGAGAAGCTTGTTGTTTTAATTCAAAACAAAAAGAGGAAACATATGTCAATAGATTGCGTGGCGTTACGTCCTAATGATTCCGATCATTTACATGTACGTAAAACCTTAAACTTCTTCGCGATTAATTTCCGCTGAAGTTAAGCAGCAAAACTTTCAATGAGGCATTTAATTTTTGCGGATACTGGTTGCTAAACCATAATCCGCTATGTCATGAGCGCGGATGTGTGTGTGTGTGTGTGTGTGTGTGTGTGTGTGTGTGTGTGTGTGAGAGAATGTTTTCGTCAATCACGTGATCAACGCAAACGACCAATAGCGCTGCGGATCCGAATCAGCATACTTCTTATTTGTATGTTTGAAGTCTTATATGTTCGAATTGTTTACGAACGTGTACCAGAACAACGAATGGAAGATAGAAAGTTGAGTTTTGTTTCAGGTAATGAACATTTGCGCGCAATCACAAGACGCCAAGAAATATATGACAAGTCGACAGCTGTCAGTGGGCTACTGGTCTGTCGGTATAAATTTGAACGGTTTTGCGAATTTTTGCGGATTGTCTGGTTTCGAAACATGTATTTCAGCATTTTAATACATTTTTATATGCAGTTCATTTATACTATAAATACAAGCGCGTGGTGACAGCATATTTACATGCAATACGTTCTCGTGTTCATTTCAGCATCACTATAATAATTCCAGAACGCGTTTCGACTTTGTCGCCTAAACGAAAAGCTTTCCAAGGACGAAGAAAGAGTGTGAGCACTTGATTTGCTTCGGATTAAAGATCTTTCTGAAATCTGAATGCCCTTTTAACTATTTCAAGTGTTTACGTGTTAGGCGCTCGGCGAAGATGTTAATTTAGCTATAAGTTTACAGGCAGAAAATCAAATCCACCATGCTTGTGACTTTTTATGTTACACGTAGACGTATTCAATACTTACTCCAAAAACGCGTCGAGCATTGATTTATTGAGACGCATCAATGCATGTGTTATAAGAGTCTAAAACATAGACATATAAAACATAAAAATATCATATTGTTTAACAATGCGACTAGCGTCCGCGTTTCCTGTTTTTGCCGATTTACCAACTATGATTTACCTAACCTTACCGTGTGTTCAAACATTTTAGTATAGGAGTTAGAGATTGTCAGATTGGGGTTAATCGTTAGAATTTAACGATTATTGTTATTTCTATAGGTGAGACGTAAGAGTACATGTTGAAGGGTGTAGTCAATTTATAACGTTTTTGCTCAGACAAGAGTGTTAAACAGTTCGAATCAATATTTCTGAAACCTGAATAGCCTTTGAATTAATGTTTGAAGTGTTAACATTATAAGCGCTGGGCCGAGATGTTTAACTATAATTCACAAGCAGAAATTTCCAGCCAGGCTGTTCTTTGCGTCAGCTCTAATGCTTTAATTCAAATATACGTGTGGCATGATCACACGTAGTCTGCGAAGCAGACTGCTGCTCGACCGCTCCCCCCTGGAAGCGCCAGAACAACTGGCCCTTCTGGGGGGAGCGGTCGAGCAGCAGTCTGCTTCGCAGACTATAGCTTACACCCTTATTGTCTTTAGTTCTAATATTACACTCGAGCGAAATTAAAGCGATATAAGTATCATATTTTTTAATGCGATTATAGGGACCGTGTTTCATGTTTTAACTAATGTTTCAAGTGTACTGTTGACATGTTAGGCCCTTGGCCAAGATGTCTTAGCTCTTTATTGATTGTCTGTATATATACGCAGAAAGAAATCAACTGTACTTGGTACTGCTTGAGGTACATGTAGGTGTATAAAATACTTATTCAAAAAGCGCGTTGATCATTGTTGAGACAAAACAATTCATGTGTTACCAGAGTCTAAGGTAGTAAAGATTTGAACGAAGCGATATATTATCACATTCTTTTAACAATGCGATTAGCGATCGGGTTTCCTGTTTTTCCCAATTTACCTATAAAATTGTCATTCAGATTAGAGTTAAGATTAGAGTTGGGGCTGGGCCTGGGTTAGGGATTGGGTTGGAGTTTAAGTAAGGGCTAGAATTAAGCATTATTGTAAAGTTATCAAGGGCATTTAAAAATTAATAATTATGGTCGATTCTATACGATACGTGAGAGCATATGCTGATATGTCGAAAGGTTATTAAGCATTTTCAGTATGTTTTAGTGAACAATTTACGTTGTTCAATCATTATCTGTAGGCCAAATAAATACCAGTATCCGCATGTACGCATTGCGTACCTATTTTTACTATGTGATTTTCTCTACGCCACAACAGTCGATTACTTAATCGACACTCTGCCACTGGTGTGCATGCTGGTTTTAAATCAAAGTAAATTAATTGGCAGTCTAACACAAACAGTCTAACATCGTCAGGTCTTTTTTTGATATCCTGTTCAACCTTCGTGTGCTTTTTCTAAATTCATCAAAAGAAAAGAGGCTGTGTTTGCTTTGCCAGTAACCTAGTGTTAATAATCAGAGGATGTCACTCACCCAACGCCATCTAACGTCATTAATCATTATACAAATGGCCTATTACTCTTGTGATTCAAAACAAATTGCAGAAATCATGTTTAGATTGACGTAATTACGTCTTGATATATTGCGTCCGTTTAGAGTTACTAACATTTTTTCTTGTATTTTCGTTGCGACCAATTTCCTAGTACCAATGGAAAATTTTCATGTCTCTGTGGCAGGTAGGATTGTGTGTGGCGTAACCATATAAAACCACAATTGATCCAGCTGGTGTGTGGGCCGCAAAAACACGGGTTTACAAACAACGGCTGGAATCGAGCCTAAGGGGGAGGGGAGTTGGTAAATGGTTGTTCGTGACACGTGATTCGTGTTAAAATGAGCCCGTGAAACGTGAAAGGAACTGAATTAGAACTGTGATTCGTGAATTTGGGGTTTAGCGTGATGCGTGATTTGCTTGCTATTAGATGCGAGGCTCATGATTTGTTTATAGGATTTCGTGAAAATTAAATTTTACCAAGAACATTGTCTTTGATGCCAACGTGTCTGGGAGTAGAATACAACTAAAAAGCTTTGAGAGCATTTGGAAGAGACGGGAAAGTACTAGTGTGGCTAGTGTTTGTCCCCGAGCCCGGTGAGGGTGCTAATCTCGACATGCGTGTAGTCCACTTTACACGCGTGTAGAAAAAGGTGTCACGTTTGGTACAGTGTCACGCGGTAAGAATTGTTGGACACTGGACAAATAGTATTTTGCTTTCGTTTCAGTTAAAACGAAACGGAGCATGAAGAAAAGAAGGATACAACTTGAAACCAAACGCCGTATGGTAAACAAAAACTCGATCTGAATTGCAGTATTTGTGGTCACTCCGTGGTCAAATCATTTTAAAGTTAAAGCCCCGGTCAAACGAGGATGAGAGTTGGTGAGAGTTGGCAAGCGAGAGTTTGTCTGAAAGTTTTCTCAACTCTCATTCCCCGGTCAAACGAGGATGAGAGTTGGTGAGAGTTGATGAGAGTTGACGAGAGTTGTAGGATTTACCGCGCGTATCAGGGAGACTAGGAACGAATTTCGAGGTAAACAAAGTACTAAACTCTCATCAACTCTCATATGCCAACTCTCATGACCGGTCAAACGAGCAAAAACTCTCATCAACTCTCATTTGAACCAGCTCAAAGTTGATGAGAGTTGATAAGAGTGCATGAGAGTCGATGAGAGTTGGTGGTCAAACGCGACCGAAAGTTGCAACATTCATCGACTCTCATCAACTCTCATCCTCGTTTGACCGGGCCTTAACGGTAGGATTCTTGTTGTTTTCAAATTTTCGCTTAACCTGCTTCACGTTTCGTGCTTTCCCTTTGCTCGTCCAAAGCATAAATCACCTTAACTAAAGCTAACTTAAAACACTACCGTAGACTTTATGTGGACGAGATGTTTTTCATTGGCATGGCATGCACCTTTTATTATTAAACACTCATGGGCTTTGGCGATTTTTTTGGCTGTATTTCCAAATTTTCGACTGAAACGTTGTCTGTTTAATACTTCTTTCTACAATCCGATTCAACCGAATTGTTTTTATCTCGGACTCTATTATAAATGTAATTTTTGAGCTGTTGTTAGTTGTAATGACTTTTAATTCTGCCTTTGCAAAACATGTATGCATAGGGAAGCCATTTAAAGCTTGTTAAAAATAATCCCTTTCGAAACCTCAAAAAAACATATTTTGTACAACCAGAATTTAACAATGAAATCGGCTAAGTTTGCTTTGATATGTTAAATCAGTGTTTAGTCATCTTATCCATAAATTATAGAATTATCTGGAGGATTATCATTTGTTTTTATATCTGCTTGTTATATATTGGCTGTACATCAGGTGTGCTTATTTTAATCAAGGTGGGTGGTTGGTTGGGTGGGGGGTGTTTCAAAAAAATCATTTAATAAAAGTGGGCGAGGGGTTGTTGCATTCATGTATTTCTAGTATTTGATGTATTTGAGACTGTCGTGGCGAGGTCGGGAGGTTAAGTCACTTTGTTTCTCGGGTTGTATGGACAATGGACGACAGTAACATATATACACTGAAGTTACTTAACGTTAGTTTTTGGTAACTTTTCACATAGCCGTAGGGGACATAAAACAGAGGCAACGTCAAATTCACCAATCATAGAAACCTAAAGATGTAATTAAACCATTGCTAGCCTCCCCGTTGTAGACTAAATGTAAATCGGTTTAATCATACGCCACTTCGTCAAAATTGGTGATGCGTGAAATTTTCTTAAAAGTACACGTGATGCGTGAAATTGTGAGATATTTCCACCGCAAAATACAATTTTAGCAAAGAAAAATTTTCCAGCCTTCCAAACAATAGAGTGGTTCGTCCGTAAGCGTGCGCGTACATTGATATCTGAATGTGAGTATTTCATTGGTGCAACTTCTTTTTTTTCGGCGCTGAATCGCAAAGAACAAGGATTAAAATTTATTAATGATATTTCTTAAAGAAACCAAATGGAACTCAGGAGAATACATAGAGAAACGAACATGCAAGGTATCATTTTGTTGTGCTATCGTTTTATACATGGTTAAAAAGTATATGCATGTAGCTAGTTATTATGACGAAGAAACTCCTAGGAAATCGTCGATACGTCCGACTTACTTTGAAATAATTGAAATAAACTTGACTAAACTAAGGGAAATAAAAACAATTGTGTTCCCAGTTAGTTTATTTACTATAATCAAAGTTCGGATTCATCACGATGATTACGGACTTCAGTTTGACCGACTCTCTCGTATTTAAAAGTAATGCGGTCTCCATTTTTTGGTTTAAGATTATCTACACCAACCGTTGCTAACTGACCATTGATGTAAATCATCCAATAAAGTTTAGCTATTTGGTTTTGCTCCATACAGCATATGCTTGTGATAAATCGACCCAAGTCAGGGTAATATTGATGTTCGAATTTGTAGCAAGGACTTTGTTGCGAGGCCAGTTGCAGTATGCTGAAGGCCGTTGTTCCCTCCGCTACTCGTAGTTCCACTGGAGGTATCGCAGACTCTTTGACGTTGATGACGCTGAGTTTGACGCTGACATCTATTTTCTAAAAACACAGACACACTAGTGCAAATGTATTTCGCTGTTTATTGTTAAACTAATAGAATAGAGTAGAATAGAATAGAATAGAATAGAATAGAATAGAATAGAATAGAATAGAATAGAATAGAATAGACTAGACTAGACTAGACTAGAATAGAATAGAATAGAATAGAATAGAATAGAATAGAATAAAATAGAATAGAATAGAATAAAACTTCATTTGACGAGGGAAAAGACGTATTAACCGTAAAGGTTATCTAACATACGGCCCTCCCTACTACTAGCGTTGCATAAACAATTCTTTATAGAAAAACATTATATTTAAACTAGTCTTACATACTTATGAATATAAATATGTTACTGCGTTAAAATACATACCTTAGGTTTTTCTGTTTAAGAAAAAAGGAATAAGAAAGCATTAAGAGTTTGCTTAAACATAAAACAACAAACAAACAAGCAAACAAAAGACAGGCAAACAACCAGACTTAGCAAACAAACAAATAAACAGACAGACAGACAGACAGACAGACAGACAGACAGACAGACAGACAGACAGACAGACAGACAGACAGACAGACAGACAGACAGACAGACAGACAGACAGACAGACAGACAGACAGACAGACAGACAGACAGACAGACCAATTAATGCTAAATTGCAATAAACTAAGCAATAATATACTAATAATTGTCTTTGGTCTTTATCTGTACACATCTCTCTCCTTCGTCACTCGGACATACGGAAAAAAAACTCAGTATATATTTTCGTGTACAAACGTCACACTTGGCTAATAAGTCGTTATCACTACACTTACTGTAGTTGTTAATTTCTAACAAGAACGTGTGATAAAAATAATTAATATATAAGTACAAGATTTTCGTTCGATTAACGCGTGATTATTTTATGCTAAACGTTTAGGTATAAGTCACAGATAATTTGTCAACAGAACCTTCACCTCCTGCCGTTAAGATTATTAAAACGCCTAAAAGTGACATGTCACAAGTAGATACTCTTTAAAGAGTAATCAAACGTCAACTGGCAACCAACACAACGTAACCTTTGATATAGTCATCTTCTTCAATATTACGTACATAATGCGTAAGAGGTACCCGTTCAACAAGGAAAAGTTTTAAATAAGCGAGGGCCAAGAACTAAATGTCCAATTACAAGTAAACAATTAATTTCTTGAACGAATCTTAAAGTTAAAAAGCACCGTCTTTGAATCTTTTTAAGGCAGTAAAAAACAACAACACTATGTTTATATATTGTGAGAGAACTATACCCAAGCCTGAAATTGTTTTCTGGTCCTGTTGTGTTCACAAGCTAAGCTAAACTCGCTAAAATATATGGTAGTTTGTACTTTAATATGATAACAAAACAACGTGATAAATGGAAAGTACACGTTTTGACATCAAATATACCTTTCATTTTCTTTCCTAATGAACTCACTTCCATGGTAAAAGAAAAAGTCTTTGTCGATATGAAGTAAAATACCCAAGAGCTCTCGATCGACATAAAATCCAAATCTGCCGATGGAAATATTTTTTTTGGAAGCTTCAGTTTCAGCGGCATTTTACGGCCAAGATTGTTTTTTTTTTATTCTTTCTCTGAAACCAGGAGCCATGATGCTGAGGCGTTTGATTCTAGCAATGTTTAAGCGTTTTCCTAATAATATTCGCTGTTTTCGATGGTCAGAGTTCACTTCTTTATTGACATTCCCAGTTGAATTTGTCGGCAAAATATTTTTTGGATTACTTTCTTTCTAATCCGATCGTCCGGCTCATCATCAAGACATTACAAAGCGAAATATGGTAGCATGGTTGTTTGTGAGTCTTGGGAAAAGTAGACGAAACGTGATTGGTAGTTGATGAATTTCGGGAGAATATGTATTTCTATCATTTTTTTCACAAAATCTGTTATTATATTGCCGGTCATTTTATAAAAGAAATACCTAATGGAATTCCATGTTTGGATAGCCTGATCCAAACACGAGGGATGTTGCTCGACTTTCGAAAGCTAAAAAACACTCGCCTAGCGGCTCGTGTTTTTTTACGCTTTGCGAAAGTCTCGCAACATCCCTCGTGTTTGGATCAGGCAATCCAAACATGGAAACCCATTAGGTATCTTAAATAATTCATGGCAATATTCCAAACCAGTCTTGCGGAACCTGGTTTAATTTGGATGTCCACAATCCAAACAATATATACAGAATTAAATTTCTAACCAGTTGTCATTAGACATTCGGAAGTTGCAGGTTCGAAACCTGTCTGAAGCTCCAAAATCTTTTCTAATTAAGGCGGTTTTCCACTGGGCGACATTTGTCGACCGACTCGACATTTTCTTTTACCTCGCAAGCTCTCGAGTGGAACTAATTAGCCTTAGTTGAAAACTGCCTTTAACTGAGCTCGACGAACGTTTACCAAACGCCATTTTCTATTCCACCAAGCTCATAAATGTACAAAATGCACTACATGCATACACGTACAACTTGTCATAACACGTTATTTGTCTAGTTTGTTATGTGCAGTCAAATGATATAAGATATTGATTACTTAATTTTACCACACTTGTTAAAAACCTACCGGGATTACAATGTACTTCGTCTGGCCAGAGAAGTAGGAACGCTGCAAAAACACAAAACACTGTCGCTTTCATGATGTTCAAAATCCAAAGTTTGAAATCTTCAACTGAGAAGGCCACTAGGTAGAGTGAGAAGCTAGCAATCAAAGGCTATTACTATAAGAATATCACCAGGCAAGATCTTTTAGACAACAATTATGATTATTCGCAGTACGTCTTCCGGTCTGTTTCAGCAATATTTACCTGCTGGGTGGCTTATGCTGTTACGGGTGGCGTGTGCTGTTAGGGCGCTGCCTCTCACCGCTGTAGTTAAGCCCAGTTGGACGAGGTTAGTACTTGGATGGGTGACCGTCTGGGAATAGCTCCGTTCTCGAACTTGAATTTCATGTGAGTAGAGTTTAGTTGGTCTCTCCTGTGCTTCGGGGTTTTTTCGCAGGGTTCCGCGGTTTTCCTCCCTCCGTAAAATCAACACTTCGGTCTTAGTTTATGTCGTGCACTTTTAACATGAGCCTCTGGCTCGGATGATTGGGCGACCACATCCTGTGTTTACGACGTTAAATAAATCATTACTCATTACTCATTATGCAGATTATTTGGTATAAGTGGTTATTTTTAACAATTAGACAACGAGCCCGAGTTTTCTATGAGCGAATAGAGCGTTTTCATCTTACGTCACGGCGGCCATATTGGTGTACCAAAACAATGAAATAGCGGCCATATTGGTGTACGGTATGGGAATTAGCTCTTTCTTATTCAAATATTTCGTATTGTTTCACCACACCAATGGGCCACCAATCACGTGAGTGAAAATGCTCTATAGTCAATTGGCTAATTAGACGGCCCGCCAACCTCGATAAAAGTGTCTCAAAAACACCGTTGATGGCATTTTTTGTTACAAGCAGGTAACCATGCCAGATAGTATCGGATAGCGTATATTTTGAAGGTGGTGTTGGTGGTGTTGGTGTGTGTGTGTGTGTGTGGGGGGGGGGGGGGGTGTTACCAGTCGTAATTTGAAATTTATATACTAAAATTTGGGTTTTTTTATTTTTTTAAAAGCACACTGAGATGAATGGGATTTCTATGGAGTTATGCAAACTATACGTATGTGTTTTATTTTGAATGGCTCGCTTCAGAGCGTTATCCAATCAGCGTGCCTCCAGTTCTGGTTAACTAATTCGCATAACTCACAATCATAAACAAACAAGAAATATGCCGTGAATACACCTAAATATAACACTTCGAAGAAAAGCCACAACAACGTAAGCTTGCTAAGAATCAGAAATTTATTTGATCTGGTAGATACAGAGAAGTCTCATCTTCGCAATTTACTTCGTTTTATTTTGGTAATTAATTTGCCGAGCTTTTGTAGTATGCGTCGGGGACTGGGACCTAATGGCGGCTGGACGTGGCTTCATTAGGCTCTTGTTAGTTTTAAATTTCTTAGCTTTTAATACTTATCATATTTATATTTAGATATTTATTAATAGATAAAGTTAGTTGGGTATATTGACAAATTAGATAAGCTAGGTAAGACGAATTTCACAATGACAATGTAACGATCGATTTTTAGGTAAAACTTTTGTAATCCAGTCCCTTATGAAGTTATGAAGTTGTAAATAAGTTTGTTATCTTTTATTTTTTTTTTGTAACCACATTGTAATTCAAATCTTTTTTTGTGAAAATGTGGAATAAACATCATTATTATTATTATTATTAATATAGTACAGTGTTGCTCATGATATCTCCAGCACTTTAACTCACCGGATCAACAGTGCTATCTTGTGATACATGGATGGTAACCGGCCTAGTCATTTTGATTAATGTCTAAGCTACATTTCTATGGTAGTTACCTGTTTGTAACAAAACGTTGGCTACTTGTTATGGCTGTTTTTCGAAGTGTTATATTTAGGTGAATTTGCGCCATGTTTCTTGTTTGTTTATGATTGTGAGTTATGCGAATTAGAATAATCAGAACTTCAAGCACCGCGCTGATTGGATAGCATTCTCAATTTAGCCAATCCAAATAAAACACAAACGTATTAGGCAGCACTTTACAGATATCCCATTCATCATATTGTGCTTCCAAAAATCTCCAAATTTTAGAATATAAATCAATAATTACGACTGGTAACACCCCTTACCTTCAAAGTATACGCTACAAGAAGGTAACCATGATAAATCATATCGGATAACAAAAAATGCCATCAAAAGTAATATTTTGAAGCTTTGGCCGGTTGTCTAAATTGTTTTAGTATAAATTTACCAACAAAAGTTAAATAAATTCTCGACCGTAACGTATTCTTTGAGGCGCGTTTAATACATTTTTTAATAGCGCCAACAACAAACGTTCAACATTGTCATTTCGGAACTTTCCCTGTCCCATAGTACAGTATTTCTGTAACATATTGTAAACGATGTTGAATAATGTTGAAAGCAAGAGTGGCCAAATGAATTCAACATCGTTCAACATTCATGAATGACAATTAATTGAACGCGGGCTACCACAAAAGCTGGAATCGACAATAACCCGCATGGCGCATGTCTCTGTTCAACAAAGTTGAATGAAATGTGGCCAAATGCGTTCAACACCTTTCAACATTTTGAGAACAATAGAAATGTTGAACGCGTGTTGAACGAAAATTTGAACATGTTCAAATTTCGTTCAACATCATTCAAATACGAGACGGAGGACTTTACCGGGATTTCAAAGTCCGAGTGATTTTTAATGCCCGAGGGTTTTGAAATCCCGGTAAAGTCCGACGTCGAGTGTTTGAACTGACTTCTCAAACATAGTAATTTACATATTTTCAAAGTCCTAGGGCTTTGAAATATTTCAAAGTCCCAGGACTTTGAAATATTTCAAAACGTTATCACGTGATCAGCTAGATGGATCTTTCTCCTGTTTCAACACATAATTACTTGGGCCACTGTGGTAGCCGAGTCTAGGTTTCGGTCGTGTTTTTTGTGTCGCGATATTGCCCCAAGAGGCTTTGCGAAACTGCAGGCATGACGTCACAGCTCAAATGCTGATCAGCTGATGTTTCATCATGGCGGATTTTCATGCAGGAGCAGCGAGTTTTTTCTTTTGACGCATTTGGTTGTGTTGTTCGAAGTGAATTTGTGTTTTAATGATAAAGACGCTCGCAATACTTTTATACCATAGTAGACGTGGGTTGGTCCGCGATCTCGATAACCGTACGCTGAAAATGTGTAGTTCTCGATCAAACGTTTACGAAAATTATCGATCAATGTGATTCTCCGACAATTTACATGTGTTGTTAATTAAATGGTACTAAAAAATGTTGCTCAGTGCTGTAAATCAAAGAACAAAGAAAGTTGATAAAGCCAACTTGCAAGTGAAAGGTAAACCTGCTGTGTTTTACATCTTCATCGAAGTTGTCATTTAGCTGAACTGACTTGTGTCTGTGAATGCTGTATGTAAGCTTAAATGTATTGAGGTATATAACTGTATTAAGATTTGTGGTTTGCTTTATTTGTTTGTATTGTTTATTATTGTACTGGTGTCTTGCACTAAAAGTCGATGTTATTAAACAGTTTATACATTACTTTCATCAAGTGTGTATTATTGTTTGGATACATAAATATGGCCTGACCATTCCAATGTTTTGGTACACCATTATGGCCACCATTTCATTGTTTCGGTACACCAGTATGGCCACCATTTCATTGTTTTGGTACACCAGAATGGCTGATTGGCCACTATTTCTTTGTTTTGGTACACCAGAATGGCTGATTGACCACTATTGCATTGTTTTGGTACACCAGAATAGCTGATTGGCCACTATTTCATTGTTTTGGTATACCAGTATGGCCACCATTTCATTGTTTTGGTTCATCAGTATAGCCACCATTGTTTTGGTACACCAATATGGCTGATTGGCCACTATTTCATTGTTTTGGTACACCAGTGTGGCCCAGTGCCCACTATTAAGTAGCCCGAGTTAACGCCTAGCGGGCGTCTTGTTAAACATTAATTTCTTTTGTTTTTGGTTCATGAATTATTGAGTTTGAGAACGTCGTTGAATGGTGTTGAACTATTACGTAAAGTCCTTCGTCTCGTCATAGTCCCTAGAATTATATTGTCTGGAGACACGGCGAACATCAAAACGGTTAACAATGAGCTACAATTTAGGTTGAGGGTGGCAAATAAGGTGCACAATCTTTTGTTTTACGTTCATTAATATTTATAAAGCAACGCTGCTATTGGTTGATTGCTTCATTATACCAAAAATACAATGTGTTCAGCAAGCGTTAAGGTGAAATAAGGTGCACAAACGTGAACAAAAACCTAGAACAATTGTCTTTTTCCAGACAATTTATTTCTAGGGACTATGGTCTCGTATTCGAACTATTACTTCAACATCATTCAACAGGGGTGGTCAAACGCTTTCAACAAGTTGAATTCAACAATGTTGAACGATGTTTAATGAAATGTTGAAAGCGTTTGGCCAGGCCTTAACTGATCAAAAAGTTCAAGTTTTCTTGAATAATTTAGCATGGGTTTTCATGTACAATATTGAAACAATATATTTCCACTCATTTGAAAAGTTGCAAGGAACATTCATTTTAAAATGTAGTTTACATCACGAAATCTTATCAATAGCAAACTTAAATGTGTTTAAACTGAACTGTGTTTTGTTTGCAGATATTTCGTTTGAAAACGAACACAGATAAACAATTTAACTATCTTACCATTAATAATTTCCATTCTAACCATTCTGTAGCCGTTTTTTTCTTCTGTAGACTTATTTCTTAAGCGTAAATGTTCCATTTCTTCTGTCATTTGCCCACTCATTTATATCATTTCGGCGCCATTGTTAATTGCTTAAACAGAACGTTAACAGAACGACCGCTGGCTCTACTGATCATTGCTCGTGACATAGTACGCATTTTGTGATTGGTCAATTTAGTTAAAAGAAGGTTTGTCATTGGCTTATCCCAGGGGTTTATGTCACCAATTATAAACTCCTGCAATAGCCAATGAAATTTGAGGATTCGCATTATAAACTTGTAAATTTATACTAATAATTGTTATAATACGATCCTATCGGTTTTCTTTGATGTTCCGCGGTTTATATACAGGTTATAAACATCCCAACCTTATATAAATCTCGCAATAACAATAGAACCTCGTCACAAGTTCTTTTCCTATTGAATTTTTTAGAAAACCTGTTTGATCATGTTATGAATAACTTGATATATAGACCACTTTCATAATAGTAAATAATTTGAATATTCTTTTATGTGCATCTTAATAAGCCTTTCTAGCCTCGTTTGTGTGTCTGCAATTCAAAAGAATCTTTGCTTCATAACGAGGATAAAAGAATATTTAAAGTGGTGGCCATTATGAAAGTGGTCTATATCGCTAATAAACCTCGGGTGAGGTTCTTAACCTATACTTATGTTCTCCATATTAGGGAAAGGTTATTAGTATGTGTCATGCGGCCTGGTCTATGAAACACTCCCTTTATTTTAAGAAGAGGGTCAGGCAAATTATGTAAAAAAAAAAAAAAAATTTGTTATATCATACCATTTCAACTATATGTCATATGCACATGCTACCGCTTGGGAGCACACTATAGGTTTTTTTAAAACAAATATATCATGTTTCAAATGAGTTCTGGGAAACGTTTTCTCGGAAATATGGTCGTCGCAGAATGCATTTCTCCGCTTGTAATCACTTCCACAGTTCTGTCCAACGGGGTATTTGGCGCGTATATATTGTAGACACTTGCGTGCAAACGGAGGGAAAGAGCTGCGCAATGTTGCGACACTTGCAGTTAATGAAACGATATATAGTATATATATATATATATATATATATATATATATATATATATATATATATATATAAATAAATAAGTTTTATTACACACTCTCTTTGGTATATGTATATATATATAGTATATATATATATATATATATATATATATATATATATGTAATGTTTACAACATGAGCGGCCGTGTTGTATCGAATATACAATCACCAGCCGAAGGCGAGTGATTGTATATTCAATACAACAAGGACGCGAGTGTTGTAAACAACTTGTGAAATGAATGAATAGTAAAAATCCCTTTGGGATATTGAGATGCTAATTAGTTACAAGCACTAGTGGTTGTATCAGAAGAGTATACATCCACTAGTGGTCGTAACTAATTAGCATCATTGGTTTTAGTTTGTATGGGGTTTACAGGGGTATACATGTGACGTAATGTCTGAAATTGGATTGGCTGCAAAACTCATGAATTAGTAATGAATTTCACAAAGTATATATATATATATATATTTATCACATACTTGTGCCTTTATCAGGGTGATAACAGCGGGACATAAAAACGATATGTCCCGCTGTCCCGTCATATATCCCGCTGTCTTGCGTTGGGAGCCCTAAAACATGATAGAGGCACAAGTATGTGATAAATAGGTTATCACATTCGTGACTCGGTACATCAGTTTTATCGCTTTCAGGACGATATCGTAATTGTCCCTCGTTCGCTGCGCTCACTCGTGACAATAACAATATCGTCCCTCCAGCGATAAAACTGATATCACCTCGTCCCTCATGTGATAACCTATACATATATATATATATATATATATATATATATATATATATATATATATATATATATATATATATATATATATATTCACACTAATTTTTTCACATTCAACGAATACTTCCTGCAAATACACGGGACAACAATAGTACCTATGGCACCAACCTACGCTAATGGATTCATGGCAATCCTATATATTGTGGACCCATGGAATAGAAACTCTTAATCAGTTCCTAAACTACATCAACAATTTCCACCCTACAATTAAATTTGAATATAGTCTCACTCGCACAAGACAGTCAACTTAATTCCTTGACAAAACCATTTACCTCAACGAAAATATCAAATTCGAATCTGACCTATACATCAAACCAACTGATCGCGTGCTTTTACGTTACTAAAGAAATACCAAATGGTTTTCCGTGTTTGGATACTCTGACCCAAACACGCGGGAAATTGCGAGACTGGAGAAAAGGGTAACAAAACACGAGCCGTAGGCGAGTGTTTTCAGCTTTTCGAAAGTCGAGCAATTTCCCAAGTGTTTGGATAAAAGTCTCCAAACACGGAAAAAATAGGTACGCAATGCGCACATGCGGATACTGGTATTTATTTGGCTTGAGAGTCTAAGATAACTAATTGTGGATTGTAATTTCAATTTATGCAAACATACCAAACCGAGTCTAGGTTTCGGTGGCGTTTCTGTATTATTTTTCTTGTCGACAAATTGTAATCATTGCATCATCCCGATAGGCTTTGCGAAACCACGCGGTGTGTTATCGATCTGGTATCGCTCCGTCTTGAAGCTTTTAGAAGATCACAAGTGACTTTAGAACACTGTTATTAATCAGTCATGTGGCTGAAACTTAACTGCAGATCTTGATGGCGGTAAATCTACACTAAACGGTGTTGGGCTATTTACAGTATATTTCGATCTGGGTTAATATTCCGCTGTCTCGATCAAGACCAACTGATTATAAACGATTTATATGATTTATTCAATTTTAATACTGAAAAGCATTACTCATGCTCACAATCTGATAATTTGCTGACTATTGAAAACTATCTGCAAGATGAACGAGACATAAACAACGTGATCATGCAACACGTATTTTCGATAAGCATTAGATAGTGCTGGAACAAAGCACAGCCTGAAAATGTCTGCTTGTGAATTATAGTTAAACATCTCTGCATGCCCAGCGCTTATCACGTTAACACTTCAAACATTAATTCAAAGGCTATTCTGAGGTTTCAGAAATATTGATTCGAACGGTTTAACACTCTTGTCTGAGCAAAAACACCGTTCTGCTTTCTTTTTCCCTTAAACATGTACTCTTACGTCTCACCTAATAGAAATAACAATAATCATTAATTTCTAACGATTAACCCTTATCTCTAACTCCTAACACTAAAACGTTTGAACTCTTGTTTAAGTAAATCGGAAAAAACAGGAAACGTGGACGCTAATCGCATTGTTAAAGAATATGATATTTTTATGTTTTTTATGTCTATGTTTTAGTAGACTCTGGTAACACATGCATTGATGCGTCTCAATAAATGAAAGTTCAACGCATTTTTTTGAATAAGTATTGAATATGTCTATACATGTAACATAAACAGTGCCAAGCACGATGGATTCCTGCGTGTAAGGCTTATAGCTAAAACATCTTGGCCGTGATGCTGTATTGAACAAGAGAAAGTATTGCATGTAAACATGCATTCACCGCGCGCTTGTATTTATAGTATAAAACAACAGTACATACATACATACATACAATACATACATACATACATACATACATACATACATACATACATACATACATACATACATACATACATACATACATACATACATACATACATACATACATACATACATACATACATACATACATACATACATACATACATACATACATACATACATTAAAATTGATGGTAAGCATTGAGCACACATTTAGTGTATATATATAACTCATCAATCGAAAAACCTCCTTCCACCTAAGCTTAACATCTGTAATATAATATAAGTCTTTCTACTTGATTCTGTTATTTGCCTATATTAGAAATCTGGACAAACTCATATTATATAAATCATATTATAACTTACCTTCAGTCAGTCAGTCAGGCCTTCTGTATACTGTAATATCATGATTTTGAAAACAATTTAGAAAAGACAGCACTCAGTGTCCAACTTCTCAAAGCTTGGATAGTTTGAAAAACATTTCATTCAACGAATACATCAAAACATTCACTCATAACATCTTCTAAACGTCTTTCAGGTACTTTAGTGGCAAATATTAAAACAAAATTCATTTTAAAGTTCAACAAAATGCTTTTGATACATTTAAGTCAGGTCGCCATCAGAGGAGGTTGGACAGCTGCCGCAAAGCATCATGGTCCTAACGCTAAAATCGGTTCATTTGCATCTGACCGCAAACGAGGAATGAACTCTGCTGGGTGGACTAGATGCACAAAAACTTTTGAAAACTCGTCACAGTTGATCCAGAATTGATAAATCTGATGACCAGAAAAATACGAGAACAATTCGTGATGACCATAAACAATTAATATGATCAGATTGTGCTTTATTTGGCGTATATTCGTGACAATGGCGTTATGGGGGATGGGCATTCAAGATAGTTTTCAAGGACTACTCAAGTTCCTTCGGATTCGACGCATTTTATGTTACAAATAATCTAACAAATCAGAAACGAATTAGATATTTACAGCAAAGAAGGACTTGGTTGTGCTGTGCAACGTGTGATTCGTTACAACTGGAGAAAAGCGTGAGGTGAGAAATCAACATAAATTTGTTGTTTGGCTAGTGGTTAATGATTTCCCTCTCAAAGTTTCCCATAATTTCTAACCTTGTGATGCATTTTCCATGGTTTAATGTTTTGCAGTATTACTGTAAACTTCTAATTGTTGTGTGTAGCAATTATCTGGATCAATTAGTTACAACTATCATCCTTGTTGGGGGTTTTTCCAATTGTTTTAACAAACAGTCTTGTTTCCTTTTACTTACTGCACTTGTATCCCAAATTTTATAAAATTGTGAATAAAGCTGGCTTAAAATTTATTATTCAATAACAATCTTGTATTTTTCTTTGTATTAAGGTGAATTCAAAATTGAAATAATTTATTGGATTGCCTCCAGAATCTATTGATAAATTTTGTATAACTGGTCAAATACTTCTATTTTATCAAATAAAGTGTATTTCCTGTATGTATCCTCAATATATATGTAAATAAGAAACTTGAATAAAATTAAAATAGTTTGTCTCATTATTGATCTTGGTTACTTCTAAAGCACTACTGTATTGACACTGATACAGGTGCATTCAATTCGGGCATATTTTTGCAGTGAAGCCCACCCCCCCACCCCCCCTGCCAAGAAAACATCAACTTTGGCACATTTAGAGAAGGCATTAGAAAAGTTACAGTATTAAGGTAGACATGTGAATGAACTATAAGACAGACAAAGTCCAAGCCCAAGGGTGTCTGTCTTAGACAGAGTTCACTCAAAAGCAAGGGGATGAATAATATGCAGGCATTCAATTAGGCTTTGAGACCCAGCATTTGCAATTAGATTGTATAATAATATGCAAGATAATACAGTACTTCTGTGTTAAAATTTTATTAGTTATGTCCACAATTATTATGCATTGCCTTATGTAATTATACAACATGACAACATGCAAAACTTCAAACTACATATTATTTTAATGTTATTTGGTAAAAAAGAATCCATCAATTCATCATTGTAAAAATCCTGTTTAGACTGGTGCTTGTGCCCGGGCACACAGTCTGAAGTATGCCACCAAAGTAAGTTATTCCAACACTGACATCTGTACTGTATATCTTCACTTCCTGTAAAAAATGGGATGTGAGATTGAATTATTAACCCTTTCATGTCTTAAGAGTCGACTGTAGTGTACAGCCAATGCCCAACTATTGTATTCACTTTATGGGTGGACACAGGGGCACATGCCAACACCCCCCACCCCATCCCCACTTGGTTAGAGCCCCTTTTGCAATAAAAAAGCTCTTCATCAGAAGACATGTGCCTCAAGGGACTTTTGAAAGTGTACACTTCCCACCCATCAGCTTGCTTCTCATATCACTGACTCATGATCAGTTGAAATGGGACAACTGGCAAAAGGAATAATATATATTTGTATACTGAAAAATAATACGAACAACAAATTATAACAAATTAGCAATACTAAGCAAAAAATACTACAACTACAATATATTTATATTCACAACAACAATGACTAACAATAAACTACAAATAATCCACACATACATTTTTAATAATACTGCTGTCATGGAACACAATGTTACTTAATAAATGAAAAATAGCTATACGTATCAGTTCTGTATACAGATATAGCAGATCTTTAAGAAAGTTCAGTACATCCTGTAATAATTACAAATGTATGTAGGCCTAGTGATATATATACAATTTTTTCAGAATGATGGTGTTTTTATACAGCGAGGGCAAGCGTTTTGGACCATAAAAAGACAAATCTCAAATTTTACTCTTTAATAATTGTCCACCACTCATTCTACACTTACTCAAAGGAATAATGCTCTAAATATTAGGAGACTTCCAAAATTCTTGAGAAAAAAACAAACTTTAGTGGCGAAAGTCTCTCCTAAAATATTGGGCGCCATCTTAGCGAAAGCCGAAAATACCATGGTCGGTTCAACGGCGAATATCTCGAAAACGGTTGCGGGGGCGAGGGGGGGCGTCCGGATAGAATCCAAGATTAGACATTTCTTCAACTTATTACGCAAAAATTAGAGAATTCGAACCATGGGAATTCGAGATTTTTTGCTTTGAAGATTGTTGACAAACCGGAAGTGGGGTCTTCGCTTAGCGCGACACGACCTACATAAACCATCAAAATAAAATAGAAAAATGCATTTACCTTGCAAAATCCTGCAGATATGGATAGTCCAACAATATATCAAACGATATCGCTGTTTTTTTAGAGAAAAAAATGAATGACAATAGCGTAATATTCGGTATTCTAAGTCCAATGCAAAATTTTCAGCCGATCAAACGATGAGAAAATAAGCCATTTCATTGGTCGAGATATTCACGTGGTACTTGTCCAACCACCTCTGGGTCGCCATATTGGATTTTGTCTTGAAGTAAAACAGAGCTACCCCAAGCTACATATTTGAAATTGGTTCTATGTTGATTTGTTGCTTAAATATACGTCAAAAAGCTGATATAAACGTTTCAGCTTTGAAGTTTCTACTTTGGTTTTTTAAAGACTAGAGACTTCAAAATCGTTTAATTGTTTATATCAATTCTCTGAATCAAAATCAAGCAACAATTTTCAAGACAAAACACTGGAAAGTAGGAATTGATTTCCAATTCTAGTTAAAACTTACCAGTTTTCCATATGTTTTAACAATTAATTTATAATCCAATACTGATAAAAGTCATGTAGTACATGAGCTTGAAGAACTGTGGAAAACTTGAATGAATATCTTTCAAAATCAGTATAAGCATTTGATTTGCTCTCTTTGAGTTTTGTTAGCCAATCAGAACAAATGCTTAATATATAGACCTTATTCATAAATGGCCGATGATTTAAAATCCTTTGATGATAAATTAGCTCCTCTGACCTCGTTTTAGAGTAAAGAATCTTTTAAATTTCGCGCTTGAAAACGAGTTCAGAGGAGCTAATTTATATGTACATAAAAGAATATTAATTCCACGGCCATTTATGAATATGGTCTATTCAACATGATAAAATGTGCACTGTATTACATCTTTCTGCATTTACCAGGGCCTTTTTTAACATTCAAGTTGAAGGAGGAAAGGCCCTCCCCCCAGACCCCCTCCCCCCTTGAACCCCCTTACGAATTGATTTTCCTCCCCTCCCCCAAGAGAAAGTTCCTTTTTGCTGAAGTAAAAACAAACGAACAAAGAATTAAGCGATAAGAATATAAAAGGAAAATTTCGGACTTAGCTTTGAAGAAGGAATACCTATATAATTAACTCACCCCCACATACAAATGTGTTGTATTTTAACTAGTTTTGATGACATTTTGTAACCTTCAGTGTTCCTAAAAATCATCTTTCAGAATGCAGGAAATGGCTTTTCCGAGACTCTAAATTTTAAATTTTCTCCGAGGTGCATTCCCCCAGACCACCCTAACCCCCCCCCCCCCCCCCCAGGGCCTTCATTTACAAAATGTTGCAACGATTAACAGTATTATAAAAACCGTGACAATCGAATACTGATAAAAGTCATATAGTGCATAAGCTTGAGGAATTTTGAGGAAACTGACAACCTTCAAAATCCATATAAGCATTTGATTTGCTCTCTTTGAGTTTTATTAGCCAATCAGAATAAAATCTTAATACTCAACCTGATAAAATTTGCATTGTAGTACATCTTTTCTGCATTTACAATAAAATTGCACTTTTCTTAGCCAATCAAAGTTGTGAAGTTTTTCCATGTATTTTATTATGCAGCAAATGTCACACATTTTAAGTGTTTATATTTTGCACCATTTTATTATGAATACATTTAAAAAAGTTTAAGACTAATACAAGACTATCTCTATCTAATAATATAAAAGAAAACTCAATGTTTTCAATCCTAATTGTATTAATGTAAATCTACAGTTGTTGTCAGTTCAAGTTATAATAAAAGATTAAATTTCAGAGCTACAGTTACTTACATCAGATTAATTTAAACTATACAATACATCAGCATTACATCACATTAACTCACACTTATTAACTGTACCGAAAAAGATGGCGACTTGTAAATTTAACCATAATTGTTTTCGCGTAGTAAACATTATTTCTTTGGGGAATTATTGAAAAATACGGCTTGAAAAAAATAAACTTTGATGGAAAACGACTTTTTGCCTACTTAATGCATGTTAACATAATAAACATTATAATAGAATCAAGAATTACCAAGTTTCTTATTTATTGCAGATCTTTCGACCTGTTGACTCAGACCTTCATCAGAGCAAATGACAACATCGTGTTGGCTCACGTCATATAAACAAAACAACTAAACAACCAGAATGACGTAAGAACACAATGGCGTAGTTACGTGCTTATACGTTTATTCTAAAATTAATTAATTAAATGACATAATGGCATCAGGACTGTTGATCGAAGAGAGCTAACCAAGTGCTATTCAATGGCTGACTCTCCTGTGAAATCGTAGGATTTTTTTAAATCTTTAATAGATTTGATCTGTTAAAGGTCTGAATCCACAGATCAAAAGCTAAGCAATAAATAATAGACTTGTGTTACCACAAATCGTTACGCTTCTGTTAAAATTTGTCACCATGTAAATATTCAAAATAATTAATAGTAAATATTGTTTATTTCATTTTCGAGATGCTCTAAGTTTACGAAGTATTATGGTTAAATTACACCCGCCATTTTCTGGTATATTTTCGATTAAAGAAACATAATAGTCAGAACTACATACATAAAAACGCACAAGATTTTACAGATCTGTAATCTTGTTGACATGTTGTGCAATTTTTGTTTGGGTGACTGACAGAATGTTTGTGTTTAATTAATTCAGTCTATTCAGAGGTTGGCTTTTTGCAAAAAATAACGGGTAAAGGTTTTGACTCTCAATAAAATCTGCTCAAATTGATACAAAAGAATTTTACTTTGTGGAAAAGAAATAATTTGGCCGCAAAAGATATCCACAACTAAATCTTTAAGCAAAATGAAGCTGGATGTTTATTTAGGTTTGCTAAAGAGTGGAGAGCTGTTTCTCTAGTATAAACCAAAACCATGCTGTCACTTTGCAAACCAGACTTTAGTTTTGTGGTGCTTGCTTCATGTTTAATATTCAATTTTTTGACAGAGGATAAATAAAAACGATGTATTCTCCTTGCAAACCAGACTTTAGTGTGGCAGAAATAAAGCCAATGTACTACTTGTAAACCAGACTTTAATCTTGACAGTGCATCCATGTGGTAGCTTCACTTGTCTAATATTCAATTTTTTTGACAATGTTTACAAATGGAATCAATGTATTCCTTGCAAGTCAAACTTTAGTCTTGACATCGTGGTCCCTATTTTATGTTTAAATCCAGTTTTTGACAGAGAAAAAATAGAGGCGATGTATTCTTCTTGCTAACCAGACTTTAGTCTTGATATATAGCGTTGTCGTTCTTTCATGTTTAATATTCAGTTTTCTGACGAACGGCAGGCTTAGAGTAAAACTGTAAATAATCCAATATCTGAAATAGAGTAAACTGATGGTTGACAGTCAGAGTTTAAAATGGTTCAAGGACAGCCTTCGTTAAAATAGAACTTCTCAAAGTGTTGTTGTTTGACGGTTGAGGTTAGTGGAGTTCAGGTGTATGAAGGACCATGGGTTAAACATTCTTGACATAATCTGTAGACAGTTAGAGTTAAGATAGTTCCAGATAAGTTTGTTTAGATATTTATCCTTAGTTTAATACAATGAATCAATGATGATAAACTACAGGTGTGAACCAGATAAAGAATGTCTGAAAATATATTCCTGGTTGAACATTTCAGTGCTTGGTAACATCGAGATCAAAGTTTAATGCTTGTAGTTGATATTCAGTTGTCAGTTTACCGAATGCCAGTATTCGAGGTTTTCCAAATTAAAGAGATACACTTTTGAAAGTTCAAACCGCTTGATTTGACTAGTAAAATAGTTCAAGTTATAATTCAAAGAATTGGGTTCAAATTTTCAGTCATCATTCCAAGCATTTACCATGTTAATAATATGGATAAATAAAGCAACTGACAAGGCTGGAAACCAAAGTATATAGATCTAGAGGAACCAATCAGATACCATTAAACCAACTTGTGGACGCAGATCAACTTTTAGCTTCATCATCAAGAATAATTGTCATGGTTCAAGCTTTAAAATTGGATATATTCTTTATGTACTTTATTTGTTATCGTAGCCAAGGTTTTGAAACTCGTCGATATAAAAATTTGGGTTTCCTTGAAGGCGTCAACAAAGCAACAGAAAGCACAGATTTAATTATTACCACAAGTGTCTCAAATAAGTGTTGTCTTCCTGGACCAATGGTGTTAGTTTGAGTTTCTCTGTATTCAAGTACCACACAGTTTGTTTTCTCTTTGGTGAAGTAACCACTGCAAGATTCCAGAATCCCAAGAATAATTTCCAAAGTTTAAGCAGCCTTGATTTGACTAGACAAACAGCTCGAATTATCTTTATCACTCAAATGGAAACATTGTATTGTACAATTGCTTAAAGCATTAGACGCAGATATGTCATTTCATGAATTAATATTTAAAACATGAGCAGCAGTGTTTTCTTATCAGATTTAAAACACGAGGTGATAGCCGAGTATTTTAGATCTCATAAAACACATACTGCGAATGTTTTGAATAGCTTTAGAAACGACCCATTTGGTAAGTTCATTGGAGTAGGAATTTTGAAAAACAATTGAAGAGTTTTTAAAGAGAATGGGACATCATACTTGGGCAAAATATGGGCTGAAATTTTATCAAGTTTACCCTTTACAGCCAAGACCATATGTTGTATTGTATAAAATCTTCTGGTTTTAGCAAAAAAAAAAAATCCTAAAGTTTTCAACAAGCTGTAAAGGGTCAAGAATATAGTTTCTCAACCATTTACAATCATTGCAGAAGATCTTTTTCTTTGCTACATACAATTCAACTAGTGTGAACCAGAAAAGATAAATATGATTTTTAAAATGGCTAACAGGCTGCAAAAGGTTAAGTATCCCATCACATAATTTTTAACAAAAAGCCAACCTCTGAATTTGATTTTGACAGTGACCAACATGCAGCTATTACTTGAGTTAACTTTTGCAAAGTTACAGCACGAGAAATGTTTTTTACAACTTGCAAACTTGGCTTAGGATATTCTATACAGCGTAAAAACGTTGTATAATAACGATAAATACATGACCATTATAATTACTAAAAGCAGTGGCCTAGATAGTTCAGAATCAGTTAAAAACATTTAAACACGAAACATTCATGCAATTTTTTTTATATACAGTAGAGTACATTGTTGGTATTTACGCCACTAATAACATTATTAATTTTACATGTGGATTATAAAACACATTTTTTTGAAAGTTGTTCGTCTACACAACGTTTTCAAACCATTTACTTTATAACGTTAGTCACCACTACCAACCGTCTTTCTCAAGACTACATACATTAACCTAGACGAACAACTTTCACAAACATGTACTATAATAATACTATTAGGTTCAAACCATTTACCGTTATGTAATTGTGTACATCACAATTGTATAATTGTGATAAAATATTCGATTAACAAATTAGTTTTACAAAGTAACTAAATAAGATATACCGTTGACACACACTTTCAAAACATTCTCACTTTACACTTATACTGGAGAAAACTCAAAACTGAAGTATTTGACTTTACTAAATTACAATTTGGTTTCTATATGTTAACACTTTCACTGCCACAATCAACTTTTATTATCTTACTGGAATTTTAGTTTACTACCTTTTCACTTTGCTTTATCTAAAACACTGCACTTTACCTTTTTACACTCACCGAAAGAGTTGAAGCCTTGACAATTTTAATTATCAAAACTAAGTATTGCCAAGTATATTATAACCAAACAATTAGATAGTACTATTTAAACAGCAGTGATCTATTTGTGTTACCCTCGACTGTACATATATACAAGATATATCTAGATTACAACTATATCTCCTTTATTCATAGCTATAGGTAACTCAAGTGTAATGCAAGTCCTCTCATATAGACAAAAAAGCTAATTATAAATTCTAATTCTGGTAGTATATACAACTAAACTATTTGAGGATCCAGTATTAGTGAAGGTCCAATCAGGGAGTTGCTCATAGTGTTTAACCAACAATAACAAACATGATATCAAAGACAAACTATTGTTATGCAACATATCTGCAAATGATCAAAAATTTTAATTATACCAATAGTTAAATCACAAGGTCATTTCACGAGATTTGGTTTTTATTTCTTCAATATCGTGCTTGGAAAACTTAACGTCTTCGCCGTAGATAGTAAATGGTGCCCAAACTTGTAGATCTCGAAAAATATGGTCTTCATGTTGTTGAAATATGTTCATTGTCCTTCTCAAAGTCTCGCAAACCGACGTTTCGTTGCAAATTTCTTTATAGAAATTTTCCATAAACAATTGTGTACCTTCATCGTCAATAGGCCAGAGTGTGGCAAGAACGGAGCGAGCACCGGCTGCAAGAAATGCGCGTGCTAGACCAACGACTCCTTCTGAAGAAACTTTCCCTCTTCCTGTATGACAACAACATAAAACAACTAACCGGGCAGTTATGGGAATTTCAATAATATCTTTTTCTCTTACAAGATACGATTGTTCTTTGGGTAAGCCTTGGCTAGTTGAATTAGGATGAGGAGCGAGAAAGATTTCACCATGCCTTCCGTCCCCATGTGCGGCAATGTGAATTATGCCAGCATTTTGAATTAATTGTAAAACTAGTTGCTTCATCGCCTTGTCTTCCACTAAGGGTGTAGCGTCAAAACGCGGTGCAAGGCATTCCACTTCAGCTGTGGCGGATGGAAGCGGTTCCGGTTCAATTTCTTGCCCACAAAAACTAACTTTGCCAATAGTTGGATTACCAACAAACAATGCAAAACCTAGACTAGCTTGATGTGATTGCTTCATGCTGGCATAAAGAGTGTGCAGAGATGGTGTTACTTGAATACTGTAATTTTGTGAGATCGAGGAACCGTTTTCATCTTTTAAAGCACAAAATGGCACAAAAAACAAAAATTTGTCAGGAACGATAATCAATTTGTTTCCTTTAATAAAACGCTTAACAGGCTTGATGAGTTTCTGAAACAATTCCTGTAAAATAAGAGTATCTTGTTCAATAGGAGGAGGTCTAGCCGGAGACCTCAGTTTGGCAACGTCAACAGCCAGATCATAACGTTGCACTACTTGCAGTACATTCTTGATTTTCGAGTCAGAATCTTGGCGTGTGTTGGGAAAAAATATGCTTTCGCAAGACTGGGCTTTTTTGGAGATAATATTTTCGGACTTATTTAATTCACAATTTCCCGATCTTTTATTGGAATCAATAAATTTCTCATTCACTAACATATGGCTCCATGGTATTTCCGCAATGTTATGACGACTAGAAGTAGAATTTGAACTTAGTTTAAACAAGGAGGAATCACGCTTTAAATGAACAGAATAAGTCTGAAGCAACATTTTCAAAGTGTCGTAAATAGAATTCTCAGGTAAAATCAGGTCATTATTTCGTTCCAAAAACATGTGTTTAATATAATCCACGCCATTTAAAACCCATATATGAAGAAACTTATCATCAAAAGAGTAAAATAAAACAGTGGAATTATTTTTCATGAGCAGAATACCCTTCTCAATATTGTCTATTTCTAATTTCTCTTCATTTTTGTCAATATTTTTCCAGGTCTCGCGTGTACAATTGACCATGTCACCAATCTCAGATTTCTTTCGTTTCTCGATAAAAGCATGCAGTGCCTTGGCCTTTCCAAGATCAATAACTAACAATGCGGCTTCAATGCGTGTTAACAAAATAAAACAACGCATTAGAGTCACATATCGTTGAAAGTATTCACTAGTGAATGATATCTTATTTTTGTCAATGCTCAAGTCGAATAAAATCTTATCACCACACACAACAGATCTCTTAAGAAATGACACAGCGTTTTGTAAGTTGCTCAAATCTTCCCTTTCCCGAGCTACAGACAAATACAGTGACAAGTAAGAGTGCCCTATGTTTCCTAAAGAAATGCTTTCCAAACTTCGATCGCCAATTTCTAAACTAATTTTAAATGCTTCTCCAAAACATTTAAGGGATTTTTGAAACTGCCCCATCATGGAATATGCATAACCTAGATCCCCATTGTTACATGCTATTCCTGACCGATCTCCTATTTCAATGCTGATTTCTAGACCTTTATTATAATACTGAATAGCTTTTTCATACTGCCCCAAACACTGATAGGCAGACCCTAAATTTCCATTGTTATTTGCTATTCCTGACGGATCTCCTATTTCAGTGCTGATTTCTAGACCTTTATTACAATACTCAATAGCTTTTTCATACTGCCCCAAACAACGATAGGCAACCCCTAAATTTCCATTCTTAGTTGCCATTCCTGACCGATCTCCTATTTCAGTGCTGATTCCTAGACCTTTATTGTAATAGTGAATAGCTTTTTCATACTGCCCCAAACAACGATAGGCAGTCCCTAAATTTCCATTGTTACTTGCTATTCCTAACCGATCTCCTATTTCAGTGCTGATTTCTAGACCTTTATTATAATACTCAATAGCTTTTTCATACTGCCCCAAACACTGATAGGCAGACCCTAAATCTCTATTGTTATTTGCTATTCCTGACGGATCTCCTATTTCAGTGCTGATTTCTAGACCTTTATTATAATACTCAATAGCTTTTTCATACTGCCCCAAACAACGATAGGCAGTCCCTAAATTTCCATTTTCATTTTCTATTCCTGACCGATCTCCTATTTCAGTGCTGATTTCGAGACCTTTATTATAATAGTGAATAGCTTTTTCATACTGCCCCAAACAACGATAGGCAGTCCCTAAATTTCCATTGTTACTTGCTATTCTTGACCGATCTCCTATTTCAGTGCTGATTTCTAGACCTTTATTACAATACTCAATAGCTTTTTCATACTGCCCCAAACAACGGTAGGCATCCCCTAAATTTCCATTCTTAGTTGCCATTCCTGACCGATCTCCTATTTCAGTGCTGATTTCTAGACCTTTATTGTAATAGTGAATAGCTTTTTCATACCGCCCCAAACGATGATAGGCAGTCCCTAAATTTCCATTGTTACTTGCTATTCCTGAGCGATCTCCTATTTCAGTGCTAATTGCTAGACCTTCATTATAATACTGAATAGCTTTTTCATACTGCCCCTTACTCGAATAGACAACTCCTAAATTTCCATTGTTACTTACTATTCCTGACCGATCTCCTATTTCAGTGCTAATTGCTAGACTTTTATTGTAATAGTAAATGGCGTTTTCATACTGCCCGATACTCACATAGACACTCCCCAAATTTCCATTGTCCCTTGCTATTCCTGACCGATCTCCTATTTCAGTGCTGATATCTAGACCTTTATTATAATAGTGAATAGCTTTTTCATACTGCCCCAAACAACGATAGGCAGTCCCTAAATTTCCATTGCTACTTGCTATTCCTGACTGATTTCCTATTTCAGTGCTGATTTCTAGACCTTTATTGAAATAGCGAATGGCTTTTTTATACTCGGCCAGCCCTACATGCGCATTTCCTAATTTTTCGCAACATGCTGCTTTGCCTGATTTGTCTTTAAGTTCATCTGCAATCTTTTCAGCTCTTAGGGTATATTCTATTACTTTACTATAATGTGAAGAATTAAAATATATTCTTGCAATTCTAAGAAGAATAGTCATTCTCGCAGTCTTTCCCTTAACTGAATTATTTAATAATTTTTCGAGCTCAAGATAGTACTTCAACATATCCGATGATTCTCCATTTCCGTCACATTTTTGAGTAATCAAGGATAACATTAATCCTTTCAACATTAAGTTATTTTGAAGAAGTTCAATAGATCTATCTACTATGTACGCTGACTCATTCTTTCTTCCTTTTTCTTGTAGAATTTTTGCCGTCTCAGCAACGAACTCAATGATCATTTTAATGTTTCTGTTTCTTGCTTGAAAAATCTGTTTTCAGTTTAAAAATATTTATATAGCAAAAAAGCTACCAAAACATGTGCAACAGAGGTTTGTACTAAACTGAGGTTTGGTAGAGATAGAGTAGAGGGTGGGGTAAAGAGTCAAATTGAGCTAGAGTCACAAAAAAAATTGTCACCTTCTAAACTAAACGCTAAAACGACAGGCAAGCAAGTTGCTACAAGGCTGTTCCAACATGCCGTTACCGGGATGCATTAGTAGTGATACCCCCCACTCCAGACTACAAAGGGATGCCGCCTCATTAAATATTCAACTTATTATTTATTCATTCTCCTTTGTGACGTTCTAACCCTAATCTCATTACGTCATTATGGCTCATGCTCCTATAGGACACTCTAACCCTATCCACCCCCCTTACCCTGGCTTGTTGCTGAACCCCCGGTTTTTATTACGTCATAACTGACTCGCGCTCTTCCGAAACCCCCTAACCCTAGCTTGTTACTTAACCCCCCTGGTATTCACTACGTCATTCCCGATTGGTCTCCGACTGTTGCGTACGGTACACGTTTGACAAGATGGATATTATTTACGATGAGTTAAAGAAAAATAACATTGATATCGACAGAGACACTTTGTCGTTTCACCTTAGCTCTTGTTTAGAAGAACATCGAGTGCTATTCGACAACATCATTGAACAAATACCAAGAAGATGTCTTCAACACGTTTATGAAGAGATGAACCCTAACAATTTCGGTCGAATTATCGCTTATTTAGCCTTGGTGTATAGAGTAAACGGATCCTTGGATGAAGAATCAATTCGAGAAGCCGTAAGGAGAACGATCAACGATTTGAGATGTATTGACTTGACAACATATGAAATAAAACTCTTGGTTTAAACGGCTGACTCGACTATTTTATTAACGTCGTCAAGCATCTTGTTAATGTTGCTACGGCTGATATTTGCATATTTATGCTCAGTGCACGTGCAGGAGACAAAAGAGAAAACTCATTAAAGTTACTAATGACCAAAACATAACCGGATTTGCATATAAGTAGAATATTTAATTCATTTTAGGGGTGATCATGAGTTTTTTGGGAATAATAAGGGGCCTGAAGAGGTATTAATATATGGACAAGTTTAGGCGAAAAAGTTAGTCTTAGGACTATAGTCTTAGTTTTAGGACTATATAGTCTTAGTTTTAGCACTATATAGTCTTAGTCTTAGCACTATATAGTCTTAGTATTAGGACTATAGTCTTAGTCTTAGGAATATATAGTCTTAGTCTTAGGACTATATAGTCTTAGTTTTAGGACTATAGTCTTAGTCTTACGGACTATAGCCTTAGTCTTTGTCTTAGTCTTAGGACTATAGTCTTAGTCTTAGGACTATAGTCTTAGTCTTAGGACTATATACTCTTTGGACTATATAGTCTTAGTCTTATAATCACCGCAGGGGTAATCCCCAAACACCCCCGGGGTACCCCAATCACCCCTGGGGTAACCCCAAACACCCCGGGGGTAACCCCCAAACACCCCTGGGGTACCCCAATCAACCCAGGGGTACCCCAATCACCCCAGGGATACCCACAAACACCCCTGTCGTGACACTTTTTACATTTTGTCACGGAAGAACAGCCAGGACTCGGAGCTGGGAGCCGATGGCTCGGAGCCAGGAGCCAAGGGCTCGGAGCTAGGAGCCGAGGGCTCGGAGCCAGGAGCCGGGGACTCGGAGCCAGGAGCCGTGGGGCTCGGAGCCAGGAGCCAAGGGCTCGGAGTCAGGAGCCGGAGGCTCGGAGCCAGGAGCCGGGGGCTCGGAGCCAGGAGACGGGGGCTCGGGGCCAGGAGCCGGTGGCTCGGAGCTAGGAGCCGGGGGCTCGGAGCCAGGAAACGGGGGCTCGGAGCCAGGAGCCGGGGGGCTCGGAGCCAGGAGCCAAGGGCTCGGAGCCAGGAGCTGGGGGGCTCGGAGCCATGAGCCGGGGCCTCGGAGCCGGGAGCCAAGGGCTCGGAGCTCGCAGCCGAGAGTTCGGAGTCTTATCTTCCTTATCTTCCTTTATCTTCCCATTATCTTCCTTATCTTCCTCTTATCTTCCTCTTATCTTCCCCTTATCTTCCCCTTATCTTCCCATTATCTTCCTTTATCTTCCTCTTATCTTCCCCTTATCTTCCCCTTATCTTCCCCTTATCTTCCCCTTATCTTCCCCTTATCTTCATCTTATCTTCCTTATCTTCCCCTTATCTTCCCATTATCTTCCTTATCTTCCTCTTATCTTCATCTTATCTTCCTTATCTTCCCCTTATCTTCCCCTTATCTTCCTTATTTTCCTCTTATCTTCCCCTTATCTTCCCATTATCTTCCCATTATCTTCCTCTTATCTTCATCTTATCTTCCTTATCTTCCCCTTATCTTCCTCTTATCTTCATCTTATCTTCCTTATCTTCCCCTTATCTTCCCATTATCTTCCTTATCTTCCTATTATCTTCATCTTATCTTCCTTATCTTCCCCTTATCTTCCCATTATCTTCATCTTATCTTCCTTATCTTCCCCTTATCTTCCCATTATCTTCCTTATCTTCCTCTTATCTTCATCTTATCTTCCTTATCTTCCCCTTATCTTCCCATTATCTTCCTTATCTTCCTTATCTTCCTCTTCTCTTCATCTTATCTTCCTTATCTTCCCATTATCTTCCTTATCTTCCTCTTATCTTCCCCTTATCTTCCCCTTATCTTACCATAGTCTTCCTTTATCTTCCTATCTTCCCCTTATCTTCCCCTTATCTTCCCTTTACCTTTCTTATCTTCCCTTTATCTCTTTTTATCTTCATTATATTCCCCTTATCTTCTCATAAGATTGATTCAATCCTAGGATACAATTATTCAATCTTATAAGAATCAATCTTATGGGAAGATAAGTGGAATATAAGGAAGATAAGAAGGAGATAAAGGGAAGATAAGAAAGGTAAGATGAAGATAAGAGGAAGATAATGGGAAGATAATGGGAAGATAAGGGGAAGATAAGAGGAAAATAAGGAAGATAAGGGGAAGATAAGGGGAAGATAAGGAAGATAAGATGAAGATAAGAGGAAGATAAGGAAGATAATGGGAAGATAAGGGGAAGATAAGGAAGATAAGATGAAGATAAGGGGAAGATAAGGGGAAGATAAGGGGAAGATAAGGGGAAGATAAGAGGAAGATAAAGGAAGATAATGGGAAGATAAGGGGAAGATAAGGGGAAGATAAGAGGAAGATAAGAGGAAGATAAGGAAGATAATGGGAAGATAAAGGAAGATAATGGGAAGATAAGAGGAAAATAAGGAAGATAATGGGAAGATAAGGGGAAGATAAGAGGAAGACAAGGAAGATAATGGGAAGATAAGAGGAAGATAAGGAAGATAAGACTCCGAACTCTCGGCTGCGAGCTCCGAGCCCTTGGCTCCCGGCTCCGAGGCCCCGGCTCATGGCTCCGAGCCCCCCAGCTCCTGGCTCCGAGCCCTTGGCTCCTGGCTCCGAGCCCCCCGGCTCCTGGCTCCGAGCCCCCGTCTCCTGGCTCCGAGCCCCCGGCTCCTAGCTCCGAGCCACCGGCTCCTGGCCCCGAGCCCCCGTCTCCTGGCTCCGAGCCCCCGGCTCCTGGCTCCGAGCCTCCGGCTCCTGGCTCCGAGCCCTTGGCTCCTGGCTCCGAGCCCCACGGCTTCTGGCTCCGAGCCGCCGGCTCCTGGCTCCGAGTCCCCGGCTCCTGGCTCCGAGCCCTCGGCTCCTAGCTCCGAGCCCTTGGCTCCTGGCTCCGAGCCATCGGCTCCCAGCTCCGAGTCCTGGCTGTTCTTCCGTGACAAAATGTAAAAAGTGTCACGACAGGGGTGTTTGTGGGTATCCCTGGGGTGATTGGGGTACCCCTGGGTTGATTGGGGTACCCCAGGGGTGTTTGGGGGTTACCCCCGGGGTGTTTGGGGTTACCCCAGGGGTGATTGGGGTACCCCGGGGGTGTTTGGGGATTACCCCTGCGGTGATTATAAGACTAAGACTATATAGTCCAAAGAGTATATAGTCCTAAGACTAAGACTATAGTCCTAAGACTAAGACTATAGTCCTAAGACTAAGACAAAGACTAAGGCTATAGTCCGTAAGACTAAGACTATAGTCCTAAAACTAAGACTATATAGTCCTAAGACTAAGACTATATATTCCTAAGACTAAGACTATAGTCCTAATACTAAGACTATATAGTGCTAAGACTAAGACTATATAGTGCTAAAACTAAGACTATATAGTCCTAAAACTAAGACTATAGTCCTAAGACTAACTTTTTCGCCTAAACTTGTCCATATATTAATACCTCTTCAGGCCCCTTATTATTCCCAAAAAACTCATGATCACCCCTAAAATGAATTAAATATTCTACTTATATGCAAATCCGGTTATGTTTTGGTCATTAGTAACTTTAATGAGTTTTCTCTTTTGTCTCCTGCACGTGCACTGAGCATAAATACGCAAATATCAGCCGTAGCAACATTAACAAGATGCTTGACGACGTTAATAAAATAGCCGAGTCAGCCGTTTAACCCTTGACAGTTTATATTCTGGCAAACCCCTCTGAAGAAAATGATTCAATGTCTTTCGAACAGCTTGCCGAACGGTTTCTCGGTTTATACTCTGGCAAACCCCTCTGAAGAAAATGATTCAATGTCTTTCGAACAGTTTGCCGAACGATTTCTTCATTCAAGGCATCGTTTACTTATAAACTAAAGCCAAATAAGCGACAATTCGGCACATATCTCCAAGTAAATGGGTAAAGAGCTGTTTGGCCGTTTAAGTTCTAACTAATATAATATTCATGTTGCTATTAATTCAAGTCGATACTCAGCCGTCCCGCAGCCAAATAATATTTCGTTTATACATCGACACTTAAAAACGTTCTTATGGCTTTTAGAATTGACTCCTCATTCTATCTTCTTACGATTTCTTCACTTACAAACGAAGGGTTTAGCTAGCAATGATTCTAGGATGATTGAATGTTTAGGCTCTAAACCTAATATAATATTCATCATATGCTATTGATTTAAGTCCATACGAGCTCAGCCAATTCAGACACTTCGGCTGCTCAAAACTCTCTATACTCATCGAGACAAGGTTTCAGATAAAAAAATATAAAGTGCCTCTATCAATTTCTCTTTAGTTCCTTGTAAAGAACGTCCATTTTGTTAAAGTTTACTGTACGCATGCTCCGTGCGTTTACGTGTCCCACAAGTGTTGGCTATAAGTAGGGTTAAGGGTTTAAATGAAAGTTGGTTTCTATTAGTTATAAAGAAATAAGTCTAGCGTCTTTTGATAATGACGTAACTTCGGAAATCAGTCGGAGACCAATCGGTTACGACGGGGGGGTTAAGTAACATCTAAGGTTAGGGGGGAAGTTAGGGTTACTACGTCCCAAAGGAGTCTGAGAATGAATAAATAATAAGTCGGTATGACGTAGTGAAAACCGGGGGGTTGAGTGACAGCTAGGGTTAAAGCTAGGGTTAGGGGGTTTCGGAAGAGCGCGAGTCAGTTATGACGTAATAAAAACCGGGGGTTCAGCAACAAGCCAGGGTAAGGGGGGTGGATAGGGTTAGAGTGTCCTATAGGAGCATGAGCCATAATGACGTAATGAGATTAGGGTTAGAACGTCACAAAGGAGAATGAATAAATAATAAGTTGAATATTTAATGAGGCGGCATCCCTTTGTAGTCTGGAGTGGGGGGTATCACTACTTGCATTTGCACTGGTTGTTTCCAGTTTGTTAACATGTCTGTAACAGATTGTTGACAACTTGCAACAAAGTTGATGACTTCAACGGACTTGTGACAGATTGTTGCAACAACTTGTTACCACTTTGCACTTAACATGCAAATTGCTCAAGGTTGACAACAAGAAGCTTGCATTGGCTTGATAAAATTACAACTAGCTTGTTAAGAACTTGTAAACAAGCTTGCTACAAGCTTGTTGCAAACTCATCTTATCAACAAGGTGTGAGATTTTTACGGGTGTAGATTTGTTGAAACGAATATAGGAAAGAAAGAAAAAGGAAGGAAATAAATGAATGAATGAATAAATGAATGAGTGAATAAATGAATGAACTGAAATGAATAAATGAATATAAAAAAATAAGATAGATATTGCCTGTTTTTGAAATAGTTCTAAAAGCAGTGCTGATATTTAAGTTACTTACTTCACGGCGCATTTTTCTTGCATCAAAACTTTCTTGAGCAGACGCCATTTTTGTATACTGGCAAGATAGTTTTTAACTGCAAAGAAGCAGAAATGCGTGAACAAAATCAGGTCAACAAACTAAGAACAATGTAATATGTATAGGTTAGTTACTAAGACTGGAATAGCTCAGTGGTAACTGACTTAGTTCATTCAAAATATAGATGATATCTATTGCTTTTTAACAAAAGAAAGTATTCTAGTTTTAAAGCAATATAGCAGGTCGTTTAATATGTAAGGCAACTAACCTATATATTAGTTCACGATCACCTCGGTTTTCTTTGATGTACCACGGTTGTTTATTTATAATAATTACTCCCAACGACCCATAAATCAAGTTAATGCCAAGTTAATATATATTAGCCCGGGCCAGTTAACTTGATTTATGAGTGGTTGGGAAAATAAGGGTTAATCAATGGCCAATCTCTGTGATAATGAACTCAGTATCTCAGTTTTCTCAGGCAACCTCTGTGATAATGATCATGAACTACGTAAGGCCTGCTGTAAATGTTGCACAATAGACGAATTTAATTCAGAAGAATTTAATTCGAATTAACTTCGTCGGTAATGCGACGTAAATGCGATGTCAAGTTAAACGTCGAATTTCAGTCGAATTTAATTGTTTTTACTTGGACCCGTGGAGCCTGAAAACAATTTCTTGAAAACACATTTAATTCGACGCGACGATAATTCGTCGTGCAACTCGAACACGCATAATTATCATCGCATTATCTGTCTGACTCAGACGAATTTAATTGCCCAGACGAATTTACTTCGTGAGTCGAATTTAATCGAGTTATACGTCGCAGTTTCGTGGAATAAAATTCAAACAATTAAATTCATCTGAATTAAATTCGTTGATTGTGCGACACTTAGCGCAGCCCTAAGTATACAGTAGTTACCGCAACCACGGTCGCGTTCGGTAATGGCTATATTTAACCACGGTGCACCAACAAGAATTGACACATAAATAGACCTCATTCCAAAATAGCCACCAAATTAAGATTCTTTTATATACATACAAGAGGCCAGAGACTGAGTAAATACCTCCAGCAGTGGGTTATTATTACTACACTTGTATGAATGAATAAAATGCTTGATTGCACTCGTACCAAAATTATGCAAAAATGTTTTCATAAAATAAGGATAATGAGCACAATCAAGCATTTCTTCTTCACAGAGAATCTTGTAGTCAGATTTTAATTAATTTCTCATCCATATTTCAACCAAAATTAAATGGGTTGGATCATGCTAATTTAGTAATACACTAGTTAAGAAATAGAAAGTGTTTTCTTTTCCATAAAGTTATAGAAACATTCGTGGTTTTGAAAACACTTGTGTGGAAACACTCGCCCTGCGGAATCTCTGTTCCCACTGTAATTTTTCGTTTCCCCAAACTTCCTCTCATGTTTCTATAATTCTATAGAAACATGGAAAACGTTTTCCGAGAAAAAAAAAGATTAAAGCGTATAAAGGGCTTATCTTATGTGGCGTAATTGTTGACATATAGGGTCGTTCCACAAAAGATCCATACCCCCCCCCCCCCCCCCCCCAGAGGAAATGTCAAAGGGGTCCCCCCATCTTAGGACATCCAGAAACAAGTGAACACCCCTCTCCCAGGACAGCGAAAGCTAAAATTACACCCTCGCGGTTTTTTGAAAAACGGTTTAATTAGTTCTGCGAATACAGCCGCCTCACATCGGGCGATCGTGGCAAAACGGACCTCTGCGAGTCGAGAGTAAACCATCATTTCATACAGATGACGTAAGTTCGTCCTGAATAGAAAGGCTCATCGCAGACAACGCTCACACCAAAATCAACGTCAATGCTCAGTTTCTGTCTCAAATTCCAAAGCGAAAGCTTAGTTATTGCCAAACAAAGGAAAACGGATAGCTGTTCTTCTCACTACGAGTTCGATTTGCGATAAATTGCAAGATTTCTTATCGAAATCGAACGATTTTCCAGTCATCAAGCGGGACTTCCTGTCCAGACAGTCGAATATTTCACGGCTGAGTGAAATTTGAAATGTAGGTTGCTAAGGTTACGATTCAACAGGAAGTCCCACTTGATATGGCGGACTGGAAAATGGCTCATTGATATTTCTATTTTCTGTTGATATTTTAGACAACTTATATAATTTTGTACTTGTTATGTATCTATGACTTGTTAAATCTTATTAAAAGTTATGTTTACTTACCTGTTTAATATTTTGATATTTCCAACTACTCCCTCCCCCCTCGGACATCCAAAGTAAATTTCCCCCTCCCCCCTTCCAGACAGCGAAAATTTAATATAATCTTGCCCTGTTCTCCATAGAGTTATATAAAACACGGCTTTTAAGCCTTTAACCAATCACCACTTGCGTTTTCGAAAATGCGATTTTATCCCCGAGCCCGGGCGAGGGTGCTAATTTAGACACGTGTGGAGTCCACTTACATGCGAAATTACACGCGAGTGGGAAAGAAATTCTGCGAGATGTTTATATGTATGTATGTATGTATATATATGTATGTATATATATATATATATATATATATATATATATATATATATATATATATATATATATATATATATCCATCAAATCGCCAACTTTCGCGGCTCAAGCGAAACAAAGTCTTTGTCAGAAAATTTGTTTACAAATGACCGAAAAAGGAAAGCCAAGAAGAAATGTTGCAGTGGGATGAACCAAACAATATTAAACACGACTAGAAACCATTGAAAAAGCATGAAAAATTGCGATAAAGATCGGAAAAGATGCCGCCAAATGTGACTGAAAGAAACAAAAAGATGTTTCTCCATGTGTCTGTTCAAAGCCAGCAAAAGACTTATGCACTGGTATATCTTGGCTCGAGAGAGAACAGTGAATTGAAAGGAACATCAACACAAACAGCTTTTCACATTTTGAAGAGAATTTATAGCTTTTCGGCTAAGAACCGAACGAGAAAACCACGGAAACCAAATGCCGTAGCCCGTATGGCAGTGTTTGTAGCATCTGAGAAGAGCCAAAAGAAAATTTAACGGTAAGCAGTGACTCGTATTTAACTTACCAGCCGTTTCTTTAGCTGATTAGAGTCGGTATATATCCGAAACCTTTTCAGTATTAATTAAACTCAGTTAAAACAGCAAAAGTCTTGTCAAATAATATACATTTTCCCAGGCGTTTTTTTTCCATGGTTCGAGTGAAACTTTGCATTAAGTTATAGTTCTTCCCTGGTTAGTTTTTCCTCTCTTATACCGTCCTATAGTTTTCAGGCTGTTACCTACGTTTTTTTCTGTTCTGATGTTTTTCTTTGAGGTTCAACATTATATTTGGAACATGCCCCGGCGAAAATTTGTTCACGAATTGATGAACTTTCATGGGTCGTTCATGAATGTTCATGTCCCTTCATGAATAGTTCATGTTCAGTTCATCAAAAATGAAACATGTAGTTCATGAACAACTGTTCATGAACTAATATAAATAAGTTTTGTGGAAACACCACGTAAACTATTTCTTTTTTTTTATTTATTTTTTTTTTTCTTTTTTTTTTTTTTTTTTTTTTTCTTTTTTTTTTTCTTTTCTTTTTCTTTTCTTTTTCTTTTTTTCTATTTCTTTACGTGGTGTTTCCACAAAACTTATTTATATTACTTTATCGCCATGAAAACGTTCAAAGAATTAATTATGTTCATGAACTATTCATGAATGTATTTCATGAACAGTTCATGAAGTTTGATGAACAACAAATTAGTTCATGAACTTTATGTTCATTATGTTGTATCGTTCATGATTGTTCATGAATATTCATAGGAAATCTATTGATTATTTCATGAACTTATTCTTCATGAACATTTCATGAACTTGTTCGTGAATATTTGATGAACAAAAGTCACAATTTTGACAAAATACAGTTATTCACGAATCATGAAAGGTTCATGAAATTTGGTCATGAACATTTCATCGGTCATGAACAATACATTTCATGAAATGTACTAATTTGATTCCACTGCATGTAGCGCAGAAACTTTGCGCTGTGACACAAATCCGCATGTCTTTGTTGCCAGTTAAGGTTTTACTGCAAAATTGGTCTGAAGCTTCTTATTTTAGACATTTTACACAGTAATTCATTTTAGTCTAGGTTAAAGTGAAGAATGAGCCGTTTAGTCATAATGCTATATAGTTGTCTGAATTAGCGCATGCACTTTTACTTTGAATTTTTCTATTTTGACCCAATAATTGGCATGAAATAGCAAAGCCAAAGAGATAATTACTTAATCTCTTGCCAACATAATTATTATCATCGAATATAAAGGACGTTAATAGACTTGTAGCAGTAGAAGTTCTCGCATCTGCGATCTAGCTAACACAATAATACCTATAAATCCTAAGACTCCAAAGAGTAGACTAAATAAAATATACTGTTGAGGCATTGAAGCTTTTGCCAATCCGTGAGAGATGCTTGCGGCTATAATATGATAGTGCGTAATTCAATCCCGTTCAAGTGTCATTACCATTTTGGCGCCTGTCCTTGAACATTTGAATATTGTGCGTTAAAAGCCGTTGATATATGGAATGGATAATTCCACAGACACAGTCTGGTGAACGTCCTAAAGAAAGGAGGAAAAATGCGCTGGTACTTGCATTTAATGTTGCTATAGCTCTCAGTCTTCTGAAATTCTCTTCAACGTTTACAAAAAACCAAATTAACAATCGGACAATCGGTGCCATTCAGAGGTAAATCTATGTCAACTTGTTTCTTCTCTGTGTTATGTAGTCCGGTTGCAATACTTGGTTATAATCTGTATTACTGGGTTTTTTTTCGTTGTCCTATTAACATTCTGTGTAAGCGTTTAATTGAGTTTCTTCAAATGCTTTGTCTGATTGTCTCACCACTTCTGTGGCTAATGGTTTTGTAAAGCGCGTGGCTTTAATATTTGTGAAGGATCTTAGTGCGATTTTTGATACGATATTACCAACTTCTAAATATTTAGATGCATGTTATGTGAACAACAGTCCGCGGATTGTGCCGTGGTTTCACTAAACCAAAAGTTGGTGATATTTATCGCATCAAAAATCGCAGGTGTTACTTCTTATAACTCGGCCGATGGGTAAACTAAGGTTTATATTACGGCCGTTTATACGAGAGCCGATAAGACGCGCCTTGATCTGACCCATTTATACGACCTTTTTGAACAGGCCGTGGCTTGTGTATAAGACGAGAATATTTAGTCTTTGTACCTTTTATACAAGTGTTTCGCGTCTTGTGTAAGCCGCGTCCCGTGTATAAGTTGCGTTATAAGCTCGCCTACAAACGGCCCTAATGAATCCAATTACGCATTCCTTATAATATATAACGAATATGTTTTGTTACAAGTGTTTCGCGTCTTGTGTATAAAGTCTATAAAGCCGCGTCCTGTGTAAGTCGTATTATTAGCTCTGGTATAAACTGCCCTAATGAATCCTTATAATATAACGAATATGTCGACATGACCATTGAGTCATTTTAACGAACAACGTTCACGAACACTTCATGAAAGAATTATCAACGTTTACTAGAAAACTACAAGTTCATGAGGTATGCGGTGAACTGTGCAATTTTCATAAATCCGCGACTAAATGTTCACGAGTCATTTCATGAACGTTTCATCAAATGAATATTGAAACCTATACGAGTTCAATTCAATTTTCATGAATATCGAGCGCTCATGAGTCATTTCATGAACACTGTTCATCAATATTGATTTACATACAAGTTCATGAACAATATATTCATGAATTTTCATGAATTCGGCCATTTAATGTTCATGAGTCTTCTAATGAACAGTCCATGAACAATATTCACGAACACTTCATGAACTCAAAACTTCATGAACGTTGTTGTTCATGAATTATTCATGAATTCCGATTTTCATGAATTCGGCCATTTAATGTTCATGAGTCTTTTCATGAACAGTTCATATGAACACTTCATGAACTCAAAACTTCATGAACGTGGTTGTTCATGAATTATTCATGAACTCCAATTTTCATGAATTCGGCCATTTAATGTTCATGAGTCTTTTCATGAACAGTTCATGAACATTATTCATCAATTGTTTATCAAAAATTCGTGAACTTATCTTGAAATTTAGTTCTTGAACTGTTCATGAACACAAATGTTCATGAACTTATGGTTCATGAACTATCACTTTCATGAACTGTGCCATTTAATGTTCATGCATGGGCATGAACTGTTCATGTACTTATCATGGATGTTCATGAACAAAATTCATGAACTATTCATGAACAATTCATCAAATTTTCGCCGGGGTGAGGAATCATATTAAAACAGTTTAATAGGCAACTTGATATAAGCGTCTGTAATTATTGTTTGTTTTTGCTATCAGTTTCTGGTGCTAGTAAGTTAGGTCGTGACACAAGTTTTTCCTCAGCCACTGCTTTATTATTTTGGAATAAAACATTGCTTTGAAAATTGGTCAATAATATAGAAAAACTACATACATAAAAGTGATAAAACATGATGTAAAGGAGGCCAGGAGGGCAAGGGTGTTTATATTTGTATACAAGAACGGATCAGGTGCATACTTTAATCGGGGGGGGGGGGGGGGGGGGATTATGTATATTTAATGTGTTAAAAGCGGGCGAGGGGGTTGCGTTTATGTATTTCTAGTTACTAAATAGTCTAAATTCAGTAGCATAGTAGTGTGACATATTTTACAATTGTCTTTCTTCACGTGTTCGAGTCTTGTAGACCTTAAGGTTGTCTGCTTACTGTGCTCACTTTGACCTTTTAGAAATGTTACTGCAGTCATGTCAGTCATTGTTTGCAGCCTTTTAAAATATCAAATTACAATAATATTATCGTGAAATCAAATGATATTCCAAGAAGACCAATTCTCTATAAACTAATCGGAAACACACATATTTCATCTTTAGTGTCATTGCAAAGCAAAATAAAATAGTCTATGGTATCATTGTTCGAAATATGGCTATGTAATGTTCAATCATAAACACAAAGAACAAAGCGTATACCAGACTGAGAAAACTTGAGTTCAGAATAATAAATAACAAAACCACTCAGGGTTTGGATTTTGTTTGTACGGATTTAATTAAAATTGCGTCACAGCGTGCTTGAAGATATGTTGTTTGCTTTGGTTTGCTTTGCTGTCCTTTGCCTTGCTGTGCTTTCCTTTGCTTTCATGCTTTTCACGTTTCTCTCTGACGAAGGGCCTTCGCTCGAAACGTTAGACTCCTACGTTCTCTGTTTCGGCAGTATATCTAACCTTACTATATTTCGATTGTTGTTTCTACACTGCCTACGCAGCACGCTACTTTTATTACACTATTTGTGTTTTACTTTGCTTTGCTGTGCCGTCCTTTGCTTTGCCTTGCTTTTCGTTGCTGTGCTTTGCTTGAAGTTTGCAGCATGTGTTTTGCTTTGCTTTGCCTTGTTTTGCTTCGCTGTGCTGTGCTGTGCTGTGCTTCGCTTTGCTTTGGATTGTTTGCTTTACCATACAGAGTACAGACGCAACAATTTTCAGTTCAGTGGTCAAAAGCAACATTGGCAGAACTGCCCATTCCTTTTATACTTAGAAATAGTCTTAGATAATAACCACATTCAAAATTATTTATCTCTATCAGTGACAGTGACCACATTAACCTTTTCAATCGCTTTGTTATTGTGAGACAACTTGATCTTTTTACTCTGTCTAACGCCAGACGATTTTACTCGTCAAGGGAGGACGTCTTGGAAAGCTATGCATGAAAGACTAATGTCTCGATATTATTTCTTCTGAGTTTAACACAAATTATCTACTTACATTTGGGGAAGAAACACAGATCTCACAGAAGCTGTTCCGTCCGGAGTGGACAAAATGTCAAAATCTAATGCTGTTCCGATGAATCGTGTTAAGTTCAGCTCACCAGAGTCTGCGGAGAAACTTCAGTATGTATATCCCAATAATTATCATCCAAATGCTCAAATACAGAACCTGTGTCGTTGACGAGCAGAAGAAACTGATAAGCTATGGTATCATGTGTTGAGCATACGTAACAAAAACTGACCAATAGCTGCATGTTATTACAAGTACATTATGAAATATAATCATCATGTATATGATGTAGTCGGGAGTTTCCCGAGCTCAGTAGGGACTTTCCCTCGAATTTTTGGCTAAGCTTGCAAACGCTTGGAAAATGAATAAGACAAAATAATAATGCTATATTATGTTTTTCCCATGCTAGTAAAAGAAAATACAGTCAAAATATTGAGAATTAGAAGCGAACGATAAGAGAAAACGGGCAGAGAGACATTGTACACGTTTGGACAGGTTTTAGTTATTAGCCAATGACAATTAATATGTGTGGTAACCAAGGTGATTATGATGTGTGGGAGAACGTGGGATCTTTCCGGATTTCATATGGAGTGAAAGAATATAACAATGAATATAACAATGAATATAATCAAAGTATAGTAAGGTTTGATATACTGCCGAAACAGGGAACGTAGGTCTCTAATGTTTCAAGCGAAGGCTTTTCGTCAGAGAGAAACGTGAGCCTGACGAAGGGCCTTCGCTCGAAACGTTAGACTCCTACATTCCCTGTTTTGGCAGTATATCAAATCTTACTATATTTCGATGTAATATGTAAAGGCCGACAATGAGGACCGGGTTTTCAGGTACGAGGAATTCGTTCCAGTCCGAGGCGAAGCCGAGGACTGGAACGAATTCCGAGTACTTGAACCGATTGTGTGAAGTAATATTTCAAGTCCAAGGACTTGAATATTATTTCCAGTCCAAGGACTGGAAATAATATTTCAAGTCCTCTGCCCAGTACTTCCCTGGTACCGGTATTTCAAGTCCCTTCACGTGGTGCAATTCAGCGCTTCTGATTGATTGATTATCTCATGAATTATTAATGAGTTTGAGAATGTTATTTCAAGACTGCCTACACAACACTCTACTTTTATTTCACTATTTGGATTATAACAATTAAAAGCTGCGTTTCTATAACTCTATGGGAAACATGAAAAGATTGAATGCCATCAAATACACCATCATTACACCACACAATAATATAACAATTACAACAATTACAATACTTATTATATGCATGACAAAATTACTACATTCTGATTGGTTCAGAGGAGTACAAATACAATTATTTTATTAATTGTACTGCAGAACAATTAATAAAAATAGAGAAGGCCCTGGGAATGATGTTGACAACAAAATTCAAAATGGCAGCCAATTCTGCAATGGAAAAAGTTTTCACATTTCCAACGACTTGTGGACACTCAACCTCATTCCCAGACCCTTCTCACGTGGGCCGTGAGATTGGTGGTACACCACGAACTAAAAATTCCATGTAAATATTTTGAAATAGGTACAGAAAACACCCAGAGTGGAAATGTTTCTTGTCAAGTAATGAAACAAGATGTTTTTAAAGGTGTTAGTGAGTGCGAAGGGTGCGGGTTGTAATTTTGTCATGCATATAATAAATGAGTAATCATATGATTTTGCTCATACAATTAAGGGTTTACATTACTCGTGATATTTGAAAATTATGCCAAATTGCAATTTTGGCAAAAGTTTCAAATATCACTTGTATAGTAAATCCTTAATTGTACAAGCAAAATCATGTTTACCTATAAATATATATATATATATATATATATATATATATATATATATATATATATATTATATTATATATTACATTACATTATATTATATATTACATTACATTACATTACATTACATTACATTACATTATATATATTATATTTACAGATTAACATTCACACAAATTATATATATATTTCTAAACATCATTAATAATTCATGAGGAAAATTCAAAAGAAATTAATCTTTAATCAATGCCTTTATAGTATGATATAAACCTTTATAGTTTATAGTGTGACATAGACACTGATGTTTTATTAATCAGGTCTATATCACATATATAGACACATGAGGTCTATATCACATATATAGACACTTGTCCCTCAACAATCTCGACAATGGTATGCTGGTAGCAACCCCATACGAGAGGGAGGCAACTTTTAGTTGCAAACAAGCTGATTCTTAAATGAGAACTTTATTCCTCTTTGCCTTGAATACAAAATGTAGGACTCTTTTGTATCACAGCGCATGCTCCAATCACCAATATGATAATTTAAAGCCTCCCACATTCGGTGATTGACTTGCTTTGTTATAACCTTAGGTACTTTATGATGATGGTTTAGAAGTTATTTAAAAACCTCGTCACCATGCTTTATCATTGTATATTGACGCTCACCTTCAGGTCACATCTATATACAATGATAAAGCACTGAGGTGGTTTTTAAATATTACATATATATATACTGCGGATTCAGATTGAGCGTTTAACAGCAACATTTGTTGCGTTCGTTGCAACAGTTAATTAAGACGTTTCCAGGCAAAATGTCAGATGTTGCTGAGCGGGACTTATAATGTTCTGTCAAAAAATATCAGCGTTGCATGTGAATTTACTAAGAACCTGTAAGCCCCACCCAGCAACGTCAGACATTTTGCCTAGGAACGTCGTATAATTAATCAGTTGCAACTAACGCGACAAATGTTGCCATTAAACACTCAACCTGAATCCGCTATATATATATATATATATATATATATATATATATACGCTCAAAAATTGTGCATTAGTGCTGGATATATACATATATACATGTATATATATACATATATACATATATACATATATACATATATACATGTGTATATATATATATATATATATATATATATATATATATATATATATATATATATATATATAGTTCTGTATATATAATATATATATATATATAGTTCTGTATATATAATATATATATATATATATATATATTATATATACAGAACTCGCGATCAAGCTCTCGGCAACGGCCTCCGTGGCTCAGTGGTCAGAGCATTGCACTAGAATCGCAAGGTCGTGGGTTCAATTCCTGCCGGAGGGCCTGTGTAGTTGCATTTTTCGCAACTGCTCCCGGTTTGGTCTTAAAATGTATATATTCTACACTCGAATTTTCCTTCACCCTAAATCCTTAGAACATGCTATGTAATCGAGTGAAATGCCCAATATCATCTATAATATACCCAATTCTCTCCTGGCATTACCACCTTATTATATATACAGAACTCGCGATCAAGCTCTCGGCAACGGCCTCCGTGGCTCAGTGGTCAGAGCATTGCACTAGAATCGCAAGGTCGTGGGTTCAATTCCTGCCGGAGGGCCTGTGTAGTTGCATTTTTCGCAACTGCTCCCGGTTTGGTCTTAAAATGTATATATTCTACACTCGAATTTTCCTTCACCCTAAATCCTTAGAACATGCTATGTAATCGAGTGAAATGCCCAATATCATCTATAATATACCCAATTCTCTCCTGGCATTACCACCTTATTATATATACAGAACTCGCGATCAAGCTCTCGGCAACGGCCTCCGTGGCTCAGTGGTCAGAGCATTGCACTAGAATCGCAAGGTCGTGGGTTCAATTCCTGCCGGAGGGCCTGTGTAGTTGCATTTTTCGCAACTGCTCCCGGTTTGGTCTTAAAATGTATATATTCTACACTCGAATTTTCCTTCACCCTAAATCCTTAGAACATGCTATGTAATCGAGTGAAATGCCCAATATCATCTATAATATACCCAATTCTCTCCTGGCATTACCACCTTATTATATATACAGAACTCGCGATCAAGCTCTCGGCAACGGCCTCCGTGGCTCAGTGGTCAGAGCATTGCACTAGAATCGCAAGGTCGTGGGTTCAATTCCTGCCGGAGGGCCTGTGTAGTTGCATTTTTCGCAACTGCTCCCGGTTTGGTCTTAAAATGTATATATTCTACACTCGAATTTTCCTTCACCCTAAATCCTTAGAACATGCTATGTAATCGAGTGAAATGCCCAATATCATCTATATATATATATATATATATATATATATATATATATATATATATATATATATATATATATATATATATATATATATTTGTGAAATTCATTACTAATTCATGAGTTTTGCAGCCAATCCAATTTCAGAAATTACGTCACATGTATACCCCTGTAAACCCCATACAAACTAAAACCAATGATGCTAATTAGTTACAACCACTAGTGGATGTATACTCTTCTGATACAACCACTAGTGCTTGTAACTAATTAGCAAATTAGCGCTCAATATCCCAAAGGGATTTTTACTATTTATTCATTTCACAAGTTGTTTACAACACTCGCGTCCTTGTTGTATTGAATATACAATCACTCGCCTTCGGCTCGTGATTGTATATTCAATACAACACGGCCGCTCGTGTTGTAAACATTACATATATATATATATATATATATATATATATATATATATATATATATAGATAAATGTAGTGATAGAAACTATCGTGAGGGTAGAAACTAGCGCATACAAAATCGTACGGATAGAGTGCTCAATGCGTACGCAGAGCGGCATAACACAAGATGAGAAACACAAGTTACTTCATCGAAATTTTATTTACTACAGAACTGTTTCGTATGGCAAGTGTTAAGCTTGCCACACTCATCAGGTAAATGATATAATATTTCAACAGCGTAACGGAATATATACAAGAGATGCATAATTAAGTAATTTGCTCATGTTAGGAATTTCTTCCGGTGTCGGCATGTGGATACGAGTTCGTTACGTTTGTTGAGAGAGCTTAGTTCGGGGTGGCATATGATGATAAATTTTTCGGACAGACATAAGCTACAGCGTTTGGTTTTATTAGAATATGGTTGTGATTTCTTAATGATTTTCCAGTTAATAGTATACGAGGTGTTAGAGTCTTTTAATTTCCAAATGTGCTTGCTTAGTTCGGTTGCGTTTCTCTTGGTTTTGTTACGGAAAGAGCTGGTGTGGTTAAGGTAGCGGGTTTTGAAAGTGTTCTCAGTAAGACCAACGTAGGTTTGTACTTCTTTCGTAGCTTTGTTCGTCACTGCGGCCTGGTAGATTACTGCCTTTGTTTGGCATTCTCCTTGCAGTGGGCAGGCATCTTTCGCGCGGCAATTGCAATTTCTTTCTGTGACGGTGTTCTTGTTGGCTTCTTTGCGTAGAATGGTTTTATTGTGCGACGAGATGATGCTCTGGACATTCGGCATACAACTATAACTTAGTTTTAATGTGTTCCGGTTGAATATTTTGTTTAGCGGGTGGTTTTTGGGGAAGGATTCATCGATTGCTTTAAGGAATTTATGTCCGATATCGGTTTTGACGTTTGAGTTGAAAGGAGGGTTGTACCAGGTGATATTACGGCTTCTGCGGCGGATTTTTTGTGCGGGTTGTGGATCGTAGTGTAAGTTATAGCTGTAGCCGCTCTTTTTCAAAGCTTCTTGATATGGGCGAGTGCTTGCGTCGAACGATTGCTTGTCGGATGAAATTCTCGAAAGGCGTTGGTTAATGTCCCTCAGTACGTCAACGTGCAAAGCAACCATCCCCCGTCCATTCTACGTAGAATCCCTGAAACTATTAACCAACGCCTTTCGAGAATTTCATCCGACAAGCAATCGTTCGACGCAAGCACTCGCCCATATCAAGAAGCTTTGAAAAAGAGCGGCTACAGCTATAACTTACACTACGATCCACAACCCGCACAAAAAATCCGCCGCAGAAGCCGTAATATCACCTGGTACAACCCTCCTTTCAACTCAAACGTCAAAACCGATATCGGACATAAATTCCTTAAAGCAATCGATGAATCCTTCCCCAAAAACCACCCGCTAAACAAAATATTCAACCGGAACACATTAAAACTAAGTTATAGTTGTATGCCGAATGTCCAGAGCATCATCTCGTCGCACAATAAAACCATTCTACGCAAAGAAGCCAACAAGAACACCGTCACAGAAAGAAATTGCAATTGCCGCGCGAAAGATGCCTGCCCACTGCAAAGAGAATGCCAAACAAAGGCAGTAATCTACCAGGCCGCAGTGACGAACAAAGCTACGAAAGAAGTACAAACCTACGTTGGTCTTACTGAGAACACTTTCAAAACCCGCTACCTTAACCACACCAGCTCTTTCCGTAACAAAACCAAGAGAAACGCAACCGAACTAAGCAAGCACATTTGGAAATTAAAAGACTCTAACACCTCGTATACTATTAACTGGAAAATCATTAAGAAATCACAACCATATTCTAATAAAACCAAACGCTGTAACTTATGTCTGTCCGAAAAATTTATCATCATATGCCACCCCGAACTAAGCTCTCTCAACAAACGTAACGAACTCGTATCCACATGCCGACACCGGAAGAAATTCCTACTACGATAACACTCTCACCACTACATGTAACATGAGCAAATTACTTAATTATGCATCTCTTGTATATATTCCGTTGCGCTGTTGAAATATTATATCATTTACCTGATGAGTGTGGCAAGCTTAACACTTGCCATACGAAACAGTTCTGTAGTAAATAAAATTTCGATGAAGTAACTTGTGTTTCTCATCTTGTGTGTGTGTATATATATATATATATATATACGTACGTACGTACACACACACACACACACACACACACACACAACCGCGCTCATGACATAGCGGATATGGTTTAGCAACAAGTATCCGCAAAAACCATTTTGTATTTCTTTTATAAAATAATCAGAAGTGAATATGATATACTGTCCGACATTTTCAAAAAAATCGTTTTGGCGGGAATTTTCCGTGTTTGGATACTTTGATCCAAACATAGTCTCCTTCGCAGACCTTCTTCACGTTTATTGGGGAGTGTTTTTAGCGAGCCATAAGAACGTCTGCGTAGGAGACTAATCCAAATACGGCACTTGACCAATCAGGGCTCGCGTAATACACAATGACTCGTTTCATCCACCTTCAAGCAAAAAGGCATCATCTACAGCCAAGCACTAAGATACAGACGCATCATTACAAATGACCAAACTTTACAAGACACTCAACAACCTCTTGGTCACTCTTATCAACCGAAGATACAAATACAAAACAATAACTGAAGCTGTTCAACAAGCCACACACGTCTCACAATCTGAACTTCTACACAAAGACAAAACACTGAATTGCAATTCAACTCACCCGGCCATCTTTACATCACACCACACAACACACCACACACAACACAACACAACACAACACAACACAACACAACACAACACAACACAACACAACACAACACAACACAACACAACACAACACAACACACATTGGACAAATACACGAAAACATTGGCACTTAATTGAGCAGGATCCCTGGCAAATATCCTTAAATACGTTCACACATGCAAAAGATCCTCAAGTTGAAGACTGAACACATGTAAAATAACCAATCCGTGAAAACGAACATCATGCATGGCCAACCTCGGCAGCATCTAAAGCAAACTACCACCCAAGCATATCCTATCAGAGGACCCACAGTATCACCAGAACAATGTTTACAATGAACTCACTTACTACTGAAATATTAGTAAAATATATAAACACATCACTACACAGTAAAATTACAATTGGTACATAATTAGAACAAGTCAATCGAATCGTAAACAACCATACTCTTCTTAATTGTAATAGTACTCATTATCAGTACAATTCATGCCATAGAAAACCTTTCATACTTACTCATTATCATAGCTTTACGAATCATAATATGTATATCTCAAACTCATTAATAATTCATGAGATAATCAGCCAATTACAATAGTCCATTCAATCACCTGATTGACGTTGGATACGCCAGGAAAGCCCAAGATATTAGATGAAAACCGGTGTTCATCTAATTCTTAAGATCTTAATTATCTATGCAAAATAAACAAGTTGCTGTATGAATAAATTTTACACACACTCAAGAATAAAATCTCTTGAGGGTTTATTTTAATTGTATTTTGTAATTGAAATCGCTCGATTGAGATGCCATATCAACAACTCGTTTATCGTGTTTCATCAGGGGAATCCAAACACTCGAAAACAATAAAACCACTTGGCCTTCGGCCTCGTGCTTTCATCATGTTTTCTCGTGTTTGGATCCCCTGATGAAACACTCAAACTCGTTGTTGATATATGACATGAATATAATTAATATCAAACATATTGCTACTTGTCTCAACTATCAACTAGACCACTCTTTATACCTAAATTAATCCCAACAATACACAATTATATCCAACATGCACCCTAAACAGACCATAACCGCGCAAACAAAAACTGAGCCTGGTAACGAATACAAATACAAATTACTTAACCCTCTGTAACCCGGGAGGTTTCCTATGAACGAGTACAATCGTCTGCAGAGTAAAATACTAAAGGCACTCTTGGGCGTTAAAGGGTTAAACTGTCTTCAAAAACTCATTAATAATTCATGAGGAAAATTCAAAAGAAATTAATGTTTAATCAGTGTCTTTATATGTAATAAAGATACCTCCTGATTTACATAAACTTTAGCTTATGCCTAAATTCACAATTGGTCGTAGTGGTACTCCTTCCTTGTGTATCTTTGGTAAACCATACAGCCTTGGGGTCGCACCATCTGTCATAATTGAACTTCACGTATAGCTTGTAACCAAGTTTTGTCTTCTTCGATGAAAGGAGACTTTTCATGTTTGTTTCGCAAGATTTCATGGGAGTAGATAACCCCCCCCCCCCCCCCCACACACACACACACACACACACACATACACATACACATACACATACACACACACGCGCGCGCGCATCTCTCGATACCATGCAATTGCTTACAAATAAAATCATTTTCTAAACTGCACGGGTTTTTGTGGCAGAGCATATATAATACAAAAAATCAACTACATTGTTTTCTATTTGCATCACTAGCATAGGTTTGAATTCAACGCAATACGAATCAATGACGGTCCATTTTAAAACAACATATATCCTCTCACCTAGAATTACAAACGCTAATCCCATCTCAGCCTCCGATCACCGCACGCCAGAGGATCGTTACTTATCTGCCCTCATGTAGGCATGATATAGAAATTGTGGCATTGTCAAATTACGTATCAATAATAATTATTGGCAATTGTAGGCGAGAGGACATGTAGTTTTAAAGGCAAAAGTTCCTTTATAAAGGCAAAGTTCACTTTCATAGTTATTCATTTTAAAGGGGTTTTATACAGACGTGGCGTGGATGTGAGTACTAAATTATGCTAACTATTTTAATTGAGTTGTACATTCTTCGCCATTTCATTTCATTTTAAAGATAAGCTTAATTAAACCACGATCCTTATCAATTAGGTATATCCATGACAGACAGACGAGCATCGCCACGTAGATGGGTGGTTATTTAAAAAACCTAAGATATGCAATTAAACCAACGATACCAAGTTCCACTAGAATAATCACGCCCATGATTAATTTGTTGGTTGCAACCCTAAAAATGACAACGAAAATTCCAAACGTTACATCCATCACTGTGGCCCTAGAGAGCTTTGGTTACTTAGGTCAGCTAAGAAAACCTCAAACATTGTAGAAAAATAGCCATTTTGTTCCCGTTTGTTTTTGTTGTAAGTTCAACAAGTAGAGTACATTTTTCTGTGTATATACTGTAATAGATCACTGATGAACGTCATAGCGTGCAAAGACCAAGAAAGTTTATAACATAGCTTTGATATAGCAACGTTTTTGATTGGCTGTCGTGCGTGCTCCATAACTCGATGGAGCACGGGGAAAAATTTCAAAACAAAACTGAGTTTTAAATGGACTTTTTATGGCCTTTTATATTATCAAAATACCGAGTCATTTAATTTTATTGAGTAATAAAGAACAACGACCCAGGAGACATAAACTGAACAAAAAAGACTTGACTACGAAAGTAGAAAAACACAACAACCAAAAGGATTCGTCGGCTTGTGAAAGGATTTAATGCTATGTTATAAAAGAAATGGCTCATGGTTTTAGTGTGCTCCACATCGAGTTATGGACGCACTTGGGAAATTTGGAGAGCAGTCAAAAATCTAGAGTTGGTCTCGGCTACGCCTCGACCAACTCTTACGATTTTTTCGTGCTCTTCCAATTTCCCGCGTGCATCCATAACTCGATGGAGCACGCTAAACCATGAGCTATTACTTAAACGACACGAGACAAAGTGTGACTGTTATTCGTTACAGGATGTGACGTCTTCTGTGATCTATTACAGGACAAACGCACACAAAAAAATGTAATCTATAACTATTTCTTTTATAAAGATTTTGCGGGATTTGGGGGGCATGAAAAAAGACAAAAAAAGTCTGTCGACGTGATCTGACGTGGCTTTAATGTCATTTGTTTGTATCCCAATACCTAGAAATATGTTAACACAACAACCCCTCGCCCTCCTTCGGATAACCCTCTGATTAGAAAAACACCTTCGCGCTCTTTTTCATTGGGAGCCTGGAAATAGCCGTTGGAACAATTCAAAATATAGTTTTAAACTTTTAATTAAAGTATAATATTTGAAATAAAAAAAGTTGTTTAACTAATAAATAACAAAGAAAATTTTCAAGACAATATATTCAGAAAAGAAAGTGAGATGAAGCAAAATGCAGATCCATCCACGGTTTGAAGTCGACCATTCTGCGTGCAAACTGACGATGTTACCACCGGGCTACTGAAGCAAGCGTCGAATTATCAGCAAAATATTAGGGTTATATTTTACAGTTCTTTTTTTCCATGTTCACAAAGAACATTGCCAGAGCATCTAAAAATATTTTGCATTTTTTACAGGCATTGGACATCTGCCTGGCTGCCATGGCTATATTCGTTTTATGGCATTTCAAATTGATTTAGAATAGCAAAAACAAATTTCGTCTCAAAATCTGAAAGTGTTAAAACTGTTTTCACCTGAAAAAATTGTTTTCATGCAGTCTTCTATATCTGTAATATTTCAACATGCAGTACTCGCAGCATTTATATGTTTAACAGACAAAAAATTGTTCCTTCACCGATTTTTATGCCAAATTATAAAAAAAAATTTATGCCAAAAATAAAATTATAAGTTTTACAGGGAAATATTTAAAGGAGATAAGACGGCAGCCAACAACGGGCAAGCGAAAACATAACGGATACGTTTAAAATACTTTAAGGACACACGAAATCAAAAACAAAATTATTGTAACAGTGACAGGGAAACTCGAACAGCATTGCTACTAAATGTTCGTGATTTAATACTGAAAGCGGCCGCTCTATATTTTTACCGTATGCTTAACCTTTTCAGTCTTTTTCTTCGTTGGTTTTTTCCTCTTTCGAGTTTCGGTGTGACGGGTTTTCTTCTACTAAGGATGTTGTTCTGCTTTATACGTAGACGTTGATTTGTTTCTGTTCTTTCAAACGTGATATACGTTTCCCAAAAACTCCTTTCTCAAGTCTTTTTGTCAAGAATACATTAAGTTGTTTGTTCAGGAACTATATTGTCCCAGTGCCCCACAACCTTAACCGCGCATGGTCCGTCCACACATATATACAAATAAATATTCAGATCACAGAAATTCGTTCGCATATCACGTTTGTCCACGCGTGTAAAATGACTCCACGCGTGTCGAGATTAGCACCCTCACCGGGCTCCGGGCTCGGGGATGACAGGAACCGACTAAAATGCACATAGAAGCCACGTTATTGTATAATAATAAATATTAGTATAAATACACAGGTGATTATAGAAAATCACGCGCGCTGATTGGTCGAGCTACTTCGGATTAAGTAATAGATCAATCCCGAGAACGAGGAATTTATGCTATATAAAGACCCGAGGACGCGAAGCGTCCGAGGGCTTTATATCGCATAAATCCCGACGTTCGAGGGATTTATCTGACTTAATTTATTATTGAGGAGGCTTTCCAACAAAGTTTGTTGTTTTTTTCTACCTTGGACAAAGATTTTCCTAGTTTTTTCCATCATTTCTTATCTAATTAGTATTCAAGGGCTTTATGCGATATAAAGCCCTCGAAAGAACAAAGAAAACCGACTCAATAATAAATTAATTCTCGATAATCACCTACAGCGTTTATTCAAAATGGCCGCCAGCCAAAGTTGTCGATGCGACAGACAAGGACATTAACAATTTTAAAGAAAATGCTCTTCCTAAAAGTACGAAAATGTGTATTTATACTAAAACAATTATTCGCCTCAGGCTCAGTGAATATCGGTGAATAACAACCTCGACTTCGTCTCGGTTATTATACACCGATATTCACCTCTCCTTCGGCGAATAATTGTTAATTAGTATAAATACACAGGTAATTATAAAAAATTGCACGCACTGATTGCTCGAGCTACTTCGGATTAATTCCTGATAATCACCTACAGTGTCTATTCAAAATGGCCGCCAGCTGATTTGTCAATGCGACAGAAGAGGAAATTTTAAAGAAAATGCTGTTCCTAAAAGTACGAAAATGTGTATTTATACTAAAACAGTTATTCACCTCAGGCTTAATGAATATCGGTGAATAATAACCTCGACTTCGTCTTGGTTATTATTCACCGATATTCACCTCGCCTTCGGCGAATAATTGATAATTAGTCAAATTTAATAGTTCTCGGAAAGTCCTTTAGGCAACGTCGTGATGACGTCACTATTTAAATTTGTCAGCTTTTACCCATAATTCTTGCAGTGCGAACAATAGATAATGGCCCATTTGCAATCATTTGAAAGTCAATTTGGGTTTGTCCGCATGCGCGAGTATGAGGAGAAAAACCACTGATCTCTACTATATAACTGGATTGCTCATCCTTTATGGTCAGCAGTAAACATTTTGAAATTACTGGCAGCCATATTGGTACTCCAGGTCCAGTGTACCTTGCGGGCTTAAGAGTAGCAAGAGTTTAAAAAAAAAACAATTCTCACATAATCTCACAAGGCAATTTACTGTTACTACCGAAAAACAGAAATACAAGAAATACAAGCAAATATAATCCGATATTGTCAACTACATACTTCAAGGCTTTGTGAAGACTTATGCTTTAATATAGGCCCTGAGCCACAAGCGGAGAACGTTTCGTTCCGTGACACATAACACGTTTCCGTGGGAAATAAAATATTTTCACATGAACTTGCGTTATGAAATGTGCTGACTTCCCCCAAAAAGTTCCCAAGCCTGAAACCTGACAGTTTTTTTCATAAATGGCTATTTATTTTCCCTAATTTCATGCAAAATATGAGTGAATTCTGCCATTGTTCACAGATACGCAAGGATGACGATACTGGATAATATCATTCAAAAGGACCTTCCCATAGGAACCAGTGTCACGCGCGTTACTATTGTTAACTAAAAACAGTTTAGATCGCATCCTTGAGATATCTAACTTAACACCCTGCATGTAAATAAACATAGCTTCTGAGTTGGTTGTGGACAAGGTTCGAAAGAATATAGATACTAGAAGTTACTATCGCAAGTGAAGTGCTGCCTCAAATGGGATGAAAATCTTTAGCCTACTCTGCAAGCAACTCTGTACAGTCAGTGGCCCATTACCCATATGACACCCCCCTCCACCTGAGTTTGCCCACTCCACACAAGTTTTCCCACTCCACTCGTTGTAGTTTGCCCATTCCGCCCAAGTTTGCCCACTCGTTACAAGTTCGCCCACTCCCAATTAAAAACACTTTTTTGCCACTCCATCCAAGTTTGCCCAGTCCAGCCAAGTTTGCCACTCCCAATTAAAAACACTTTTTTGCCTCTTCCCAATAAAGAGTCACAGGGTTGCTTGTAAAGGAGGCTGGAAAGTCGAAAAATTATTATTATTACTCCGGCTACCGTAAGGTATGCCGGAGTATTAAAATGCTAGCGCCTGCCGTTTTGGGCGTCACAAATGCGACCTACGTTCATGGAGTTCACCGCTTTTCTCCTCTAATGGTTCGCAGGCTCAAATCAAAATGGCCGACGACTTAGGAGCTTTAAATATGAAAACAGAAATGTTTTGTTTTTTTCATCAAATAGTGCTGCTATTTTCCTCGAAATTTGTGCCAGAGCATACTTAAAAGTACTCGTAGCGTTTTGGTAAAATCCTAGCTTGTCTACAGACGTTTTAAAATCCTTTGAAAGTTGGCGACTTCATGGCCTCCTTTGAAAGTTGGCGACTTCATGGCCTCCAGGCCTCTTTTTTTGCCCATTGTATATTTCGTTTAAATACGGAAAGCTTCGCAATACGTGGTAGTCTTCTTGGATCATTGGTGAATATCGCAGGTTGTACAGTATATAATATAAAGACTATGTAAAAGTTTTTAAAGAATGTGTGAACCTTTGTATACCTTGACATTGTAATTGTTTTTTTGTTAAATATTGTTTACAATTTGCATGATTTATACGTCTTAGGCCGCATTCAGACTGAGTGTCCGGCACCAGGTCACTACTGATCTTGCCTTTGTGTTCGTCCGCTGAGAAAGAAACCCAGGCATATATAGTGTCCAGGAAGGTGCCACACCTCAGTCAGGAGCTACTGCCTAAGAATCGCACCAGGTGCATGTGGTAGTCTAAACAGGATTTTCTGGCATCGGCATCTAGTTTGAACTCAGCATTAGTGTCTTACCTTTGGAAGTCATTTATTTAATAATTAATCTCAATAACAACAAATGAGAATGAGGATGAAAAATATTTCTTTGCCTTTGGTGCATCTTCAGTGTAAATAAGTTAATATAAGCAAGTTAAAATTAGCAAGTGTACCCATACCATAGGATGGTTGAAATATATTGTGGATTGAGTACAGAAACTTCTATTATTTGACCATTAAAATGGCTGCAAAGTAGATTGGACTATTTCAGCCTGCAAAGCATGACAGTGGACACACATTCTTTAAACAACGCTAAAACTATAACATTGTTCCATTGTAAACTAATTAACCAAGGCTAAGGGCCACACTATTAACCTATTAAGCCACAATGCGCCCAAATGCACCCTACTTTATTCCTTTACTGTCTATCCATTGTAAACTAAGGCCTGAAAGCACTAAAGATGTTACCTATCACTGTGTGGTTCTATATTTTTATAGCATACCGTCTTTCCATGATACCTGGTGTTTAATTTAATCAGTAATCATTTAATTTAAACTGTACCATATCTCAAAAATAGCTACCCTTCAGGTTTTGCCTTAATTTGATTACTAAGTATTTATTATTAAAAGTTCCCGAGTAAAATTTCCCTCTGAATCAATTTGACCACAAACTAGATTTTCTATTTTTAAAATTAGAATGCCGACAAAGTGTCAATGCCTATTAAAAACAGCAGTCGGCAAATGGTTCAGCAAGAGAAATTCCTAACGGCTCACGCGTAATGATATCAAAAGCATTTATGACATATCATGTCTCTTTGCATAAGACACTGTCAACTGTTATCGAGTTCCATTTCAATACTACAATGGCTTCTTCCACGGAATAACAGCGCAGATAGATTCATAAAAGCACGAACACCAACCACTTGACTCTGGACTCGTTAATAAAGCGCTTGAATACTTCCCCAAAGCCTTAAATTTACACTCTTGCATGGATTGCCCAATCCTGACATGGATTGCCCAATCCTGACATGGATTGCCCAATCCTGACATGGATTGCCCAATCCTGCATGCTAACATCCATCTCGAGGGAAAAATGACAAGTCGAGATTCTGGTCGCTATACATAGCTCGGAAAAGGGACTGGCACGAGGGTAGGTAACCCAAACGTCAAGAATGGTGTGCTGCCTCCCTACAGTCGGCAGCAATTACTTTCTAAATTCCTGAATTATGCCTATATTTGTATGAAATCAAAAGGATGTTGTTGCTTAGTTATTGGGTTATTTATCTGGATTGTTTTAAAAGCAATCGGAATGTTCAGTTCAAATGTGTAAGCCGTAGGCCAACGTGATATACCAGCATTTCAATTTCAAATATCTGTTTCAAAGCCTGAATTCCTACCGGAACGTATACGTGTATGTCAGTTATTGCTTTTTGCCAATAAGCGAATATTCTTGAAAGGAGAGCCATCTATATGTACGTCAGAATCGCCACACAACCAGCACGTGGAAGTCTTTCTCCAGTCCGTCGTGGTCTTATAGAGCTGATAATCTACATTGGTACAGTTTCTGTGCTCAGTTTAACGTTCGCGGACGTCCTTCTAGTTTAAAGTTATGTGAGCTCTGCGCTGTCTCAAAGCTTCTGTGAACAAACGATCGGCAATACTTCATATTAATGTCATCTCTGCTATCAGATTCGCCTACGCCATACCTTTGAATTGAACCGGTCGATCGTTTTTTAAAACTTTCTTCCTTAATCCAGATAAATAACCCAATGACTGAGCAACAACATCCTTTTGATTTCATACAAATATAGCCATAATTCAGGAATTTAGAAAGTAATATCTATATTCTTTCGAACCTTGTCCACAACCAACTCAGAAGCTCTGTTTATTTACTTGCAAGGTGTTACGTTACATATATATCTCAAGGATTCGAGCTAATACGTTTTTAGTTAATAATATTAACGCGCGTGAGAGACTGGTTCCTATAGGAAGGTTCTTTTGAGTAATATTATCTAGTATCGTCATCCTTCCGTATCGGTGAACAATGGCAGAATTTACTCATATTTTGCATAAAATTAAAAGAAATAAATAGCCATTTATGAATAAACTGGCAGGTTTCAGGCTTGGGAACTTTTTGGGGGAACTCAGCACATTTCAAAACGTAAGTTCATGAGAAAATATTTTATTTCCTGAACATGTGCAACGGAATCGTTTTTCTAGAGCACTTTTCCTTGGTTGGCCGCCTGATGTGACCAGTTTTATAATGAAGTTATTGATTGATTTCGTTGGGTTTTACGAGTTTTGTGATATAGGCAAAATAACACGTATTACTAATAATGTGGATTTAATCATCAACGAAAGTCAAAAATTACTTGGATACATCTCTAATCACGTAATTAACACAGCACAATGTTTTCAGTGCAACTTTAAGTGCATTTTCATCGCTAAAATCATCGACGTGTTGTACGAGGCCACGCGTGGCGCTAAATGGTAACAAACTCGTCCTAAGACGGGTTTATTGACAATTTAAAGTCATTATTTTATAAAAGAAATAAAAAACTTAGTCGCTGTGCGATTATCGGTATATGCGGATTATCGAGTTATAATGCACTCGAGAAGCTAGGGAATCGAATAATAATCTAACTATATATATATATATATATATATATATATATATATATATATATATATATATATATATATATATATATACAGTGTATATATATAATATATAATTCGTTCAAAGCTCTTGGCAACGGCCTCCGTAGTTTAGTAGTCAGAGCACTGCACTGGAATTGCAAGATTGCGGGTTGGATTCCAAGCCGGAAGGTCTTGATGTTGCACTTTAAATGTATTATACATTCTTACACTCGAACTTTTCCTTCACCAAAAATCCCTACAGCATCATTTTATAACTATTACGCTCTACTGAATTTATCAAAAACGGTTAAGATCTCTGTATCTGACTAGTGCAATTACAATGTACCTGAATGCCATGCGAGTTAGAATTTTCCTGCTTGTGTTCAAGTCTTGGTTAGTATCATGTAACTAAAAAAAAGTACAAAAAAGATAATTGGTCAAAATTCCAAGTAATGGCATGCCGTGAACCTCCAATAATATAGGCCATGGGCTTCTTATTAAGATCCAAAATAATAGAGATCCTAACAAGGCTAGGCGTGCACCGGACTCCACGGAGAAGCACTCAAGACGCCTACCAGAAAAAGTTAAAATTGCAAGTGGGCTTTTTTTACAAGTATTAATTAAAAGGGAATAGTGAGAAAGAATGTCATGAAGAGTATGCAGGTTAAAGCATCTGCATGAATAGGCGAATTTCAGGGTGTTGCGCGCGCATCATTTTTCAAAAAAACTGGTAAGGTCCACTCAAAGTAAACATACTGTTTAAAATGAACAGAGTATAGATACGGTTTCTGGATGTTTAACACTGTTATTCTGCTGTCGTTGGCTCGCTAGCAAGTCTGTTTGCCATTGCTCAGTTTGTGGGGAGCCCGCCACAGAGCCCGCCAATTCCTTTGCAAAATGATGCGCGCGCAATACCCTGAAATTCGCCTATTGAAAAATTCGTTAGCATTTTTGTAATGTTATTGTACAGAACAGCGGAGCATGGTAGGAGCATTTACTGAAAATTTACAGACAATCCGGTGTATATTTTCGTGCCGGCACAAAAGCTACCCAGTATAGTGTGAACGTAACCTGGGCCCGGTTGTACGAAAGGCGTTTAACTTAAACGGTGTTTAGCGCTATCCAGCGGATAAATTTACTATCCGATGGATAGTTATCCAGTGGATAAATTTGTGTTGTACGAAGGCCGTTTAGCGTCGCGTTTAACTATCCGTCGGATAAGCTCAAATTTAACCAGGGAAAGCAAGAAAAAACTGGTTATTCTCGTTGGTTGCTATGTGTTGCTATGCAGCTCGAGCGTGGTAAATTTCAAAGGGAAAATAAAAGAGTGAGAATTGAAAACCACGCTTTAATTCTTCAGCTTGCTGAGGAAAATATCGGTAAAATTGGGGATCTCGTAAAAACCTTATTTTTTTACCGTGTCACGGGCTTCTTGTAATTGGGGAAATTGAAGAAATTGGTTAACTTTTAATACGGGAGAGAGCAACATCACACGACGTATTATTCGGCAGACAGTGGACTTATCCAAGCTCGCAAGAGTATCTCCGGTCACTTGTTGGAAGCTTCCCGACACCAGAAATCGAAGTAAAATATTAACACTTGATTTGTGGCCGAAACGGCGTGGCTGCGATTAGTTTCGGGACTTATTTCGTCTTGTACAAGATGGATTATATAGGCGATGGTTTGCCTACCGAAATGGTATCGTCTCCATAGCTCGTCATCGTAATTGCAGTACGTTGTCAATTTCACGTCTAAACACTCTATCTGCTCCTCTATTCAGGCCCGCAGGAAGCTATTTTGTATTGGGGGGGGGGGGGCGCGCTGATGTAGCGAGCGTCGAAGACGCGAGATATGTAGGGGGGTCCAGGGGCATGCCCCCCCGGAACATTTTGGATTCTAGGGTCTCTGAAACAGCATTTTCCGCATTCTGGGGCGAGATTTATAGCAAAATTTATAGCATAAATTTTATTTCCCTCTAAAACTTTACAGATTATCGCTAGTTTACAAATTATTGGGGGGGGGGGGGCTGAAGCCCCCCAGCCCCCCGGTGTCTACGGCCCTGCTAGTTTCTCGTGGAAGTGCATACAAATAGATGCCAGGTAATATGTACAACGCCATTTTGTTTATTTTTGTTAAAATTGACAACACACACAACGTTTTATCCGCCGGATAGTGACTTAAACGGTCTCAAGACACCGTTTAAATTTATCCGCTGGATTGCCGAAATTTAACCAGTGGATAGCGCTAAACGGGCTTCGTACAACGCGATTTCTCAAGCGTTTAAATTTTATACGGTGGATAGTGAGTTAAACGGTGGATAGCGACTTAAACGCCTTTCGTACAACCGGCCCCTGATAGTCAGGCCCGCTTTTCCCTTCCTGGGGGAGACGGAAACTTGCAGGCGGAGGAGGGGAAAGAGGGCTTGATACAATTCTTTACCTGGCCGCATGTAAAATGCCGGATTTGGGCTTTTTCGTCTGATTGGTCCATAAGACAAAAACAGAACAAAAAGCTCTAGTCTGATTGGTTTGTGTACATTTAATTATGAATTAATATGATTTACATAATTAGCAGAGCGTCTAACGAATCTAGCCATTCAACGATGTCACAGACGATGTTTAGAGGGAAGTTTAAAGTAAACTAGAAATACATGAACGCAACAACCCCTTGCCCGCTTTATATGCATTTTTAACACACCCCTCCCCCCCCCCCCCCCTAATTTCTGTTTTTTGTTGTATTAATGAACACAGATCAGAAAACATCAACAAAATTAGTTAGCAAGGTTCATCTGTAGTCGTGTATTGACACACCGAAAGAACATGCAATGTCAATGTTAAAAAAACCGGCCCAACGTGATGAACCAAATGACAAATTTTCATTCAAAAACATATATAAACAGTGGCCAAGAAAAGATACACTGTCAACGTCCTAGCGTTGAAAGACAATTCTAGACAATATATTATTTATATTAATTTTCATTTTCAAGATTTCTTCCGTTTTAACTCAGCTAAACTGGTAAATACGAATCTCCTACCGTTAAATCTTCTTCTGCTTTTGTGACCACAAACACTGCCAATTCAGTCAACTCTTTTCGGATTGTTTTTCTCGTTCGCGGTTTCTTACTTTTTTCGTTATTGTCACATAAATATGACAAGGCATCATTCAGTTCTCTTCATGATCTAAAAAGCCGTTTGTTTCAAAATTTCTTCATCGTTCCCTCTCGAGTTATGTAGAATACACCAGAGCAAAATTCTTTACCGGCTTTGAACAGTTTCAGGACACATCCTTCTTCTTTCAGTTACATTTCGGTCGGCATCGTTTTCGGTCTTTATCGTATTAATTTTTAGGCTTTTCCCAGTGGTATTAAGTCGTATTTATTGTTGTCTTTTTCTCGCTGCCACATCTCTTGTTAGCCTTCTTTCTTTGGTCTATTTTCATAGTAATATTAATGTACATTTCAGCTGAAACCATTTTTTCTGTCAAAGAATTCTTTCGTCATGATCATTGAAAAACTATTTTGTAATCCAACCGAACTTATAAATTATAATTTGCTGACGTAAATTTAAATAATTTGAATAATTTAACAGGTTAGTTACCAGTACCCTGCTATTCGAACTGCGCAACTTGTGGATTTGATAACATATATATATATATATATATATAAACATCTCGCAGAATTTCTTTCCCACTTGCGTGTAATTTCGCGTGTACTCCACGCGTGTCGAGATTAGCACTCTCACCCAGGCTCCGGGCCTTCGGCCCTACGCCCGGGCTCGGGGATTAAAAACAGAAAATAGAAAACAAACTAGTGATTCACAAGTCACTAAACGGCTTCCATTTCGCAAGGAAAAGGAAGCCGTTTAGTGACTTGTTAATCACTTGTATATTTGCTTGCGAGAAGTAGGCAAGCTTTCGAAAATGCCTATGTTAGCTTGTATTTTTACTTATTCTATTATAAAACAAATAAAACATAACGCTCCTGTGCATATGTACTCTTATAAAGGCACGTTTGACGCAATTTGACGCACAAAAGGCACTATACTCAACTTCTTTCGTGTTCAAATTACGTCAAATGTGCCTCTATAACCCCCTGTTCAGACTAGGTGCCCGGGCACGGGCATTAGTGTGAACACGACTTTTTCGTGGTGCACAATTCACACCAGGGCGCTTATATAGGGGGTGGTGAAACGGCAATGGGCGCGCAGAACGATGTGTGATGCAGAGGACTGATGAGCCAATCTCTGTCACCATAGCGACGAACGCTAAGCCAGGGAAAATCCAAAACACATATGGCGGGTAAAGCAAATACTCTTGATGTGGAAGTCTCTGAGTTGAGTTGAGTTGAGTTGAGTTGAGTTGAGTTGAGTTGAGTTGAGTTGAGTTGAGTTGAGTTGAGTTGAGTTGAGTTCAGTTGAGTTGAGTTGAGTTGAGTTGAGTTGAGTTGAGTTTAGAAGAGGACGTGGATAAAATTGCCGAGCTATACGATATATCAGTGGATTCAGCTATATTCTCTGGTGTTACTCCCGTTGAAAAATATGAAACGTTGCTTTCGCAAGAGAAATGACGCAAGAAGTATTTGGAAATCCTTGTTTGTGCACGTTATCAATCGGCCACGTTCGATAGAAGACAACATATTGCATTGAATTTTAGCTGGTAGGTCATCTTTCCAATTGAATATCAAAAAATAATCAACTCGAATTTGCATTTTTTCAATGAAACCTAACAAGAAGTCATCTTGGCTATCTGATGACAAAATTACAAGGTGTGGACGAAATTGTAACCTCCAAGCTCATTTGTATATACAACAGTTGGCTGCAATAAATATATTATTAAATAGTACCTTACACCCATGATGCGCTTTCTATTGCGTTTAGTTTATGCCATGCATCAGAAAGATTACAGATAGGTATCTCCACGTAATGTTATTTTCCTACATTATTGGATATTTTATTTACTTGAGTTTACTGTTCAGTTTGAGGTATACTCTGGTTTGTTTTACTTACTCTCGCCCAGCTTTCACGGCTTCCGGTTCGCGAGGTCAGATGTCAACGTCCGGTGCGGACCTTGCGGTACTACTGTACTTTCACACTACCTATAGCTTGTACACTTTTATTTCTAAAGAAGTGAACATGTATGTATATGTTAGGAAGAACTTACCCTATCACGTGTTCTTATTAAACTCTCTCTTTGGGTATCCAAGTCATCAATAATTTCCACGCCAATTTGTTCTATAAAATCCCAAATAGTCACGAGTAGTAATTATAACAGCACTTAAGAATACATCTAGTTCTTAACTTAATATTTGTAAATAATATTATGGGAATATTACGTTGTCCTAACTCTTGTATGGAGGACTCCGGATTTCTAAAACCATTTAACTACCAAATATCATGTGGTGTAGTCCTGGAACGTTATCAGGGGGCTCACTGGCAAATGCCGAAGACGCCAGTTTGATTATAAAACTACTAAAGTCATTCTTGATGATAGAAATGACTTTCACGGAACTGCTAAATAGGATTAAGATTAGGTAATTTGTAAAAAAGTATCAAGGGGGCTGAGTCGACATACCAACATGAATTTCTAGGGAGCTAAGCCCCCTCCACTACACCACTGCCAATACCCAATTCTCAAGCAGTTCGCTCGCTAGTGCTCGCCAAGGGCTAACTTGTAATATTATATCTCAACTGTAAATTGTCCAGTCAGAGAGCTTGATTTGCACAACGTGACCAGTTAATTTATCGTAGAATTACCCGCCACAGCGGGGTATTCGAGTCGAATACCCCACTGTGGCCGGGTTATTCGAGTTCGTGTACCACGCGTGAATGTCACGCACGAATCACGAAGCTGTCAACAATGGCGGAGTTCGGAGAAAATAAGGATTCAGGGAATACAAATAAAGCAACAAACAATGCATCCAGAAGCCTTGAGACGACAACAGAATGGAAACAGACAATGAAAAGTGGACAAAAGTTAAGCTAAGCGAACTTTATAATATTAACATTATTGCTTTTTTTGGAAAGGTTAATATGTTTCGATATAATATATCATTTATAGACCTTTCGCTCGGGGAATTCGATGAAATATTACCCCGAGGTATCGCCCGAGGGATATATCATCCCGAGGGGTAATATTTCATCGAATTCCCCGAGCGAAAGGTCTATAAATGATAATTATTATATGGCTGGGTTTGATTTCCGGTCCGTACGCAAAACGACGCACGCTGATTGGTTCCCGAGAGGTCGAGATTTTACGATATTGACCGACCGGTCAATACGCTTTTTTCTCGGCCCTGTAAGTTTTGGCGGGTACATTTTTGAGTTGATTTGAATACAAATAAAAGAGAAATAGGTATCTTTATTCAAATATTCTGAACAATAAAATGTGTTGGAACATTACTGCTGGTTTTCTTTAAAGCTGTTTATCTAAAAACGCCACAAATAAAAGCCGAACTGGTGTAAACAAGAAGGCCAAGAAGCAACACGTACAAAAGTTAACAGGTAAGGTAAACAGCATACTCCGAAGACGAAAACAACGCTCGAAACTTAAAAATAAAATGAACCAATAGCCATATAATAAATTCCTTATTAACCTCGTTTGCTCAGTCTGTACAGGAAAGTATTTGCCCTCGATTTTATCGCACAAACCTCGCTCCATCGTCGCTCGGTCTGTACGAAAACCTCAGGCAAATACTTTCCGTACAGACTCGCACTCGGTTAATAAGTCCTTTATTCACACAAAAATTACTGTATACAATGTACCCGACTCGGCAGCCACTTGTTGGGATCTGGCGATACTCTCTGAGGTCTTGTTAAGAATCTCTGTACCATGTACAAGTTTGTTTCTGTGACTAGCCTGTTAGAACAAGGAGAAATATATAATTTTAGCATCTCATTAATTATCAGTTTGTTTACAAACCGCGAGCATTTGATTGGCTATACTTTCGATATACGTCACATGCATTTGGCATATATAAGACATGTTTCGTTTTATTCCATGACATTTTACTTTGATAAAACGCTATGCTCGAAATCACGGCAGTTCACCACCTCTATATTTTGCCCCAAACAATTAAATTTCTATGAAAAATAGAATCACCCAGTTATTTTTTTACGGGTTGTGTTCGGAAAGACTTAAAATTATAAAAAATAACATATTATGTATTATTAACAATTATTCACCGAAGTGGAGGTGAATAATGCTGGAATCCACACTATTCACCGACACTGAGGTGAATAATTGTCTTAGCATATACCTCATAAATGAAATAACAACTTTAACATTCTCATATTTTTCGGTATTTTATACAAGACACGGCCGCTACCAACTTGGGCACTATAAACGGCACTTGGCGTACTCGATATTTGTCGACAAAACAGTTTTTACAACTTTTGAATATATTAATGGCTAGAAAATTGTAACGAAACACACCTGTGGACACTCTTCTACTTAATTTTGTTGACTTTTCTCGTTATTTTACAACATCAGCCTTGTTTATCAACAAAATCTCCTGCTTCGGTAAACAAAGCAAAACTGTCCGCCATTTTGTTTTGCCCGCAGGTGCATAGTGCAGGATATCCCGAGCTAGAGGAACCAATCAGATTGCTTGAAAAGCACTATTCACCTGCGGGGTATATGCTAAATATAATTATCTCGTATTTGATCTCGTTCTTGAGTTTGTATTACGCTTAACGTAATTATATAAAGGCTTTCAGCTATGCGAACATGTCAAGTCTCCCCGATTGTCCAAGAGACTCACGAATTCTGGTCATTCCTCTCAATTTCCCAAGAGTAGGCTTGGACCTCCAGAAATTGATAAAAACATGAATAATTTTTAAAGGCCCTCTGTCACGAGTGACGAGCATGCGCACAAATGTTAATTTTGAAAAAAATCGTAAAATCAAAGGGCTTCAATATGGCGTCGAATTGAAGAGGCTATTTCGCGGTTGAATAGTTTACGGCTCTGTTTACATATTCATGATGATAGAAAGTGGAAACTCACATCGTCACTGTCATCTTCACTGTCATCTTCACTGTCATCTAAGTCGTTTTCCTCTTCTCTTCGTTCCAATATCATTTCGCTATTCTCAAGAATGGAATCAAACTCTTCACGTTTCGCCATTTTGTTGCCCCGCGCCCGCGCAAGAGAATCTGATAGCAAGCGGTAATTAGGTGACAGAGAGCCTTTAATTCAAATTTTAAAAGACTGACGTTATTTGTCTAGTTTGCCGGTATATAAAAACACGTGCTTTTTCAAAAACGTCTCTACATCAGCATGCGTGTGGTTGCCGGAAGTTAGTTGAATCAGAATTTCCGAGTGATAGCGTAAACATCTGAGCACAGAATATGAATAACGTCGGCATCGTTGTTAGTACAAATTTTGAACTAACGAAGCGTTCACGCCAAAATTATAAGACAGGAAACAAAGGCAAAAAGAACAAGTATTTGTGCAAGTCCGAGAAACATGGAGAGGGGTAGCCTGAGAGCAAGCTCTTGTGGAGGAAGACAGGGAGAGGAATGCAGACAAGAGAAAGAGGGAGCCTGCACGGATGCTATAGAATTTTAGATATCTGCATCCTAAATCGTGACGCAAAATTGATTATAACGTCAATCATAAATGCAAATCTTAAATTGTGTTATTAACTAATTCATAAACGTGGATGTTGATTACTGAAGATTTAAAAGGCAAAAGATCGAATTCTGGAATGAAATTCGAAAATGCGAAAAAGTATACAGTCAAACCATCATCTAGACTTGGAGTGAAACGAAGAAACAGTGTACTTATTGCAATAGATTCAGCAAATCTTGCAAAAAGAAAGAGAAAATCGCCAAAATTACCAGTATGCAAACCATATTAAGAATAACAATGACAAAATATTCAGTAATGTACGCACAATCGAAATTTTCTAATCGATCAGTTTCTTGCAGTCTACAAGAAATATATGCTATTTGATTTGCTTTGTTCTGTACACACGAACGAGCACACGTCTGACATGTAATATTTATGAGTTGATTGGCTCTATTTCAAATGGGGGTGGATGTTCAAAATTGTATGGAGTCCATGCAGGCTCTCTCCCCTTTCTTCGATCTTGCAAGAGCCTGCGAGCAGGCTAGGCAGGCTAGGAGAAAGGAATTAAAGCATCGATACGTTTACACAACTTGTAAAGAACTTTAACTTGACATGCAGGCGCTGTTAAATTTAACTTCGCTGTGTAATTGAGTAACTTGGCTCCAAAGCGCCATTACCGAGGATTTCGAAATTCAAGGGGGAGGATTTTCCGTGGGGACCTTCTTAAAATATATTTCGGCTGAATCCCCTGACAGCCATTGTTCAAACTTGACAGGGATGGCTATAATCGATGTCGCATTACACGTGGAGCGAGCCAATAAATACAGGCTGGAAACCATTGGATGTTTCTTTCAGTATTTCTTAATGGATAACTTACATCAGGATCATATTCTTTAGGTCCAGTAGAAAAAAGATCATCTCTTGCAGACGAAGCCTGAATGCTACCGGTAGTTCTATTCTGTAAAATAAAAGAATCACAATACAGTACATGCATGGGAACTGAGGGGCATGATTGTTGGACAAGGGGGCAATTGAGGGACAAGATTGTTTGTTTTTTTCTCCATATTACTTGGGGACTACGCGCACCGAACTAATTAATTAATTGGTGCGGTCCTGGCACGCTGAGAGAATGCTGTCTGATTTATAGGAAAACATTTGAGCGATTATAAGTAATAGATACAATATGAGCGTCCGAACTGTATGGATTTACAATGGCGAGCAGAACTTACTTAAGGTGGCTCCACACAGTTTCTTGAAAAATGGAAAATACAAGTTTGAGAGTCCAAAACACGTGATTAAACAATTCGGAAAAAGAATAAAACCAAATGTTATGCATAGTTAAACAGTCTGACAATCAAAAACTGTTACCAAATAAATAGCAACAGTTGTTGCTATGGCAACAATGACGTTTCAAAATGGCTGCCAATTACCCTTCAAACTAATTTAATTCGGAAAAAACTTTGGTAACCCCCAAGTTTTTTTTCATTAAAACTTTCCTTGAAGTATGAGTAATCAATAGGGCGATTTAAAAAAAATTCTGTAGAACGAAATTGTTTAAAAATTAACAAACATGATTTTTCCGGAAAAAAAATTATTCGTTCTACAGAATTATTTTTAAATCGGCCTAATGATTATTCATACTTCAAGAGAAGTTTTAATGAAAAAAAATAATGGGGGTCACCAAAGTTTTTTTCGAATTAAATTAGTTTGAAGGGTAATTATAAAATAAGGTGTCCTCTACGCACGCTCTGATTGGCTGGGCTCCGTGCATTTATAAGAGTATGAAGATCATGAATGACGTAAAATGGCGTGGAGTGGCATAGGATGGCGTCACATGGCGGGAAAATATAGCGAACTTTCAAAACTATCCCACTTTTAGCTTGTTTTTTCTTCTTCTTATTTTATAAAACAAATAAAACATACCGCTCCTGTGCATATGTACACTTATAAAGGTTCGTTTGACGTCATTTGAACACGAAAGAAGTGTAAAGGCACTCGGCTATCGCCTCGTGCCTCTACTCAACTTCTTTCGTGTTCAAATGACGTCAAACGAACCTTTATAAGAGTACATACGCACGGAGCTTTATGTTTTATTTGTTAATTGGCAGCCATTTTGAAACGTCATTGTTGCCATAGCAACAACTGTTGGTATTTATTTGGTAACAGTTTTTGATTTTCAGACTGTTTAATTATGCATAACATTTAGTTTTATTCTTTTCCCGAATGGTTTATGCTCGTGTTTCGAACTCTCAAACTTTGTATTTTCCATTTTTCAAGAAACTGTGTGGAGCCACCTTAAACTACGATGAGTTTATATCATGAATACTTTGTTTAGCAGTCGTAGAAAAAGCAAAAACAAATTATTTAAACAAGGAAAAAGCTCAATTTGAGCAAATGGGTCCTAATTAGTATACTGTATATCTGATATTCGATTTACAACACCTGTTTAAAGATTCTTTTCTTTTGAATAATTCATAGCAATTATTAATGATTATTTTAACCAAATTTATTATAGTTCCAAATTGAATTATTCATTTTAATAAATTCTTTTCAATTATCACTTATTTAGATACGGTGTTGGCTCGATCGTATAAATCACCAGCGTGCTTCACCATGCTAGGTGCGTTCCGTAAGCCTTCGGCGAGCGAGCCGCGCGGTTAAGAGCGGATCTAATTCAAAGCGTAAACCAAATTGATTTATACAGCGTGCTATGACCGAACCAATTAGGCAAATCATTAGTTCGCTACGCTCATAGTACGCTGTATAAAGCGAGCCTTAGATTACATTAGTATGTTTATTATTCGGAGCGTCACAACATTAAAAATTGAGATTTTTGTTGCTATACCCTTTAAATCTGCTCTTCGAATGTAAACACTCAGAAGGTGAATAATGGGAGGGTTAACGACTCGGCAAGCGTGACGATGAAATATGAGGGCCTGTTCACACGAGCTCGGGTGATCTCGGGGGATAAAACACAACTACCGAGTTGTCCCTGGCCCCCGAGATAACCCTAGCTTTCACGTGAATAAAAGAACGCGCCAGTAACGTCAACAATTAAACGCACGCAAATAGCACGTGAACAAGAATAGCGCGTACAAATTAGAATGTTTTTTACAATGTACGCATGCGTAATTATACAAAAGTTGACCCTAACTCCCAAGATAACTCGGGTGAAAGCGTTCACATGGAGGTAGGGTTAACACGGGCAGGCCCTAGGGTTACCCTATCGCTCAGACCGAGTTATCCCTATCCCCCAAATTATCTCGGTCTCATGAGCACGGTTTACTTTTTTAACATGGAAATAAACGAACACCGAGATATCTCGGGGGTAGGGATAACCCTACACCCCCCCCCCCCCCCCCGAGATAACTCGGCTCATATGAACACGCCCAAAGGCGTCCCATTTTCCAAAATGGGCAGTTCTAAATACAAAATACATGGCCAGTTCAAAATTATAAAATGGGCAGTTCTAAAATGGATTATTTACTCAAATTACAAAAATCGCTTCATTTACTCCTTTATAAATCCACTGTTAGGATGACTCCTAAACATACTTAAAGATAAGCTAGGAAAGAAATTTCAGAACGGAAGGTATAGAATTGAACCGTTTACACGGCAACCAAGACGTGTCGGTTTACTTTTCATATCACCTTCGAAGAGGAGTGATTTTTCACGATGGCGCGTATCGGATTGTTAACCACTGTGAACAATAATCTGCTGGGAGAATAATCCGGTATTGTGTAACTGGGGCCTTTATGTCACATTTTAACAATAATAACAAATATCACAGAAGACTGTACCAATTCACGTTTCAGCTTTTCTAGCTCTCGCGAGTAGTTTCGCACTTTAGAATTCATCTTATTTCGAAACGTCCCTGGAGCAATAACTGCTTCTTCTTCCATCTCCTCTAGCTAAAAATAAAACAAACTAAAGTGGTTTACGTGTATTAGACGCACACTGCCGACGAGAGAAATTACTATAGTCGTACATCACCCGTGCTTGAAGGACTGGCCACTTGGCCAGTTATTGAGTGATCTTGTTTCCAATCTTATCCTGATCCCGCGGAGAGAGAGGGAGGGAAGGAGGCAAGAGGGCGAGAGAGAGAAACTGAATGTAGAGATTATTTTCTTAAAGTGCCTATGAAGCGAAAATTATTATTGTCTTAAATGAAAGAACTCTTAAAACTACAACGTAACATCTTTTGCAGATCTTCGTTTCTGTGCTTCGTTGTTGAGACATTTCAGTTTCTTTGAGATGCAAATTAAACACTTTGACATCAAACGTGTATAGTGAGTTATTGGAGAAAGTTCTATATCTTCGCTATTATCAAACGAAATCACTTCGAAGCCGATCCTGTGCGTCTATTTCGCATACAGCATTAGACATACAGATTTTTAATTGATTTCGTTTGATAATAGCAAAGATACCGAACCTTCTCTGATAACTAATTATACACGTGCGACGTCAAAGTGTTTCATTTGCATATCAAAAAAATTGAAATATCTCAACGAGGCACGGAAACGAAGATCTGCAAAAGATGTTACTTTGTCGTTTTGAGAGTTCTTTCATTTCAGACAATAATAATTTTCGCTTCATAGGCACTTTAAATAATTTTAAAGGCGTGGTTGACCTTACTTCACTAGACAGGTCACAGTTATGGTTTGCACATTAAGTTCAGACTTAGGGCGTTTATATGGAGGCGAGTTACCCGGCCAGGCGAGTTACTAGGCACCTGGCGAGTTCTCGGTCGGTATAGAACAAACACTATTTTTCCCACCGCAGTGTTTACATGTATATGAGACAGACGAGTAACTCGCCCTGGCGAGAACTCGGCACTGGCAGCCGGGATCTCGGCAAAGCGGGATAAACATTTCCCCATATACAGAACGTAAAGTTTATCCCGGCACACCAGGTAACTCGGCAAACCAGGTAACTCGACAAACCAGGTAACTCGACAAACCACGTAACTCGACAAACCACGTAACTCGACAAACCAGGTAACTCGACAAACCAGGTAACTCGACAAACCCGGTAACTTGGCAAACCAGGTAACTCGACAAACCAGCTAACTCGACAAACCAGCTAACTTGGCAAACCAGCTAACTCGACAAACCAGGTAACCCGGGTCAGCTTTTCTCAACACAAATTATCATATTGCCAACACTTTACACGAGCCCGGGTCAAGTCAAGCCGGGCTCGTGTAAAAGCCCCCTAAATCTAATATCAGATTTTAGAATATGAGTATTAATATTAAATAAGGATTTGTGTTGTTACTGTTGTAGAATGGATTGTACAGCTTAATACTATTAAGGATTACCACCCCTGCCATGATTTAAGGCAAGTGACCAGTCGCAACCAGGGTCTTTTCGTAGCATGGTGGGCGGGGGAGCGGAGATAAGACCAATGTCGCTTTCCAAAGAACATGTTCAATATAGCATTCTTCGTAAATTCGTGAAGTTCTAGGCCACACTACACGAAATATTAGCTTTCAAATAAACACTCTACTTTATAATGTTCACTCCAGACGACTCCCGATCTGTTACCAGATCGCCCGCATACTTGGGGTACAGTACATATACAGTATAGTCATCTTTAGCAATAAAGTAATACAAAAGTATATATATTTCTTAAAATTGTTGGCTGGTTGTGGGTTTTGGCAAAAAATACTATTACCTTTACTTTTTATTCGAAAAACTTACAATAATCTTGGAATCTTCAATCTTTTTCTGCACTTCTCTTATTTTCTGCTTTTTCTGCTCTGAATCACAACAAAAAGGAAAAAACATTTTAATAAGAAATTGTACAATTGTTACAAGAAACTCGTGTTATTCCAAGGTATTATATAGACAGACAAACAATAAAAGTACGTAATTTTTCGTACTTTTTTTTTGAGTCAACTTTTCATCAGTCACGTACTGCTTACTCTGATCCACTGTTTAAACTATAAACATGTATATCTTAGACTTTCAGTGGCCTTGCCATTAAGGATCTCAAAGCAAACAAAATGCCAAGACTACTGACATTTACTGTTGTGGCAAAATAGTACAATTCATTTGCTTGTCCGAACAAGTTCCGGTTGATTGACACTCGATCATTGGAAAACTTTCCAGCTGTTTTGAATTTTGTGATTAGTCCCCAGTCCTTTATCCTTTAATTGGCTGGTAAAGAATCAAGAACCAATCAAATTCAAAACAGGAAGTTACCAAATACATGTAAGTCTCATGAAATGAATTAGTCAGGACAAACAAGTCAATTGCAACAATATCATGTACACAGAGCCTCTCTTGTGCTGGCGCGTGAAACCATAGATAATGGAGGGGAGTTAGATAGGAAACTTACAAAACCGGAAAGGATGTTTGCACAACTTGCTATGGTAATTATACGCTTATACGGGGGCTAACCCTGGTGGAAAACCTGGGCAGGATCCTACAGGATCCTGTAGGATCCCGTAGGATCTTGTTTAGGAACAGGATCCTGTTCAGGATCTTACACAAGAACAGGATCCTGTTTATGATCCTAAATAGGAATTTAATTCTCTTCAGGATCCTACAGAAAAACAGGATCCTGTTCAGAATCTTATGCAGGAACAGGATCCTGTTTATGATCCTAAACAGGAATATACTTCTCTTCAGGATCCTACAGAAAAAACAGGATCCTGAACAGGAATCAGATTTCTCTTCAGGAGGTTAAGTAGGAACAGGATCCAGTGTAGGATCGTATACAGAAACAGAATTATTTTCAGGATCCTGGACAGGATCAATTCCTGTTCAGGATCTTGTACAGGATTTTATAGAATCCTACACAGGATTTCTTTCAGGATCTTGTACAGGATCTTATAGGATCCTAGACAGGATCTTGTACATGATCTTATAGGATCCTACACAGGATCTTGTAGGATCCTGTAGGATCTTACAGGATCCTACAGGATCTTGTACAAGATCCTGTAGGATCCTGTACAAGATCCTATTTAGGATCTTGAGTAGGTTCCTGAACAGGATCCTGAATAGGATCCTGGTAGGATCTTATTTAGGATCCTGGCTGAAATTTCCACCAGGGAATGCACATAACGGGTTGTCCCACATGGCTAAAATCAGACACTGCTGAACTTAAAGCCTGGTTTTCATATCGGCGATTTGTGATTTAGATGCATGTTAACACGGGAAATGCAGCAGCATGTTAAGTAATAAAGAACAATGCAGAAAAGCAGTGCTTTTATTCTTTTACTTAACATGCATCTAAATCACAAATCGCCGACGATCGGCGACATATGAAAGCCAGGCTTTAGAGATATTACGCTTAATTGTTTTATTTCAGCAATAGCTGATCCTGGCCATGTGGGACCATCTGTTTGGTGCATTAGCCCCTAATAAGTGCATAATTACCAGGTGTTTTAAATTGTATCTGCCTATTGAAACTTGATTCGTACAGCAAGTATTCGGTAGCTTATAAATGGTTTCAAAAGGGAAAGCGGCGAGTACTGAAGTGGCGTGTTGCCCGCGGTGCGGTATCTTGTCAGTTGTGGAACAAGATGGTTAGTAATTTCAGCACTACATATCGTTGAGGTATATGGTGTACGTATGTGGTAAGATGTTGAATGAGTTTTCATTTGTATAGTTCAAGATTCTGCGTTTTATTAAACTTGCTAAAATGTCCAAAGTGTTACAGAATTTCAGATTTCTTTTGAAATACTTAACGCACAACATTGAGGTATATATCATACAAAAGCTATTGAAAAATTGTATTTGTATAAACCTTAGAAACTGAATAACCAAAATCTAATTATCTGGTAATGGGTTATCCCAGAGCCTCTCGTCCCCCCCTGGGTAAGGGGAACGTGGGCTCTGGGGACGAGATTGCAACAGGAACATTTCGCCACGACAGTAAAGCAGAGCCATAGTTTTAGACTGTTAACTAGACATTATAATTACACTGATTCGTAAAAAGCTTAGCCTGAAAAGTTTATCCCTAACTAGAAGAGTCTATAGGCCAACCTATAGGTCCTATAGGCTTCTATAGGCAATTGGACCATTTCCCATAGGAAATGTTCCAATTATAGGTCGCCTAAGAATACAAGCCTATAAGTGCCCACTACCAAGTGGTTCTATAGGCAAATATTGGAACGTTTTCTTATAGGTTGCCTATAGGCGTCTATAGACTTTTTTTCGTAAGGGATTTCAACTCCAGGGGTCAGTCAGGGTGCACATATTCGAAACATTTTTTGGAGATGCTTTTCATTCTGCATGGAACTGACTTTTTTGATTAGTCTATTTGATAAAGTTGCCATCTCTCCTTAAAAGTGCATATATTACACCAGGGGCGTAGGAAGCAGGGGGGGCGCAGCGCCCCCAATATTTTATAAAGGGGGGCCAGAATAGCTTTCGGCCCCCCCAAAAAAATAATTGAATTTAAAAAAATTGCATTATAAGTGCGACTTCGATTGCGCTGATCGGACAATTAATAATAATAATCCATCCTGACTCGTGGATAGCATAGACTCACAAATTATAATGAAAGAATTAATGAAAGGACCTAACGAAAGAGGTAGAGTAGACTATGAAAATGCCATTTCCGACGATCTAGAGACTCCAAATTTTCAAAATTCTTCCACTCGGCGCCAACCATGGTGGCACCTCGTGGGAGTCAGTCCCCCTAACTTTATCAAGCTTCCTACGCCCCTGTATTACACTCTGCTCTCTGCCTGTACCAAACTATAATGTTTACATCTTCATTTATGACAAAAAAGAATACTGATACATGTACCTCATTCAAAATTGTAACCTCTTCGCGTTTATATACTCTTCATTATTTGTACTTGAAACAAAACACTTTTATAGGAGAATGGAAGAAATCTGAAGAGATATCCTCACCAAATCACTTGAATAGTTTCCTGCCATGTTGCTCTGAACAGTTTACACTGAGCTGAGTACTTCATGTGATTATCTACAAATGTCTTGTTTGTGAGGCTCACAAAACAACAATGGTAAATCATGCACAGAACAGAGTGAAATAAACTCATCCCTTCCAGTTCTCAAATAGTAGCTAGTAATGGCCCGAAAAGGTATAGTATGATAGACAATTCGAGACTGACCTCTTCAACCATTTATCAAGTGTTGGAGGGTATCACCCACACCCACTCCCTTAATGTGTTTCCCTCCTGTTCATCTTTAAAAATCTGAGGCAAAAGTGCACGTAAAACATTTGTCTTGGTGCCTATGCAACTAAAGTTTCAAGTTGGAAATAATAACATCAAAGTAAATGCTTTTCACTCTAAAAATTGAGACATCATTAAATTAGTTCACATATAGTTGCACATGCAGCTAATTAATTTATGATATCATTCGACCAAGATCTCAAATTAAGATTGCCTAAACTTTTGCCACAATGGTGCGTACATAAATGAGAAAATAGTCATCGTATTGTTCATTTTGTAGACAAAAAGTTTGAATTTCATAAGTGAACTAACTATTCACTTTAATTTAATATTACATTGCTAAGTTCATATTTTCCTTACTTTTTAAACACACTATTTTATAACGTTTCACGACATTTGTGATCTCTTTTGAAGGGTTCATTAAAAAAACCCACTTGTGTTGACTAGTGTGACAGATCAAAAACATTTCTGGACAAACATTTCAAAGATCTTAGTTTTGCCACTAGGGTAGATTTTACCCCTATATAATTCCCCCACTATATATTGTATATGCACCCCTCAGGGGTAAATTTGGGCACTTTTACTCCAAAAATGGGGTGAATTTTACCCCTTGAAATTTACAGTGTACAGTAGTTCGGCGGTGGATTAATTTTCAGATTTTTATACTCAATCATCCGATCCATATGGCAATGTAGAAATATTTCTTGAGTAAGAGAAATAATAGTCTAGTGACTAGTCTAGATATGCACTGAAATAATATTAGTTTATACCTCTCACACATTGTGAACTCGGTATAGCCAGCTAGGTATGACTTGGAAATATGCACCAGCAATGATATTTGTTTGTTCTCTACAGCTTTGTATTGCAATTTTACTCTGGAAATTTTAATTTAACATAACAAAAAAACAATGTACCAAATGTCTTACAAGATACAATATATTTCTTTACACCTCCACCTTTGACTTTGTGTAATTATTTGTTTAATTGAAAAACCCCTAACAGATTTATTAGCCAATCAGAAAATGGGGTCAAGATCTGACCCTAGTGACTTCATTGGCTCAGAGCAAACCTCTGGGACTAGGGTGTTCACAAACATGTTTTAGCTGTCAAAAATCCAGAAATAACCTAACAAAAACCAAGGTCAAACCTAGGTTTAACCTCAACTTAATTGTAATATAACACTGTTCAGTGTTAGTTAAACTGTCTCTAAATCGCTATGAATCAAAATATGGACTGTTTTCTGTATTACTAGATAATTTTATTGTGCTTTACTAAAGTTTATTACCATTTCTATCATTGTTTTACTTAACCTCAACCTCAACTGCACTGTTAGGTTATTTCTGAGCAGTACTGTATAAAATAAGGTGCCCTTTACGCACACTCTGATTGGTTGGGCTCTGTGCATTTATAAGAGAACATGGCCCGAAAGCCCACCAAATTCTAAAACTACCTCACTTTTAGTTTGATTTTTCTTCTTCTTATTTTATAAAACAAATAAAACATACCGCTCCTGTGCGTATGTACTCTTATAAAGGTACGTTTGACATCATTTGAACATGAAAGAAGTGTAAGGGCACTTTATAAGAGTACATATGCATGGACCTTTATGTTTTATTTGTTAAACAAATAACTCAGTATGAATTGCATGCACCTCTGTGAACACTTTCCCCTGAGAGTTTAATTTTCTAAAGAGTGTTTTGAACAGTTTATTTGATAACAATAATTAACCTGGTTCACACAACTTGAAAAGACAAAATGAGATATTTTTTTTTATTTCATCTCTTGTTCTGCTCTTGCCTTATGATCTTATGATTAAGGACTGTCCTTATGTCACAGGCTCAACTTCATTCTTTTGTTTTGCCTTTTGTTTTGTCTTATGCTTATATAATGCTCACGTGTGAAGACGGCTTAATTAGAATTCATGTAGACCCTTGGTGATGTCATTCAATAGTTGTGGAATAAAATATGTCTCAACTTTTTAGGCCAAAAGCCTTTGAAAAATGTTTCAAACGTTAGTAGAACACACTTTTTTATAATTAATAACACACTGAAACTTTTAGAATTGAAAGAAGTAATCTCAAACAATATTTTCTCAAACTTGAAAATTTCGTTGCATAGCCACAAGTATTTAATAATCCTTGCTGTAAAATTTTAATACTTCAAGGTTACAATATCCAACAAAGCAAGTACACATTTAGCTTGCCATCAGTGCCATATTCAAACAATGCATGTATGTGTATGTATATTTAATAATTATATAAAACAATTCATTCAAAAACTTTTCTATTCAATGGTGTTGGGTTTCCGGCCTGTCATGTCGGTTTTCTAACTTCGTTAGATTTTGTTTAATTTTGTTCGTGTTTGGTTTTTCTTCGTGTGTTTTTTTTGGGTTAGGATTAGGGTTAGGATCGGTGTTATTATTGGAATTAGGATCAGGTTTTGTCGTGAATACGAGATGACTATTTGACCGGCTACGCAATATTAAAGAAATATACAAAATAGTAAGTTACCTCCATCAAGTTTGGGGATCCTTTCATTTATGCTCGATTTGATGTCCGTACACAATACTTCCAATTCTTCATCCAAATCCTCAAATTTTTCGGAGCTCATTCCTTTGTATGCCATTTCCCTGCCAACAACAAGATTTCTTTAAATCATATTATTCATATATAAGCTGAACGTAGATGAAGTGGAAAGTCCCGAATTTAATACCTAAACGTACTAAACTAAACCGCGACTAAACCAAGTACTACGCTTTCAACCTCGTACCCAGGGCCTTCTTAAAATATGCAGGCAAAGGAACACCGCTGCCAAACGTTTCGCGCATGTGCGACGTCCGAGCTCGTCCTCAGAAAAAGAGCGGGAAAACACTGAAATATTTGGACTGGTCCGAGTACTACCAAAAAGAGAAGGTAGGTAATTTGTACATGGCTTCTTTGTCAATATTGTAACATATTCTGAATTTATCCCTTCGTAATTTTCTTTACCCTTTTTTTAAAACACAAATGAATAGTCGAGTCTTACTTAGTCTTCACTGTCTGGTTGTTGTCGCCACGGCTAATTCCCACTTCTCTTGCAATGTTTACTCAGCGAATTCACGCATGCGCAAACGTTTGGCAGCGGTGTTGGGCAAAGGCTGTTTACGTATGTATGTATGTTTTACATCACGCACCCATTAGGTGCAATGCTACAATGCGTTCGTAAGAGTAATAATTAGTGGAGAGCTTTCAGCTCTCTTCTGCCATCCTTTTCATTCATGGGTCCTTCTCACTGACCTATATATAACTGGACTGCGCAAGGGAGCACGCCAGACTGACCTGTATTTATTCTTCCTTGTTCGGCGTTCCTTCATTTATATTCAGCCATTTTGAATAATGCGGTATATATCATTAGCGTTTCGCAGGCGCGGACTACGGCTGAAGGAAACCCAAGCGCGTTCCGAAAATGAAATTTCCTACGCGATATAGCATTGTCCGAAAACCATAATTTGGATTCAAACACGGATCCTAACCGAATGTGGTATATTTGGAAAAATAAATTTACTGAAATTATTGATAAACATGCACCGCTTAAAACCCGTAAAATTGGTAAGAAGCGTACCCCTTGGATTACGAAACAAGTACTTCATAGTAAGCGAAATAAGAACTCATTAAAGAAAAAGGCCTTGAAATCTAAAAATGAAAATGACTGGCAAATCTTCAAATCAGCTAGAAATTCTTATAATAAATTAATTAAGTCATCCATTCGCCATCATTATAGTGTTGAGATTAGGGATAATCAAGGAAATACTAAGAACATGTGGAAAACTATTAATAACTTGATTCATAAATCCAAAAAATCTCAAAATATAACTGAGATCCGTAACGAGAATGGTGAAATGGTTAATATTCCAGGCATACCTAATGCATTCAATAATCATTTCACTGATCTTGGTTTCATTCTTTCGCAAAACATCTCAAGTTGCTCTATTTCACCAGAGAGTTACATCAGTGAATCAATGCAGGAATTTATTTTCTGTGATATAACTGAACAGGAAGTTTGCCAGTTATTGTCATAATTATCATCTATACTAAGGCTTCAGGCCTAGATAGATTACCAGCAAAACTTATTAAACTGGCCTCACCTTACATTGCTAAATCGCTGACAACAATATTTAATAGGTCTATATCCACCGGCATATTTCCATGTGAGTGGAAAAATGCAAGAGTCACCCCAATTTACAAAAGTGGCCCCAAATCTAATATGGATAATTATCGACCCATATCTATTATTTCGGTAATTGCCAAAACAATGGAGAAACTCGCACATAACCAGGTCTATTCCTATTTACAATGGGCAAATATACTAACAAATGCACAACATGGCTTTAGACCTCTCCACTCCACTGTTACTGCATTGTTAAAAATGACAAACCATTGGTATCAAAATATGGATGAAGGGTTAATCAATGGAGTTGTCTTTTTAGATCTAAAAAAGGCATTTGATACCGTTGATCATGGTATTTTATTAAAAAAATTATATTTATATGGAGTGAGAGGAAGGGCCCATGACTGGTTTAGGTCCTATCTGTCTAATCGTACCCAGTATTGTCAAGTTAATGGCAAACTGTCTGAATCACGAACAATAATTACTGGTATTCCGCAGGGCTCAATTCTTGGACCCTTACTCTTTCTTGTTTACATAAATGACTTGCCAAATTGCTTAAAAAATGCGGATTGTGACATGTTTGCTGATGATACTCAATTAGGAACGGCAAGTAAGGATGTCAAAGCAATTTTTGAAACGTTAAATGATGACCTAGCAAATATCTCAGTTTGGATGGCGGCCAACAAACTGAGCCTGAACAAAAGCAAAACTGAATATATGTTTATTGGATCACAAAAACTTAAACAGTGTAACTCCGAATTGCAAATAAAAATTGGAGATACGCCTATTCAACGAGTAACCGTTACTAAATCACTGGGTATGATGGTAGATGAGACCTTAACCTGGCATTCTCAAACAGATATAATTACAAAGAAAGGGAACAAGGGTCTTTACGTCCTTAGACGATTAAGAGATCTTGTGGATGTAAGGACTCTAGTAACAGTTTACAAAACCTTAATTCAACCACACTTTGATTACGGCTCGCAAGTATGGGGTTGTCTTGGAAATACCCTTCAAAACCAATTGCAACGGTTACAAAATAGAGCAGCACGTATTATCACAAAGCGTGGGTATGAATTTAGGTCAGCCGATATACTTAAAGAATTAGATTTACCTAATTTAAGTTTCAGAAGAAATAATCAATTATGTACTACTATGTATCAGGTAAATAATAATATGGTGCCTGATTACCTAATTGATTTATTCACGAAAATCAGTACACTTCATAATCATGAAACTAGGCAGGCTGAATTTAACTTTGCACTCCCGAGGCCATATACCAACTTTTGTAAAAAATCATTCTCGTACAGAGGAGCTGTAGTTTGGAATGATTTATTACCTAACATAAAAAATTTGGGTTCATTGTCATCCTTCAAAAAAGCTCTATAGTGTCAAATAGTGGTAATAATTCTTGATAATCAATTTATCTTTTTTTTTCTTTTCTCTTCGATCTTATTGTATTAACTTAATAAATTCTTTTTATAATTGCATGTAATTAATCATACATATATAGCACGGCCTATTGGAAGAGCACATCTTGTAAATATTTTAGTTTTTGTCTTTGTGAAATAGTACCGTGGGTAAATAAAGTTTGATTGATTGATTGATTGATTGATTGATTGATTGATTGATTGATTGATTGATTGATTGATTGATTGATTGATTGAAATAGCGGTCGGAAAGAAGATAAATGGGAGGGAAGTACGGGGGGCCCAAGCCGAAGATAACGCACTACATAGTGCATAGTCAATCGAGATATGGTCTGGAAACTCGGCAAACTTCAAAGCGCCTATAATGAGCTGTGATTTTATGTTGAACCGTACCTTACACCGTGCACATCCTTTGTATTAGGTTTATTAATATTTAAATAGCACGGTTGAGTGATTGAAGTGAAACGTTGCTATTGGACAATTCGTTCATTATACTAAAATACAATGTGTTCAGTGACCGTGCACCGTTGCACAAAACTGCATAAAAGCGAAAAAAAAAAAAGACCAAAGACTTTAGCTGAGTTTCCAGACCATATCTCGATTGACTATGCATAGTGGGACAAAGAAGTAAGGGAAACACAAAGAATAAACAACCGAGAGAAGCTGACACCTGACAAACCGTAGTACAGGCTGGCCAGGCTCGTCGATAACCGGAACGACTAAATTAACCGTGTTGCTGGTGTTCGGCTAATGCTGCGGCAACCTCGATAGGAACGGGTCTCTGACCCTGTTGGTCGGCCATATATATGGAGAAAATCCAGCTCGGCTGCGTCACGGGACTACTGAAAACAAATTATCCAATCCTGGTGTGTCTATCTTCGTGGCAAATCGGCAAATGGTGAAAAGCACGGTTTTTCGGTTGCCTATATACTACAATCTTGGACAAAACCTGTCGTTACACTACCCTCAGAAATAATCCACACTTGAATTAGATATTTTTACCACTTTTGCAAGAAAAATCCTTCCCCCCTGTGCAATGTTGTTCCTAATTGCAAGAAACCACTTTTGGTTCAATTTTCTGTGTAGAAATCAACATTGAAAGGGGGGAAGCCGAGGGGGATAAACAAGAAAACACTACATTTAACATGACTGATGCGATTTTTTGTGTAACAACCGTTTTGTCCATGATTGTAGCTTGCATTCCCTTGGACTTTGCAGGAATGCGAGTTAATTACTACAGCCATCTAATCCACCTCGCGTGGCATTATGCGGCGCAGGCACAGAATAAGGATCAACCAGAAGTCCAACTCGCGGGAAAAAGTGTCCCATTATTTTTATGCGCATGCGCCAGTCGGCCATTTTGAAAGTAAGTGCCCCCGGGAAGTTATCCCGAGGGCGAAGCCCGAGATGAATAAACACATATCCCCGAGGGGCCTCAAAATAACCTATACTTATTTTTCACATGGCGAGGTTGACAGGATTTCAAAAGATAAGGAGTTGGTGCCGGGGGTATTAGACGGGAAGATTAGAGGAGAATATTATAGCGAGGAATTGAGCCAACAATGCATTGATAAATCTCTTATAAATGATGGACTTAGTCTTTTCACGCGACCAAACTACTCATTTACTTTACGGCAGTTCTTACTTGCTTCTGCTTAATTTCTATTTGTTGATGCTTGTGTCTTTCTGACTTCCGACTCGAGTTTCAACTATATTTCGACGAGATGTTTACTCCTGGTTAAATATAACCTCTTTATACTAAAAATAAGGAAAGACTGGCAACTTTCAATAAAGAATATTTTAGACGACCCTAATTTAAAGCTACGTAAAACACACAAAAACCGCTCGATCTCGCGAAAATTGCCGTAGACGTAGTATATTCGTGAAGAACTCGGCTTTTAGTTCATTGCTTTTTCATCTTCTACACAGCTCTTTGTATACAAATTGGCTTTGGCTTCACAAAAGCTCTCACCGTATGCATATATACGAACGGTCGGTGTCACTTCAGTTTGTAGGAATGTTTCTCGAGCTGCGAAGATGAACGTTTGGGTCGAAAGAGCAATGAACTGAAAGCCAAGTTCTTGACAAATGTACTGCCTGATGACAATTTTAGTGAGATCGAGTGGTTTTTGTGGATTTTACGGAGCTTCAAGTGAGGGCCGTCAGAAATATTTCTATGTCGAAATTTGAATATTCTTTGTGAGTCTATAAATTTATTTCGAATCTCTATACGCTGGTCGCAGAGGATTTCTCTTGTAAGTACAGAAAGTAAACACAAAAGGAACACAACACTACACGCGCTCAAGAGGGTATACATTTGGGCCGCCTGCAGTTCGGGACTTCGGCCGCGAGAAAAAGACTAAAGGTGGATTTCCATTCAGTGCATTTTATCGCGCGATCGACTTTTTGCGATCGCTTTCTTTTGAAATGTGTGTATTCAACCAAAGCTAATGAAATGCGTTCCGCTTGACAACCCACAATTCAAAAGAAAGCGATCGCAAAAAGTCGATCGCGCGACAAAATGCACTGAATGGAAATCCAGCTTAAGACTGACATCCAAGATGACCGCGTAGGAGCCTTGAACTGACGTCCAAAAATTCACCATGGGCCAGGCCATGATAGAGTCCAATACACACGTTAATTCTCGCCCCCAAGGCCTGGATTATAGTGTGCTAGAAATTGTGGAGTAAAACATACCGACAACCAAATGGAATTGTTTTATTATGTCATAAATTAATTATACAAATAGAGCAACCTTATTGGCTGATTATAGAACGACAATTGTTCTGATTGTAATTACTTTGTGCGGTAGATCATCTATCATGCGTTGTCTACATTGTCTACGTTTAGATTTTGGTTTTTATTTATTCACAGTACTTGTTTATCCACTTATAGTTTTATTTATCTCAAACTCTAATTATTTACATAGTTAAAACTTATTTATGATACTTATGCATTTTATATATTAATTTAAAGTTGGTGTTATGTCAAACGACTTTACCGACTGAATAAATGCAGATGTAGATTTAGATCCATCTATACTACCTTTACCACCACCACGACTAAAATGAAGACCGAAAAAGATGGCGGTGGTACATTTAACCACAATACTTTGCGACCTCAAATCAGCTCAAATAACAACTAAACATTGTTTATCATGCTAATATGGCTAAGTAAGCAAGAACTTCATTCCTACCAAAGTTGATCGTTCTAAAGCCATATCTTAAAATAATTCTGCAAGAAACAATACTGCATGCAAAGGTCGATTGTGGCGGTTAATTACGACTAGCACCACCACTTCCACTACCACCTCTACTACCACCACCACTTCTACTACCAACTCCACTACCACCACCACTTCCACTACCACCTCCACCACCACGTTTACTACGACCACCACTATCACCTCTACTACCACCACCACTTCCACTACCACCTCTACTACCACTATCACTTCCACTACTACCTCTACTACCACCAACACTTCCACTACCACCTTACCACCATCTCTACCACCACCACCACTTCCACCACCACCTCAACCACCAACTCTACTACCATTACCTCCACCACCACCTCCACCGACACAACTAACAACCACCACCTCCACCTCCACCACTACGATCATCTCCACCACCACTTCCACCACGACTACCATCACGTCCACCAACAGCACTAACACTAGCACTAGCACAACATCCCCCACTACTACCTCCACCACCTGCACCAATCACCACTACCTCACCTTCATCACCACCACTGCCTCCACCACTACTACCTCCAACAACTCCACCACAACCACCACCACCATTACCTCCACCACCATTACTTCCACGGCTACCATCACCTCCACCAACAACACTAACACTAACGCTAACGCTAACGCTAACGCTAACGCCAACGCCAACGCCAACGCTAACACTAACACAACCTCCCACACTACTACCTGCACCACCTACACCAACCACCACTACCTCCACCACCACCACCACCACCACCACTACGGTCCACCACTACCTCCACCACCACTACCTCCAACTCCACCACCACCACTACCGCCACGTCAACCTCCACTACAACTTCCAACACAACCACAACTACAACTTAATTTAAACAGGATAACTAGAATTACAATATGTTATAGACCTTATTAAAAAATGGCCGCCGAATTAAAAATATTTTATATGCATATAAATTGGCCCTTATGAACTCGTTTTCACGTGGGAAATTCAAAAGAATTTTTACTTTAAAACGAGGTTTAATTTATATGGGCTAATTTATATGCATATAAAAGAATTCTAATTCGGCGGCCATTTTTTAATAAGATCTATTATCAAACCATGTACTCGATACATATTCTGCTAGGATGTATTACTCGGAACAATACATAAATAATCCATTAAAGAAAGCACTAAATAGTTTTTGGAAGCAAGCCAAGCCCATGGTTCTGTCACTCCGTAGTTTCGTCATTCCGTGGTTACGTTTTCCGTGGTTGCCGTATTTATCTTGGCTAGTCTACCCGTAACTAATCTACTAAGATTATATGAAATAAAACAATAAATTAACAACCTCGTGCCCCGGCCATGCTTTCAAAATGGAGAGCTGAAAAGGCCATGGCAAAAGCTAGTCAAATGACTCCAGTAACCTTGAAGTATTTAGCTACGTGGCTTATATACTGTTCCGAGGGATCAGTATAGTCACTGATAAACAGAACAGTTCACTATTCAGAGAATTATTTAAGATTACCGTATATATACCTTCACAAGTGTCTCTAGTCTAAAAGACGTAGTGCGTCGGCATTATGTCGCAGGTAGCTTAAAGTGCATATAGTTAGATTACCCTGGACGATTGGCGGCGGAAGTGACGTCATGCTTTCATACCGGAAGTGAGGTGTGCGCACAGGTGTGCGCACAGGCTGACGTCACAGGTGTGCGCACAGGCTGACGTCACAGGGGTGTGCGCACAGGCTGACGTCATTAGGGTGTGCGCACACCTTTACGTAAATCCTTAAAAAATTAATAAAGATTTTTTTTAAAATTACCATGGACAAGCGGCGGAACATTTTAAAGATTTTGGAAAAGATCATGAGGCAACTCTTAACTTTCTGATGGATTTCAGACAGAGTTCAGGTTTTTCTGATTACCAAGCCATTTTAAATTATCTTTCTTTTTGGATTAATTATCACAATGACAATGTGCATTAGACACTTTTATAAGTTTATGTACACTGAATTACTTACGCCGATGTTTTATAAGTTTATGTACACTGAATTACTTAGACTGATGTTTTATAAGTCTACGTGAGAATTTTCTACCATAACTAAACACTTAAGTATACTGTTCAGGTTTTTACGTTGTTTGTGTATGTAAATGGTTACACGAGAAAGAAACATCATGTGGTTATTTTCAATGGGTACCTGAACCAGCAAAGTCGTCCCGCGTTGAAGAGCCGTTCATTTTTGTGAGATGAGAAGATGAGCACATGCTCATAACTGCTCTGAGCACTTGCTCATTTGCTCATAACTGCTCTGAGCACTTGCTCATTTGCTCATAACTGCTCTGAGCACTTGCTCATTTGCTCATAACTGCTCATGAGCACTTGCTCATTTGCTCATAACTGCTCATGAGCACTTGCTCATTTGCTCATATGGCCCGATCAGGCCCGATGGCCCGATTGCTGACTAGACGTCTAAATGTCATTTTATGAGCTATATTACACTGAATTACTTATACCGATGTTTTATAAGTTTATGTACACTGAATTACTTAGACTGATGTTTTATAAGTCTACGTGAGAATTTTCTACCATAACTAAACACTTAATAAGTATACTGTTCAGGTTTTTACGTTGTTTGTTTATGTAAATGGTTACACGAGAAAGAAACGTCATGTGGTTATTTTCAATGGGTACCTGAACCAGCAAAGTCGTCCCGCGTTGAAGAGCCGTTCATTTTTGTGAGATGAGAAGATGAGCACATGCTCATAACTGCTCTGAGCACTTGCTCATTTGCTCATAACTGCTCTGAGCACTTGCTCATGTGCTCATAACTGCTCATGAGCACTTGCTCATTTGCTCATATGGCCCGATCAGGCCCGTTTTGGCCCTATAAGGCACTATACGGTCCGATGGCCCGTTTGCTGACTAGACGTCCTAACCTGGGCAAGCCCAGGCTTGTCATGCTCCACTATTGTGACGTCACTACAAAAAGTGATTAGCATGCAAAAATGCGTTATATAAAGCGTTCGCAGTTTTTTTCTCACGGAAAGTCCTTATTAATAAACACCACTTGATTTTTGGACTAGGAATTTCTTTCGTCCATGCTTTCTATAGTTATTTCAACTTTAGCAACCGGTTTTTGTCGATCATTCTCTAACGCATTTAATCTTGCTTGAGTAAGATATGGCTGCCTTTTCTCGTGAGAAAGTTGATGAACATCAGCCAAATGGTTGGATAGCTTTACCAAACTTTGTTTCCCACATAAGGGACAATCTTTACGTCTTCGTGGCATGTTTCGAAATGAAGTTCTCTGATTCGCAAAACCTGAACTCTGTCTCAAATCCATCAGAAAGTTAAAGTGTATATGAAACGAAAATTAAGTTTGTCTTATTTGAAAGAACTCTTAAAATAATGGGGAATATCAATTTACAGCTTTTTCATATGTTACTTAGTTCTTGAGATATTTAGACTTATGTGATATTCAAATGAGATAATTTATAGTTCGTTTTTTTCTAATTAACATATTCGAAAATCGTGAATATTTTTAAGATTATTGATCAAAATCCCTTGTAACTTGTCTTTCATGTTTAGTTGCATGAACTGTAGCAATATGCAAAGTTTCAAGTGGTTTTGTTCAATAATCTTAAAAATATTTGCGATTTTCGAATATGTTAATTAGTGAAAAACCGAACCATAAGTTATCTCATTTGAATATCACATAAGTCTGAATATCTCAAGAACTAAGTAAAATATGAAAAAGCTGTAAATTGATATTCCCCATTATTTTAAGAATTCTTTCAAATAAGACAAACTTAATTTTCGTTTCATATACACTTTAAGAGCTGCCTCATGATCTTTTCCAAAATCTTTAAAATGTTCCGCCGCTTATCCATGGTAATTTTTAAAAAAATCTTTATTAATTTTTTAAGGATTTACGTAAAGGTGTGCGCGCACCCCTAATGACGTCAGCCTGTGCGCACACCCCTGTGACGTCAGCCTGTGCGCACACCTGTGCGCACACCTCACTTCCGGTATGAAAGCATGACGTCACTTCCGCCGCCAATCGTCCGGGGTAATCTACTCATATAAACCCAAATTGTTTATCATCTGAATACGTTCTACATCGGAGTAAACAGTTGTTCAGTGAAATGTTATTTTTTTATAGAAGCTATTCTTCAATGCTTTTTGGCGATTCACATTTCTAATATCTTTCTAATATGGCAATGACATGACGTTTATGTAAGCATTTGACTTTCTTTCTCTTTTTGGCAAGATAAACTACCTGCGAACTTTTGTGGGAAACCTTATACAATATGGAACATGTTGTTTAAACACACCATTAATGGAAGAATTGGGTCATGTCACTCCTGCAAATAAATATTGTATAGATAATGATGACTACTTTGGCGTCATCCATTACCATTTTGAAAACAAAAATCTCTACTAAAGCAATAAAGGTTGCTCCGATCTAAAAAATATTCCGTTGTTCAACTATTTGCCAAAGGTAGAACGTATTTAGATGATAAAAAAAATTGGGGGAATATGCACTTTAGCTTCCACATCAAAGTAAAGCTTATAAATTATGTGTGACAAGTATATGCCAATAATTGAATCAACGATTTTTTCACCATCCCTCTAAACGGATGTCGTGATCACCTTTCACAACCTTTAACTGAAAGTGGTTTTTGTTATTTTTTAATTCGATTCCGACTCTTTCCTGCGAGTACTGATACAAAGTGCTAAAAACAGTGTCGGGGTTTTTCAGTATTGATTCTAGTGAAAAGTCATACAACATTTTGTAAATTGATAAGAAAAAGCCTGAAGTAAAAAAGTAAACGCACGGGAATGGCCGTCGACGTAAAAGCTTTCGAAATTATCGAATTCCGCGACAAAGTTTTGTAGGTGATATACAGTATATTTATCTATTATCTCTGAAAATTTTAAAGAATCCAAAACAATCTCCTTTCGTTTGCAACTCTTTAAAATCTCCCCTTGTGGCAAGGAATACATTTCAAGAAACAATCACAACCGAAAGGCAATTTTCCCTTAAATTTTACTCATGGTCAAAAACCTTACATTGTCATTTCACTATTTACTTGTATTTCTTGAAGTGGTTTACTGATGAAAATATTGTTGGCAATATTTTTGCATAATCCCAAAGATATTATAATAGTTGATAATCGTGCAAAGTTTCATTTCAAAATTCGTTGAAGAAAAGGTGTTGTTATATACCAAAGACTTTCCGGTTTGCCAAAGATGAAATCCTATTGGTCAAATCATGGTCACGTGTTGTTCAACAAACTCAATGTTTCTTTCTGCCGAGGGAAACATTACACTGTTTCCCTCTGACGTCAACAACGAAGAAGGAAACAGTGCAATGTTTCCCTCTGACGTCAGTTTTAATCATGCGTTGTTCACGTGAATACACAATGATTATTGCATCAGAACAAGAACTTTGGACTTTTCGGAACATTTTGAAAACAAGAGCTGTTTCGTGTTTGCTATGAAATAGTCCATTTTCCAAAGGAAAGAATATCTATACACATCTTCAAAGAAGGTCTGAAGGAAACCTGGATAAATTTAAAAGCTGTTCTTTGTACTTGTTGAGTCTGGTGTATTTGTTTAGTTGAATTAAAATTACGAAGACAAAGTCAAAGTGTTTTGGTAAGTCTTTTTGCCTTTTGCAAGTTTCGAGTCAACTTGGTATTTTGTATTTTAAAAGTCTTTGGTATATAACAAAACGCTTGTTGACTTTTGCCTCGAGAAACATCGAGTTTTACGGTCCCTCAGGCTTCAACGTCATCCTCGGGTGACATTGAAGCCTTCGGGTCGGCGCCAGTCAACGAGTGTATAATATTTTACGTGTGAAGTTTGTATTTTGAAGCGCCGCCATTAAAGTGGCCGAGCTTGAAAAGAATGAGTCGAGGAAGCTTATGACGTCATAAACTCAATAACAACAATGACCCTTTTGTTGACAACAACAATGATCTTTTGTTTTTGTTGAGTCTAGGACGTCATAAGTTTTCCCAAACTCATTCTTCTCAAACACGCCAATTTAACGGCGGCGCTCCAAAATACAAACTTCGCACGTGAAATTCAACTTTGTTTTTGAGAATTTCGAAATAAACTTGGCACAATTAGTTTACCAAGTACCATAATTTATTTCATAGGTATTGACATTTCTTCATAGTAAAGCAGTGAAGTAAAAATCGTTCGCTAACTTTCAACAGCCAATCAGAATAGCGAATGATATTTTTTCACGGTGAAAAACGATCGTTCGTCCAATCAGGACGACGAACGACAAAATTTCACTAGTGAAAAATTGTAGTACGAGTTATTACCATAGATAATGGAAGGGGAACTGGATAGGAAACTTACGAAACCGGAAACGATGTTTGCACAACTTGCTATGGTAATTCTACGGTTATAAGCGGGCAATGCAACCTAACGGGTGGTCCCACATGGCTAAAATCAGACACTGCTGAACTTAAGTGATATTACACTTTTGTCTAATTTCAGCAATAGGTGCATTAGCTGCTTTTAAGTGTGTAATTACCATAGCAAGTTGTGCAAACAACGTTTCCGGTTCTTTAACCTCGTTTGAAGTTTCCTATCCAGTTCCCCTTCCATTATCTATGTTATTACGTAATGCAAAAGGAGCAGCGGACGACGAAAGCCGGAGAGGCGAAGATAGATTTCGGAGACGTTTTACACAAATGGCCGTCGTGTCTGAACTTTGAAATTGAAGCGAAATTGAAGCTTTGTTTCGTTGGACGTAGGCAGCAATCAGGTTACTTTATTAAAGGAAAAGAAGAACAGAAAACTTTCAAAAGGACACAAACGTATACAGAAAAGCATAATGAAGAAAAGCTGAAAACAGAAACATGGAGATAATGATAGCAACAGAGCTCGAGCACTATTTTGTCGGAGTTTCTGGTCAAAGCTAGTTCGTGCCAAAACTGAGCCAATATGCGAACCGATTTCTCTACGGGGTAGAATTTGACCAGTTTTTACCGAAGGATATTTCAAAGATAAAATAACGGCAAGAACTTAAACTTGTTTATATTTCTATGGCAAAAACAAAGTCAACCAAGTGGAATCCTCTGGCTCTGAGCTAGAAAACAGTCCTCTTAAGTTTCGCTTGTCTTTGTTAAGAAATCTCAATACCTATGAAATAAACAAATAACATCATGGTAAATGCTTTGTACGATTTTTATACACTCGTTTTGAATTATAATAAACCTCACTCGCTCGTACCTCACTCGTTCGTTTTATGATACTTCACAACTCATGAATAAAAATCGTTCGCAAGCATTTACCATGAAGTAATCTCTATATCTTTAGTATTATGCAGAAACATTACCAGCAATATTTATATCAGAGAACCACTTTAACTTTTTTTGGTGCAAAGATTTAGCATGAAACTTTACCACGGTTCAAAAAAGGTTTGTTCGAAAAAATTCGCCTCTGAAGGTATACGGTAACCAATAATAATGAGCCTTACAAGGCGCCGTATACTCCTAATAAATCTATCCTATCAGTTAATCTCAAAGTTGGTAAGTGTCGCTAAAAATTAAGATTATTACAGTTTATACGTATTCGTGGTCATTGAAACAAAGAAGAAAAGGCCATGGGGACGAGGTTGATAAATTAGTTCAACGTACAGCAGAAATATTTTTTACGGATTTTTCTACACATCAGGAAAGATTCGGTTGATTTGAACATAGCCGTGTCCGTTGTCTTGAAATCCCTCACTATTTTCTTGATTCCTGCCACTGTTGTACGATCCACCTCCGCCAGCACAAGAATAATACGTATTGTCTCCTGACGCACCTCCAGAATACCCTCCACCCCCTCCTGCTCCTCCTCCCAATCCATAAGCACCACCTCCTCCTCCAAACCCACCTACTGCATTATGGTGCTTAGCATGTCCTCCTGCTCCACCTTGTAAGAAACTTTTACCTCCTTCTCCACCTTTTCCGTACTGTCCACCAAAATTTTGACCGCTTCGTCCGTTGCTGTAAAATCCTCCTCCTCCACCACCTGTAGGAAGAGAAAATGGGATTGATATGGATAAAATAACAAAATATTCCCTATACTTCATATCAATAAAGAAAAGAGAATATTTTGTATGTTATGAATATTTCGTTTGCATATCAATGCATCTTTGAAAAAAATAAAAGAAATGTTACCGTCTCATACATTGCACTAGGTGAGATTTAAAAACGTTGAAAAACATGCATAAAATAATATTAAAAAACTCATTAATAATTCATAAGAAAAACACAAAGAAAAATCATAACCGTATCGTGGTTTCATATATGATAAAACATTCTCCTGATTTACATAAAGTTTAGCTTTGATTTTCTCGCCTTAGACAACGTTATTTTTCAAAATTACTGCGCCAACGAACTTACCAAATGGTGATCGTTTTTAAAACCATTCAAAACACTCGCAGAACGGGTTTTATCAGATCTAAAACACTCGGCTTCGCTTCGGTTTTATATCTGATAAAACACTCCTGCTCATGTTTTAAATATTACATAATAATAATAATAATAATAATAATAATAATAATAATAATAATAGTAATAATAATAGTAATAATAATAATAATAATTATAATAATAATAATAATAAATAATAATAATAATATTAATAATAATAGTAATAATAGTAATAATAACAATAATAATAATAATGATAATGATAATAATAATAATAAATGTGATAAATACAATAATAACGATAATGATATGATAAGCATTAAAATGCATAATAATAAAAATTATATGGTGATGATGATAATGATGATGATGATGACGATATAATAATGATGATTATATAATGATAATGATAACGATAATGATAATGGTAATAATAATAGTAATAATAATAATAATAATAATATATAATAATAAAAATAATAATAATAATAATAATAATAATAATAATTATTATTATTATTATTATTATTATTATTATTATTATTATTATTATTATTATTATTATTATTATTATTATTATTATTATTATTATGGCATCGTGAGTGGCGCGGTTCTAGAATATGGAGAACGCGACAAATAGCACGATAAGAAGATCACAACGTTTGAAATGGACTGAACAAATGAATTAAATAGATTGTTTGGATTGCAAAAGGAAAGTCCGCAATATCATGATTGTGTCAAACGATCCGCCTCTAAACGAGAATGGAAGAAGAAAAGGCTACAGTATATCAAAGTTATGAAGGAGCTATGGGAGAAACGAGGATATGCAAACCTTGGATTGACAAGCCAAAATTTAAGAGATCAGGCAGCAAGATTGGAGAAAACAGTGGGAAGCGTGTGGGGGAAGATTAACGGCGATGGAATAGAAATTATAGTCGCCTCAGCGAAAGAAGAAGATGAAGACGAAAGCAGAGCTGAAAGGCGGGATATCGAAGCACTGCAGGACAACTGAAAATGCAAATTTGGAAACTTCAAACATAAATTTGCATGAAACGGTTGATAGGTATGACGATCAATAATAATAATAATGGTGATGATGATAATGATGATGATGATAATAATAATAATAATAATAATAATAATAATAATAATAATAATAATAATAATAAACTCCAAACTGGCTTATTGGTTTCGTGAAACAAAGTGGAAGATTTACCTGAATTGCTATTGTCAGCTTCCAAAGCACCACTGCCATTCACTCCACCAGACCAACTTGAACAAATGTTTTTAGTGTTATAACACTGATTTTTCTTCCCAGATGTCCCAACACTTGCGTCACAATTACTGAGACGAGTTCTGAGGTATTCCATCCCACCTCCACCCCCAGCAATGATCACTGGTTTATTTGATGACGTCACAACAAATGTACCCCCACCGCCACCTGCAGAAGAATAAGTAGGGTTTTCTACCCCTTGTTGACCAACCAATATTTTAATCACTTCTCCTTTGTTCAGATCAAAATCTCCGTTCACATATGCGCCACGACCACTTGCAGTAGGTCCAGCTTTATCGTAACCACCTGACGCACCAACCACTGTGATTTGATACGTTCCGGTGAAAGGAACAGTCCAATATTGTGTACCATTTACTACTTTCACCATATTCTCGTGATCTTGACCAGCATAGAAAGATCCGAGTGGTGTTGGTCCAAGACGACCACTTGCTCCAAGGTTGGTAAACTTTGCCACAAAGGTTCCTGAAGAAAATACATAAATAAACTTAAAGAAAAACAAAGAATATATTAATGGGACCTTTCTTCACGCCAGATCAGAGAGTCGGAACGTTAGTTCATGAAGAGTAACTTTTTATACAATTTCAATGAAGGTTTTGGGTTTATACCCGGGGACAGACGGTATAAAAAAAAGACCGTTTTGGAATGGGCTGCTAAGAAATATCAGTTGAGACAAGCATACGGCATGATCAATATACGTCTTCATTTACTAGTTTAATTTTATTTTATTCAATTATTTTATTTCATGTCATGTCATGTCATGTCATGTCATGTCATGTCATGTCATGTCATGTCATGTCATGTCATGTCATGTCATGTCATGTCATTTTACTTTACTTTACTTTACTTTACTTTACTTTACTTTACTTTACTTTACTTTACTTTACTTTACTTTACTTTACTTTACTTTACTTTACTTTACTTTACTTTACATTACTTTACTTTACTTTACTTTACTTTACTTTACTTTACTTTACTTTACTTTACTTTACTTTATTTTACTTTATTTTATTTTATTTTATTTTATTTTATTTTATTTTATTAGCTTCGCCATAGACTTGACTAAATACATGTATACCTATGGCAGGGTCACCGCAACAGCGTGAAGGCCAATTACTGCGGGCCCAAAAATATAAAAGTTAAAGTCAAAAATTTTGATAAAACTTACACAATATACAATATACATACATACAATATAGAAATAAATACTAAAAACAGCAAGTAATGCTGCGTGTTAGACTGCGAGGATTATTACAATTTGGACATATAGTTTTCAGAGAACGTGGATCGTCAGGGTTATATGTATTCACAAGAGCAGTAAAGTAGTAGCTGAGCATTAGAGATCTAAATGTTGCCAGTTCTAGTGCATTGAAATTAATATTGGTAAGTTTGTTAACGAGCGTGTTCCATATTCTTGTAGTTCTGTTGAAGCCAGTTGATCTCTGGAAAGTGGTAGTTCTGCATGTACGAATGATGAAGTGGACAGAGTTAGAGTTAGAATTTGATCGAGTAGGTTTTGAAAAGCGGACTACAGAGGGGATTACAGTAGGATTCAGGTTTATTAAGCCTTAAATTTATTAATTAAGCATCAAATCTCTATTAGTTCAAATGTCACACGGTTTTCTTTATCTCCCACACAAACTGAATTGAATTGAATTGCTCATTATAAATGCACGGTCTTTATCTGTATTTCTCAAACTCATTAATAATTCATGAGTTAATTAGCCAATCAGTAAAACATATTTGGTCATGTCTATCAGTAAGGTCGCGCTAAATGAATTCATAATTAAGAAATCAGATAATAAACGGCACAAACAAAGAACCGTTTATTACCATATTTCTTAATTACAAAGCCAACGTGAAACCATTGTCTAATCTAATATGCACCAATATTACCAAGTCCCTCTACTACGGTATAATTGACGATTGAGAAGCTGTTTCATAAACTCGTGTATCGTGTTTTACCAGGGGCTACAAACACTCGAGAGCAACAAAAATCACTCGCCTATTACCTCGTGATTTTCATTGTCCTTTCGTGTTTGTAACCCATGTTAAAACACTCCCACTCATTTATGAAATATTACATAAATCCCAGGGAAGTATACAGATAAAGACAAAACCTTGTGAAATTTGAACTAAGGGGGTGACATGGACCGGGCTTGCCCGGTTAACCGGACTAGCCCGCCTTATATATAGCATGTGTGAATAAATAGTGTTGAAAGGAACTGAAATAGAACATCAACGTTGTTTGTGTGTTTCGTGATCAAAGCGAAGATTTAATAAATTAATTAGTCTTCGTGAAGACTTTAACAATCTTTTATTAAAACGATGGGCTTACAAAATAAATAATAGACCAATTAGTGTAAAACTGAAGTAAAATTAACGTATTGCCCTTATTTACTTGAAAATTGCGAACTTCGGCCTGAAATCATGCCGGCTTACTGGGCTAGCCTGCTAACCGGGCTAGCTCTGTTAACCGCAGGGGCGTCGGAAGCGGGGGCGGGGGCTTGGTACCCCACTTTTTCTGGGGGGGGGGGGCAGAATGTCCCCCCCCCCCCAACTTTTTACCAAGGCCAGTAATAAACAAAGCCAGTAATAAAGCTGAGATTAACAAAATCAACAAGAAAACAATTTTCGGCGCCCCTGGTTATCCGGGCCAGTCCGGTCCATGTAATCGCCCCCTAAATTAGTTAATTACCTTGAACCTCGGATTAAGCGTATAGATCGTTTTCACTCGCGTGACCGGTGGCCCCATTGGGGTGGTGAAACAATACGAAATATTTGAATAAGAATAGAGTAAAATTCCCATAGGATAAAGATGTACACCAATATGGCCGCCATTTCATTGTTTTGGTACACCAATATGGCCGCCGTGACGTCAGATGAAAACGATCTATACTTCCCTCGGCGCTACGCGCCTTGGGAAGTATGTGGCGTAATCCTCAGTTCTCGGTATAATTAACTCTTACTTATAATGTATCAATGCATGTTCTCGTTGCATGACTAGCGTTTTACGACTATTTCAATTATTATTATTATTATTATTATTATTATTATTATTATTATTATTATTATTATTATTATTATTATTATTATTATTATTATTCACCCTTTTACACAGCATCTTTTCAATTGGATTATTCAGCTGGATATCAAGTCACATGCCGTAACCTTAGGTATCCAGCACCCGTCTTAATATCTTTGCTGTTCCAAGCTAAAACAAGCTTTCGAAAGCATTCCGAACTCTATCGAGATTGGCAGTTTTCGTATCCACTGATCAATTCGGTTGCTAATGGTCTTCAAAGCTCGTATGATAATTGGCACAACCATTACCTCCCGACAATGTCACGTTCTCTTGAACTCGTATCCCGAATCTTGATAGTTCTCAAGTTTTTCTCTTACTTTTTTCGTGAATCCTGGTGTCAAATGAAAAACTGACGTCGACAAGAAGACATTTTCGGTTTTCCTTTCTAAGCAATGTAACGTCTTCTCGTGTGTATGTGCTCTAAATCTTTGTTGAATCTTGAAGTCCAACCACAACTTTACTTGCTCATTCTCCAACACACTTTCTGGTTTGTGGTCATACCAATTCTTTGCATAATCCAGATTGTACTCTTTGCACAGATCCCAATGTACGATATGTGCTACATTATCATGACTCAGACGTTTAGCGGACGTTCGTCAAGCTGAGCGACGAACGTCCACCAAACGTCTGTTACATTACACCAAGCTCACAAACGTACGTAATGCTATGAACCTGAGTTAAATATCCTATATATACGAACAACAACACTCATTTTACGGCCATTTTCCTAACATACACTGGGGTTAGCCAGCGGCTCTCCACAGGAGTTTCCTCAACTTCTCTCTGTCTCTCTTGCGCATTCTCCCTTTTTAGACCATACTCTCTCATGTCCCTCTCCACAACCTGACTCCATGTCGTCCTTGGCCTTCCTCTTCCTCTCACACCTTCCACCTCATATGACATGATTTTTTCACCCAGTCACCATCATCTTTCCGTAATACACGCCCCAGCCGTCCCAACTTGTTCCGCCTCACAACATCAGTCACCAATTCAATCCCCATTCTTTCCCTCAATTGCAACTCCAAACTCGGCACTCTATCCCACAAAGATACAACACACATCCATCATATTATCCTCATCTCTGTTCTCTCCAATCTTGCACTCTGCTCCATGATCATAGCCCATGTCTACACCATTGCACTCCTCACACATGTCACATACACTTTCGGCCCTTTAAGTGTTAATGACACTTCCTTCCTTGTCAGGATTGCTGACAACTCTTTAAACTTCTTCTATGCACAATGCTCCCTTGTCATCCTCCTATATATAATCTATAATATTTGTTTATTTGCTACAGCAAATGTGGTAAATAGAAAACGACAAAAAAGAATTCCTACAGAGATTAACGTATTTTACCACCCAAAAGTAACGGCCCCTGGAAAGCAGCGACCCCAACAACGGATATAACCGAAAGTAAGGGGGCCCACTACTTTCTGGATTCTACGGTATTCCACCAATCTTAATCAACAGAAATTTTAAACTGTTAATTAGTTTTGTGTATGCCAAAATAAAACAATATTTGTTGAACTAGAAGAACTAATCACCTGTGCAGTTGGTTCCATTTCCAGTAAATCCTTGATTACATGTGCAAGTATACGAACCAATAGTATTTTTGCAAGTAGAATTTTGGTGGCAGTGATTAGAGCTCAAACTACATTCATCAATGTCTGAAAATAAAATAATAGAACAACGTTAAAAGATTGTTTACTGGTAAAAAAAATACTTTAAGTATATAATGGTATAAATTTGTGTTCAATATCCTGTTATATCATCTGTAAAATATCCAACAGAAAATTCTAAGAGTTTTAACGAACCAAAATGTTAAACTGCTAAAAATTTTATTCTTCATATATGCTAAAATATAAAATATTTGTTGAACTAGTACAACTATAATCACCTGTGCAGTTGGTTCCATTTCCAGTAAATCCTTGATAACATGTGCAAGTATAAGAACCAACAGTATTGTTGCAAGTGGAATTTTTGGGGCAGGAATTAGAGTTATTGCATTCGTTAACGTCTGAAAAATAATAGAACAACGTTGAAACATTGTTTGTTGGTAAAAAAGAATTTAGTTTAAGTATAATGGTAAAATTTCAGTTCAATATCATAATCATCTGTAAAAAATCCAACCTAAAATTCTAACAATTTTAACAAACCAAAGTGTTTAACTACTTAGAAGAACTAATCACCTGTGCAGTTAGTTCCATTTCCAGTATATCCTTGATTACATGTACAAGTATAAGAACCAACGGTATTATTGCAAGTGGAATTCAGGTGGCAGTGATTAGAGCCCGAACTGCATTCATGAACGTCTAAAACAATCACACAAAGTTAATTGTTTGCTAAATTCTGTACATGGTAAACAACAAGTGTAAAATGTTAGGTTTCAGTTCAACATTCTATGATCATTACCTGAAAATAATTATGAGTATTATAAAAACAGAAATGTATGTTCGACTAGAAGAACTAATCACCTGTGCAGTTAGTTCCACTTCCAGTAAATCCTTGATTACATGTGCAAGTAAAAGAACCAACAGTATTCTTGCAAGTGGAGTTTTGGTGGCAGGAATTAGAGCGGTTAGCGCATTCGTCAACGTCTGAAAATAACAGAACAAAGTTAAAACATTGCATGTTTGATTAAAATTTATAATACCAGAAACAACGTAGCCTAAATATAGAAGCTGTTTGCGCTTAACATCTCAGTTCATTATTACCTTTCTCACACTGCGTTCCATTAAAACCAGAATCACATGAACATAACTTCTTGGATGTTTCACAACTTCCATTATTTTTACATGAAGAACACTGACAGTCAAATGGCTAAAAACAAAGTAAAATTAAATTCTGGTTAGAAAAATCAGTTGAGAAAAAGAGCTAAGTAAAACATAGTGCAAAAAAGTAGAGTCCTGCGTAGGCAGTGTTTTAGATAGAGCCAGTGGCGTAGCTACACCCGGGCCTACCCGGGCCTGTGCCCGGGTGAAACCTGCGTGTGCCCGGGTGAAATATTGCAGACAGATCTAGCTCTCATTATATAGGCAAAGTAATTTAAGTATAGAGTATAGCCACTAGGAAGATTATGTATAAGTTTACTGTTTACAAAAAGACAAAGTATTAGTTTATTTCCCACATAAACGTTAAATATTTCCCTTAAAATGACGGTTTTCGCGTGAAAATTCATCGAGTGCCATCAGTGGTTTCCACCAATGTTTTTGACTGTTACCGCTAAAGCATGGGTACTGACTATAAAATCATGATTTTCACTGGTTTTTATTTTATCTTTTTCGTTGTTAAAATTGCCCCCAAAATGCAGGAAATAGCATTTCCGTGGCGTAAAAATTCAAAAATTTCCTGGGGGAGCATGTTCACACCAACTGCCACTACCAACCGGACATACTGCACTTCAAAATTGGTGGCTACGGCCCTGTGACTGTAAATCACTTTATAAAATAAGGTGTCCTCTACGCACGCTCCGATTGGCTGGGCTCCGTGCATTTATAAGAGAACATAGATCATGAATGACGTAGAATGGCGTAGAATGGCGTCAGCTGGCCGGAAAAGCCCGCCAAATTCCAAAACTACCTTACTTTTAGTTTGATTTTTCCTCTTCTTATTTTATAAAACAAATAAAACATATCGCTCCTGTGCATATGTACACTTATAAAGGTACGTTTGACGTCATTTGAACACGAAAGAAGTGTAAAGGAACTCGGCTATCGCCTCGTGCCTCCACTCAACTTCTTTCGTGTTCAAATGACGTCAAACGTGCCTTTATAAGAGTACATATGCACGGAGCTTTATGTTTTATTTGTTAAGTAATAACAAAAAACCCACCAGAGAATGTTGAGACCTGTGCCCATGTTGTGCCCACATGACATCTGCTTCCTGGCTACGCCACTGGATAGAGCAAGGTAAAAAGGTTGTAAACTGCCGAGAATATAGTTTTTATTTAAGAAATAAAAAACGTGTCGCGTGCGATTATCGAGTTATAATGCACGAGAGATGCGTGTAAAGCACGAGGCGATAGCCGCGTGTTTTACTAACTTCTCGAGTGCATTATAACTCGATAATCGCACAGCGACTAAGTTTTTTATTTCTTTTATAAAATAATGACTTTAAATTGTCAATAAACCCTAGAAAAGTAAGCAAAAAAACGGATTACCTGTCTCAGGACGAGTTTGTTACCATTTAGCGCCACGCGTGGCCTCGTACAACATATCGGTGATTTTAGTGTGATTTTAGCGATGAAAATGCACTGAAAGTTGCACTGAAAACATTGTGCTGTGTTAATTACGTGATTAGACATATATCCAAGTAATTTTTGACTTTCGTTGATGATTAATCCACATAAAATTCATAAAAAACGATAAAATCGTCGCGAAGTATCTCGTGTGCCACTGTGCCGTGCCGTTATGGAGTTATAATGGCACGCTTGTTTGACTCAATAGCCAATCAGAGTGCGTGTTGTCGTTCATTTACTTCCGGTTATTTTATAAAATGAAATACTGATGGTATGTTTCGAGCGGAGCCCTTGTAATATGAACACTTTTCACTCGTTTAATAAGGTGGCTCCTTACGGTAATTTCAATAGGAGACTGGTGACTAGAAATAGTATCGCTACGCATGCGTAAACAGCGATCTTGTCGTTTCGAAATTCTATGACCGCGTCGACATGGATGGTAGACTTGTAGACGCTTTCTTCGGTGAATTTTGGTAAAACTTTGTAATTTTGTAAATAAAAGTTCTAAAGTATATATAATTTTAAAAACGTTTCATAAGACAGAACGTTTTTTAAATCGATGATTTTTATAGCGAAAAATCTGTTCCTACAACCTACCTTCATTTTTTGCAGGGATATTCTCTAGAACAATATCTATCATCTCAGCAATTTTTAAGAAAATTCGCCAAGGCAAACGGAAGAGATGCCGCTTCAATTATGCAATATTTGAAAATATACAAAACTTCAACGTCATTATTACTATGGTAACAGCAAATAATTCAACTTTTTAATAAATATTTTATATCTGCAATAGTTCTGCTCTAGTAAGGTCTACTTAGTATTTATCTAACAAATGTTTTAAACTTATGAATAACATTAGATAACGAGCGTATGAAATAGCGCGCATTTACTGAAACTATAGGGAGCCATTTAATGTGAACACAATTCACTTTTGAAATGTGGACACATTTTACTCTGATGAACTTAAGGGCTCCGCTCTAAACGTCAGTATTTCATAAAACTATTCTCGGCGTGCAGTTTACCACCTTTTCACTTTGCTCTAAGTAAAATTATAGAGTCCTATCTATTCTGACAGGTGGCTAAATATGACCGCGGCCTAAACTCGAAGTTGTCAAAGAATATTTAATGGAATAAAAAACAAAAGTGGTGAAAAGAGCGAAGCATTTTACTCAGCAAAGCTGCAAAAAATAAGAACTGTAGACTTCTGAAAGAAAAAGAAAAACTGTAGTCCTAGTGCATGGTATAGTTGTGATAGTTGTACGGTTTCTCGTTCTAGGTCTTGTTCTACAGTTCTCGTTCTATAACTTTTATTGTAGATAGCTCTCGTTCTATAATTTTTGTTGTATAGTTCTTGTTCTATATAGTTCTTGTTCTATAATTTTCCTTGTGTAGTTCTCATTCCATAATTTTCGTTCTATAATTTTCGTTGTTTAGTTCTGGTTCTATGTAGTTCTCGTTCTATAATTTTCGTTGTATTGTTCTTGTTCTATATGTAGCTAGTTATCGTTCTATAATTTTCGTTGTATATAGCTCTCGTTCTATAATTTTCGTTGTATATAGCTCTCGTTCTATAATTTTCGTTGTATATAGCTCTCGTTCTATAATTTTCGTTGTATATAGCTCTCGTTCTATAATTTTCGTTGTATATAGCTCTCGTTCTATAATTTTCGTTGTATATAGCTCTCGTTCTATAATTTTCGTTGTATATAGCTCTCGTTCTATAATTTTCGTTGTATATAGCTCTCGTTCTATAATTTTCGTTGTATATAGCTCTCGTTCTATAATTTTCGTTGTATATAGCTCTCGTTCTATAATTTTCGTTGTATATAGCTCTCGTTCTATAATTTTCGTTGTATATAGCTCTCGTTCTATAATTTTCGTTGTATATAGCTCTCGTTCTATAATTTTCGTTGTATATAGCTCTCGTTCTATAATTTTCGTTGTATATAGCTCTCGTTCTATAATTTTCGTTGTATATAGCTCTCGTTCTATAATTTTCGTTGTATATAGCTCTCGTTCTATAATTTTCGTTGTATATAGCTCTCGTTCTATAATTTTCGTTGTATATAGCTCTCGTTCTATAATTTTCGTTGTATATAGCTCTCGTTCTATAATTTTCGTTGTATATAGCTCTCGTTCTATAATTTTCGTTGTATATAGCTCTCGTTCTATAATTTTCGTTGTATATAGCTCTCGTTCTATAATTTTCGTTGTATATAGCTCTCGTTCTATAATTTTCGTTGTATAGTTCTTGTTGTATATAGTTCTCGTTCTATAATTTTTGTTGTAGATATCTGTCGTTCTATAATTTTCGTTGTATATATATCTTGCTCTATATAGTTCTCGTTCTATAATTTTCGTGGTATAGTTCTTGTTCTATTAGTTCAGTTTATTCCCATCATATAAAATTATTTAGTTTCACTAACAAAACAAGTTCTCCGCTTTCACTTCGTACTTACTCTATTTGGTTGAAGTAATATTTCATAATCGTAACCTTTATCTTCCTTTAAATCTTCAGCTGGTTGTTCGGATGCCACGGCGTGAAGTAACTCGCAATTTTCTTTCCCATTAAAAGGGTCGCGTTTTCTGTAGTTTATTGATCTGCAGCACGGCTCCGTAACACATTGAGCCACGCAATCAATACGTGACAGGGAATGACGATCATCATACACCGTAGCGTTTAAACGATGACCTAAATCAAATTTACAAGAGAACAAGAGCAATATTTAAGTATACTTTTGCCGTGAAATCAATTTTCATTTTAAAAGCAAAGAGCGTGTGGACAAATGAGGGACGACCTTTACTGGATCAAGAACAGTTTACGTGGATGACTATAGTTTTCATTCTGAATAATTCAGCCAGAAAATCGTTAACTCGATCGGAATGTAAATCCAGTACAATCGTGTTCTCACTATAGCGAACTCGCAATCTATAAATCCAGTCCAATTGCGTTCTCAGTATAGAAACTCGTACACTCCCTAAACCTATTAATAATGTATTACTAAATACAATAAAATTTTAAGCACGCAAATGTGTACGTTCTTTAATACTGTCTACATCAACAGTTATATACAGTTTAGCTCATCCTCATCCGTTAGGCTTCCCCGTAAGCAGTTAATGTTTTATGATGGAAAATTTGAAAAACGCTTTACACGGAAATATATTAAGTGCCAGTGACGTAACAGAGTTATAAGACGTCTTTAGTCGATTTGCGTTTTGGGCTCCACATTAACACCCCAGTTTAAACAAGTAGACATCCAAGCTAAAGTTGGAGTCTAAAACATCAGAATTTGACTGGACCTTCATAAAACAAAGGTCCATTCGGCCTAAATGCCTCAATGATAATCTTGTATCTTATTTTTCGGCGATGCTTCCACGTCTGTTTAAGGCTTTTAGTTCTCGACCTAACCCTACCTAATAAGCGCCACTACGCTGTAAAGGCTTTTCAACCGCATGGCGCCCGAGAACTCTCTCCTTGACGAGTAAAATAGTCTGGCGTTAGCCAGAGTAAAATACTAAAAGCTACATCGTTCCAAAAGAAACGATATACAGTCGGTAAAGGGTCGATCAGATAGGTTTTGAAGCGTCATTACTAGTCCTTCAGGGCACCAGAGAACTCTCTCCTTGACGAGTAAACTCGTCTGACGTTAGCCAGAGTAAAATACTCTGGCGTTATATATAACGCCAGAGTATTTACAGAGGTTCTCCAATATATAGAAACGTGTAAATACTCTACCCATTGTAATTAATATTAAATTTTTGGACTTTTCAGCCTCCTTCGCAGGCAAATCTGTGGGCTCTTTTTGGGTGGAGTGGGCAAACTCGGGTGGAGTGGGCAAACTCAGGTGGAGCGGGCAATCTTGGGTGGAGTGTGCGAGAGGGGTGTCACATTGGCCACGGACTGGAAAGATTTTCCTGAGGTAGCACTTCACTTGCGATAGTAACTTCTAGTTATAATGAATCTTTTTATGTTCGTAGATGTTTTCTGACTAATATTAAACCTGGAGATGGCAAACGTGCTACAGAGCGGAATGAAGATTGGTGGTGACAGTTTGTCTGAAGAACATGAAAATAAACTTTTGGAATATTCCTTTATGAATGGATTTTGCATAGGATATAGCTTGTTGTTTTTTACTATTATATTTAAACGTTATCTGCCCCTGGCAAACCCATGCATGGCAGTCTGTAAAATTACTTATCACAAGGTTAAATTCAAACGTATTTTGAAGTAATATTATTTGATCAAAATGTTTTAGCTTTCCTTTTTGTGAATATCTTTGTTATCTTGCTACGAAGAACGCTCAGTAATGTATTAAGTAAATTTTTGCATTGTATTCTTTGTTGTGAAAGTTTTGTATTAAATCCGCCGCCACGCTGGACAAAAGCAAGCGGGAAAATAACAAAACGCGTTTGTGACAACATTGTTGAAACATGTTCTAAGGATTTTGGGTGAAGGAAAATTCGAGTGTAGAATATATACATTTTAAGACCAAACCGGGACCAGTTGCGAAAAATGCAACTACACAGGCCTTCCGGCAGGAATTGAACCCACGACCCTGCGATTCTAGTGCAATGCTCTGACCACTGAGCCACAGAGGGCGTTGCCGAGAGCTTGATCGCGAGTTCTGTATATAATAAGGTGGTAATGCCAGGACAGAATTGGGTATATTATAAGTAATATTGGGCATTTCACTCGATTACATAGCATGTTCTAAGGATTACGTCTCAAATTCAACAAGCTTGTTTCAACCTTGTTGACACAGACTTGTTACGCGATGTTCACACAGGCTTGTTACGGCTTGATTCAACAAGCTTGTACCAAATTGTTGACTTGGTGTTACAAGTTTGCTGTCAACTACAAGGCTGCCAACAACTTGTTATCGGCTTGTCACAACAACTGGGAACAAGCAGTGCGAACACAACTTGATATCGGTGTTACAACTTGTGCGTTTTTGCTCGTGTAGATAAGCAAGTATTTAGGTTTTTAAAATAGAGTAGTATGCGGAAAAAACTACTGCCGTATAGAACAGAGATTGTGTCTATATCTCGTTCTAATCTCGTTCGGATAAGCGCGAGTATTTTTTACTTTTTGGAAGAAAAGTTCGAGGTAATTATGTTAATTTGTAGTTTAAAAGTAGAATGGAAGTTTTAACTTTCTATAATTACACTGCACCGGCTTTGTTTAGTGATCACGCGATACTTAGACACCGTTCCAACTCGGCAGCTTTTTCTCAAACAGCAAATGTTGTTTTCTTTCCGCCTAAAAAAATGAAAGTGGAAACTTTACCGTCTAAAGTTTGACTGTGCGAAGATAATTTTCTGTGGTAAAAAGGTGTCACGCACCAACATATTAATAATCCAATTGTAGAATAACTTGAATACAGCTGGTTCTTAACAAAAACAATGATTAAATCTTTGAAAGTTTTCATGGCCATAATGCAATATAGATGTAGAAACACCACGTATATTTATTTGCTAAGCTTTCGGCTTGCTTTCGGCCTGTGCATAAAGGCCTGCGTCAACAAGGCCGAAAGCTTAGCAAATGAAAACAATTATGATCTTGTTTAAAAAGCCCTTAGGTTATTCTATGCAATACATAATTCATTTGTTATAACAATTTGTAAAATTTCAAACTTACCTGTATGTCTGGTCATTTTGTTGTTAAAGTGGCACTACGACGACAAAATCGTGAATCTAGTATTGATACCAGTAAACAATAGTTCCAAATGAAGAATATAGTGGCGTTTTAAGTTTCTCAAAATATTGTCTCGTTCTCGAGCTATTTAAATTCTTAAACATGTAAATTAGGTGCCCCGTGACGTCATTTAATCACACAGGCAAACATAAGATTTACAAAATGAGTAATATATCTGAAGTTATGAAGTAGAAATAATTCAAACTTTGCACAAGAATAGCTATGGGAATATACACTCCAACGTTCACATTATGTTGTTTCCGTGGATACCGTTTGCAAACAGGCGCCTTCCATTTGTAAAACAAAAACGTTTATTTTTTCTCCATAAAACAACTTTTACTGCAATACATTGACATAAATATTTGTAGACACACAGATATCGTTTTTGAACGTTTCAATTATATTCTTTTGAAAAGAAACATAAAATTAATATTTTAATTTTTTGTAAAAATGCTCGTGTTTCGATTCCAAATGATGCGCAAAGTGCATGGAGTGTACTTTTATGATAACCATACTTGTGCGAAGTTTGAATTATTTCTACTTCATGAACAATGCTGTGCTGCCAACCATGAACAATGCTGTGTTGCCAACCGCGTACAATGTGGTGCTGTTAACTGTGTACAATGCTGTGTTGCCAACCATGAACAATGCTGTGCTGGCAACCATGAACAATGCTGTGCTGGCAACCATGAATAATGCTGTGCTGCCAACCATGAACGATGCTGTGCTGCCAACCAGAATGTTAAACAGAATGGGTAAAAAAATCCATGAACAATGCTCTGCTTCCAACCGTGAACAATGCTGTGCTGCCAAGCATGAACAATGTGTCAATGTTGTGCTGCCAACCATGAACAATGCTGTGCTGCCAACCATGAACAATGCTGTGCTACCAACCATGAACGATGCTGTACTGCCAACCGTGAACAATGTTGTGCTTCCAACCGTGAACGATGCTGCGCTGCCAACCGTGAACAATGTTGTGCTTCCAACCATGAACGATGCTATACTGCCAACCACGAACAATGTTGTGCTGTTAACTGTGTACAATATTCTGCTGCCAACTATGAACAATGTTGTGCTACCAACTATGAACAATGTTCAGTTCTGCTAAAACCATTGTAGGGTCTGAATTGAATTGAATTGAATTGAATTGAACTGAAGTCAATACTTCCAGCCTCTGGTGTATTCATGTCGTCCTGACGACTTGAAAATATTCAGAGACAAAATGGTGTTTTGTACAGAATATGGACGGTTTGACATGCTCTTACGACTACAAATTATTCACTCGTTTTCTGTTTTATTAACTTTTTTTCTTTTCTTTTTAAGGCCCCGTCGTAAATTGCAAGGTCTTTACTGTTGTGTGCAAGTGTGTATAGTACATGTTAATGTCGTATTTCTATTAAGAGAAAAGAAGTTTGTTGGCTCATATCCGTGGTACGGCATACATCTATACTACGTCAACCACATGCACTACAAGTTTCTGAAACATGTAAAAGGCAAATATAAGATTTACAAAATGAGTAATATATCTGAAACTAGCACAACATTGTTCACGGTTGGCAGCACAGCATTGTTCATGGTTGGTAGCACAACATTGTTCATGGTCGGAAGCACAGCATTATTCACAGTCAACAGCACAACATTGTTCACATGCAGTTGGCAGCACAGCATTGTTCATGGTTGGCAGCACAGCATTATTCACAGTTAACAGCACAACATTGTTCACAGTTGGCAGCACAACATTGTTCATAGTTAACAGCACAACATTATTCACGGTTGGCAGCAGAACATTGTTCATGGTTGGCAGCACAACATTTTTCACGGTATGCAGTACAGCATTTTTCACGGTTGGCAGCACAGCATTGTTCATAGTTAACAGCACAACATTATTCACGGTTGGCAGCACAGCATTGTTCACAGTTGTAGCACAGCATTGTTCGCGGTTGGCAGCACAACATTGTTCATGGTTGGTAGCACAGCATTGTTAACGGTTGCAGCATAGCATTGTTCACGGTTGGCAGCACAACATTTTTCACGGTATGCAGCACAGCATTGTTCATGGTTTGGCAGCACAGCATTGTTCACGGTTGGCAGCACAGCATTGTACATAGTTAACAGCACAACATTGTCCACAGTTGGTAGCATAGCATTGTTCACGGTTGGCAGCACACCATTGTTCATAGTTAACAGCACAGCATTGTTTACGTTTGGCAGCACAGCATTTGTTCATGGTTGGCTGCACAGCATTGTTCATGGTTGGCAGCACAGCGTTGTTCATGGTTAGCATCACAACATTGTTCATGGTTGGCAGCACAGCATTGTTCACGTTTGGCAGCACAACATTGTTCATGGTTGGCAGCACAGCATTGTTCATAGTTGGCAGCACACCATTGTTCATGGTTGGCAGTACAGCATTGTTCACGGTTGGCAGCACAGCATTGTACATAGTTAACAGCACAACATTGTTCACAGTTGGTAGCACAGCATTGTTCATGGTTGGCAGCACACCATTGTTTTCGGTTGGCAGCACAGCATTGTACATAGGTAACAGCACAACATTGTTCACAGTTGGTAGCACAGCATTGTTCATGGTTGGCAGCACAGCATTGTTCATGGTTGGCAGCACAGCATTGTTCACGGTTGGCAGCACAGCATTGTACACAGTTAACAGCACAACATTATTCACAGCTGGTAGCACAGCATTGTTCATGGTTGGCAGCACAGCATTGTTCATAGTTGGCAGCACAGCATTGTTCATGGTTGGCAGCACAGCATTGTTCATGGTTGGTAGCACAGCATTGTTCATGGTTGGCAGCACAGCATTGTTCATGGTTGGCAGCACAACATTGACACATTGTTCATGCTTGGCAGCACAGCATTGTTCACGGTTGGAAGTAGAGCATTGTTCATGGATTTTTTTACCCATTCTGTTTAAAAGAAAAACGAGTCATTTTGGCTTTTGAAGAGAAAAGATGAAACACTTCACTACTGCGTATAAAAATCAATCTTTGTCTTGGTCTATATTTTGCATCAATTGTTTTTGGCCACTATCCAAAATATGAATTTTTACAAACACGTAGCTTAGACGTGGGAAATTAGTTATAGTACAATCAACCAAATATTGGATTAATATAGCACATTGTGGGGAAAATCGTATAAATATCTGGGGATTAATTATAAATATTACATTGCATTTTGCACTTGTTGAGCTGTTAGCTTTTGCGATGTGATATTTCACTGAGTTGTTAATCCAAAACACTAGTTGTTTTCCACACACGAATAAGACGACCACTAAAAAACAAGTTAAAATAAAATAAAATATATCATGTAAATTATATGTAATAGATAAAGCACGAGCAGCGATCTGTATCCGACTTGCAAGGCGAGCGGCAAGCGAGCCGCAGTAAATCAGATACGGATGGGCTGCGAATGCTTTATCGTACTTATCAGATGGACGCATCTAAATAGCTATGTTTTCAAACTAGTTAGAGTGATTTTAGGTAAGTAAATTGAGGGAAAAGTTTATGTATGTCAGGACGAATCTGTATGCGATTTACAGATATTGATTAAATGTTCATTTCTTTTGAATTTTCTTCATGAATTTTTAATGAATTTGACAAATATATTTCTAAAGCTCATTAATAATTCATGAGGAAAACACAAAGAAAATCCATGAGGGTCTATATATGTGACATAGATTACTCCTGATTTACATAAACTTTAGCTTTGATTTTCTCGACTTAGACAACGTTTATATATATATATATATATATATATATATATATATATATATATATATATATATATATATATATATATATATATATATATATATATATATATATATATATATATATATATATATATATATGTATATGTATATATACATACACACATATATATATATACACACACACACACACACACACACACACACACACACACACACACACACACACACACACACAACCGCGCTGATGACATAGCGGTTATGGTTTAACAACCAATATCCGCAAAAATAACAATGGGTGACTGCAGGCGCTCCTTTCATTGTCCGTCCCAATCCCAAGCGCCGGCTACGCCAGCTACAAAAAAACTGATTATATATTTCTATAACAAATAAACTTCCTGCATGTTTATTTGTAATATTTTATATTTTAACGAGTTTTACTTAACGGAGAAACTTGAACTATATATACATCAAATGAAAGCTCATTCAACATGCGATAACATACGCACACAATATATTTTAGTGATGAGTAGTTCTAAAATTACTAGCCATCTTGTTCCACAACTGACAAGATGCGGTGTGCAAATATTATGCCATGTCACTTCACACTCACCTCTTTTCTCCTCGGAATCATTCAAAGTCGTCAACATGAAAGCCCATCGGCATCGGAGTTCAAAATACCACAGCCCTGAATTAAATAACTATATAAAAGCTATAAAAATACCAAGTTGAGAGCGTCTGATGCGATATTTTGCAGAAACACCAGGCCTAAGTTACTAATTAAAAGGGATTAGCCAATGGGATTTTTGCGTACATTCCGTACGCGTAAATCCAAAAAGTTACTGCTTCAGTGGCAGGCTCTCTTTCGACTCCGCCCACTCAGTGCCCGCGCCTCCCAGAGAGCCTGATTCGCAGGCTAATAAATTTAGCACAACACGATCGAAAATCGCGTAGAAAATCGGGCACTTTCATGGGGCAGTTCGCAGTCCACTTGCGTGCTGGCTCAAGTGAGTTCTGAAGACATTTGAAACTGATGAATTTGAGGCTATGTGCACACGGTAACGTTTCCGAGCGTTTTCGTATTGTTTCAAGTAATGAGCTGATTGTTTTCGATTCCCTTGAGAACAGTAAACAATACGAAAACGCTCGGAAACGTTACTGTGTGCACATAGCTCGAGCATAGGCGTAGAGTTTTGTTTTTTTCTAAGGGGGCTGAAGTGCTGAACAGGGCCCAGGGCAGGTCCCCGGAAATTTTTGAAATTTAGAGTCTTGGAAATGCCATTTCCTGCATTCTGAGGGGTAATTTTTAAGAACACTGAAGGTCACGAAATGTCATAAAAACTAGTTAAAATACAACAAATTTCAACAATTTTTCGATGTTGTGTTTACTGGGTTGACTTATCACTGTATATGGGTGCTTTTGGCCGACAGGAATGAGGCTGTAACAGTTACTTTAGCCTAACGAGTAACCTATGATTTGTGAACAGATGGTGATTGATGAGTCAGTTGCTGCAAAATGAGATTTCTGCAGGGGATAAAGCCCCTCAGCTCCCCCCCCCCCCCCCCCATACTCTACGCCTATGAGCCTGAGAAGGGTAATGGGTTCGTACATCGCGAAAATTGCACGAGTTGTCAACAAACCGTATTCTATGGCAGGCCCAACCTTCGTGCTATGAGCTCGTGGAAGAATTATGGTCGAGTGACGATTTTGAGTGGAGATGTTTGACTTTGAGTTCGGGGTGTCTTCGTTCCTGTCGGCCGTGTATTGATGACGTTTACACGCAAGATATTCGTTCTACGCATGCGTAGCTAATACGAGTCAGCCCGTATTTCGCGAGCCTCGACAGCCGCCGTTTTCGACGTGCATTGCGGCAGGCAGTTAAGAGGTCTTGCTCGACATAAGACAGAACCTGAGTACGTTTTAAAGACAGCACTAACAGATATCAAAAGCAGTAATGGAATAAAATGAAACCAGCATTTAAATTTTTAAAGGCAGATTTTGAGTTATAGTCGATTGAACATTCGCTATCAATTTGACTCCAATGCGGCTTCTTCGTACCATCACTTTATCTTCGATATTTACACACCTTCCTGGCTAAAATGTCTTCTTTCACCTTTCAGAAGAACGTCAGTGTCTCCACTAATTGGACAACGTACATAGTTTAAAAAACTCTGGTTGACCGACAGATTGTTAGTAAATCTTGAAGATATCTTGGTCGTCATACCTTCTCCACATTTTCAAAATTTCGCCACAGACGACAACAAAACACGATGAGCTCGCGATAATTTTTAACATTTTTAACAGCGCGGACAAAATTCCCTGCTGTTCCAATTTTCAGGAGCCGCGGCTATCAAGCTTTCCAAACAATATTCGGACTCTTCGTTTCGAAAAATATTTGACATTGGACAAAGGATTTGGCGTTAGACACTTTTTTGTTACTGCATGATTATTTGTAGAAACGTTTAGAAACTACTGACGATTTTCGATCGTTACGCAATTACATATTTCCAGTATTTTTAGGCCACCGAGAACGGGAAAGAGGATCGAAGAGCTAGACCGACTTAATTAATTCTCCAAGTCGTCGAAGTAACGGAAACAATGATATTATTTAAAACTAACTGTACTCTAACCGGTTTTCTATTAGTGAAGTGAGAATACAACATGTTTAGTTCTTGGCAGGCCGGTTTATTTTGCTATTTTTTTACCACCTCACCTATAATGGCATAAAGGTAGATATATCATAAATATTGCTTCGAAAACAGCGCCACTTTAATCTTTTGTCTTCCATTTCACGCATATAAGCAGAAATCCAGCTTGTGTTCTTGTTGTTGCCGTCAGTGGGATTACCCTTTAGCTGTGACTAAACTGTTGCCGCTGTTCTGCTATTCCGTGTTTTACTATATAACGCCGCAACATAGATGCACCGATGCATGTTGTCGGAGTCGCTGATCTTTTAAAATGCAATGCTCTAATTTATGCAGTGTGAATGGAAACCAAGGGCAACATATTTACCTTTCAGTGAATGCAGGAATAAATGTCAAAATCCTTGATTTATATACTGTATGGAAATCAGGGAAATATCCTCTATATACGTCGTCCACGCATTATGATATACCTTATATATATATAAGGACACAGAGCTTGTTGCAGACTTTTGAGGTAAGCGAATAATATATATATATATATATATATATATATATATATATATATATATATATATATATATATATATATATATATATATATATATATATATATATATATATATATATATATATATATATATATATATATATATATATATATATATATATAGCTTATTTTCAACATTTAAGAGTGCGTGCAGTAAATAAGAATAGTCACTAAGATGAGATCACACTCATCACAGAACAACAACATCTATTCATAAAGATCAGCGCCAAAATGCGCTAAACGTCGCACAATAGACGAATTTAATTCAGATGAATTTAATTCGAATTAACTTCGTCGGCAATGCGATGTAAATGCGGCGTCGAGTTAAACGTCGAATTTTAGTCGAATATATGATTGTTTTTACTTGGACGCTTTGAGCCTGAAAACGCGGACTGATTCCTTGAAAACATGGCGCCGAATGTCACGGACAGAAGGGAAACATTTAATTCGACACGACGATAATTTGTCGTGTAACTCAAACACGCATTATCGTCGCATTATCAGACGAATTTAATTCGTGCATCTGTCGAAGTTAATCGAGTTATACATTACGTCGATGTTTCGTCGAATAAAATTCAAACAATTAAATTCGTCTGGATTAACGTCTATTGTAGCACAGGCCTTAGCGGAAGTAAATGTCAAAATTGTAACACACTGTCATAACAACAACAGTGGCAGAGTCACGTGTGACGGAGCTGAGTGGAGGGCAGGGGACACGAATAAAATTTAAGGTTTCCTACAGTTGGCCATGATTGTTAGGTTAGTGTAAGTTAAAATCCACGAGATCTGTATATGTAATTAATAAAGAAAAATTACCATGGTATTTTCATAATATTTAATGGAATGCATATACGTAATTCTCTGTTCTCTGATTCCACGTGTCAGCCAACGACAAAGCATTGTCTAATTGTCAGTAAAATATATATAAGACAAGATAATTGTATATTTCGTAGGAAACGTTTGTTTTTAGCTTTACGGCGTCGACATATATTACTTTCTTTCTATTCTCGCTATTGCATGGAACTATGCCTGCTGCAACAGCAAAACGTAAAACGATGCGCGGAAGTAACAACAGTAAAAAATATGACAAATCAAAAACATCAGCATCTAAGAAACTGGCTCAAAGTGGGATGCCTGATAAAAAGGAAAACAATACAGAAGTCGAAACGAAGCTTCTTAGTAAGGAAGACCATAAAAACCAAAGCATGGTATCTCAAGTAGAATGTGATACGGAAGCTTCTTCGACTGGACTACGTCAAAGAAAGTTCAACGGTTTGCAGAGCGGAACGAGCGAAAGAAAGCAATCATTTCAGAATGACGGAAATCCCGAGAATCGATTGTATGATGGCCAGAACCAGCCATTGAAATGTACATTTCTACAAAACCTAATCTACAATTTCGTTCAAAAGGACATCTCCCCACGTTGGTATATCCGTGTCTTGGTCCTAATTATTGTTACTGGGTTGTCCCTTGGCACTAGGTATCGTCGAATAACCGTTCCTAAACATGTGTGGTAAGTTACTAAAAGTAATGTACATTATTGCATGCACATACAACTTCGGATTACATATTGAAACTATTTATAGATACTATTCTGCTTCATGCGAACAATTCAACTTTTTTGCGATTCAAATTTAAATTCAATACAATTGATGTTCTTGACGATAAATATATGTTCTTGGCCCTTCTTGCAGAGCTTGCACGGGCTTGGGTCGGGACAAAAATCTACTCTTATGCTGGCAAACGTCAATTTACTCTATAGCTTTTATTATATAGAAAAAAGTGGTAGCTTAACGCTACTGTTATACTCATATATATTTTTAGAGCGAGTACATTAAAATGTGTATACAAATACCAAACTATAAAAAATTTAGATTTATATTATTATAGCTTGGGATGAATTTATCATAGTTTGCTATTTTAAATGTCTGGTTGCCCCCTAGTTTTCATTAAATCTTTAATGATCATGAGAATAGCGCATCCGCTGACTATCTCGCATCGCCAACTCTGTTGGACGTATATGACAAATTTTAGCCGTTATATATATTCTCAGTCAAGTATACAGAAGAGGGGTTCTGGTACCAGTACTTGTGAAGCCTACAGCTCCAGCGATGTTGTCAACAATATTATATTATTATAATGTTAATTCATGAATCTTGGCGGCCTTTTCACTCCATCCATAACTGAATATGTTAACTAAATCAAAACATTTAGTTTAGTAGACGAGGTACAGATTGCGAACTCGATTCTGCATGGAGCCGACCACTATGCTGCATGGGAAATTCAAAATGGCGGCTCAAGCGAGCAATAGCTCAAGTGACAGAGCCACTTTAAGTGACCTGTCCTGTTAGCCTAAAGAAAAACTGTGAAGAGTTGTTTCAAGCCTGTTGGGAAGCTCAACAATATCAGTATGAGGGTGGTAAGGGGGGGGGGGGGGGGGGTATGGATCACGTTTCACGGGAAATAAAAAAGTCATTTCTCATTTCACGGATAAGAATACTGCCATTTCACATTTCACAAAAAAATATGGGAACATTTAATCAACTCTGTGACAATTATTCACAGAAGGCGAAGTAGATTGAAGCGGGGTAGATTGAAGCTCATATTCTTCAGAATCAGGGGTGTGTTTAGGATTTTGAAAACGTCAGTAAAAGTTGTGGTCCACAGATCTAGGGGGGTCCGGGGGCATGCTTCCCCAGAAAATTTTTGAAATTGGGGTCTCTAAAACGGCATTTCTCGCGATCTGACAGCACATTTGAGCAAAATTTTGAAACTTTTAAAACATATTTTTAATGGCACATTTTATCATTTTTACAAAAGATTTTGTCCAAATTGGATGTTTTCTAAACTTTATTGTGATTATACAGCATTATATATACTAAAATATTAGTTAGCCAAACAAGACAGGCGCAAACACCCATGCTTTCTAAAAATTAAACACCCGTACTGACAATACTGACCAAAATGATCAAGGGCTCTTGAGGAACGGTAGGCATAGGGGCCCTAGATCGTGGAAGCGCGAGCGAGTATGGCAAGTCTAGGGGCTTATCACAGTTCACGACAACTTCAGTACTTTATTCTCATTTCACGGACAACTATTATCGACAATCACGGTTCACAGCTGGAATACAAATCACGTTTCATGACACAAAATTCCGGCATTTCACATTTCACAAAAAAATATATTGGCAATTCACGGCTCACGAAAACACCCTTTACAATCCTCCAGCATGTTGAGGGAAAATTACGAGTTTCTATTCGCAATGTCCGTATTTGGATCGGCTAAATCGATATATTTTAGCGAAGGACTTCTTGATCCTGATTTTACTCATTTTTTTTTTGCTTTAATTATGCATGAGTCGTTATTAACCCCCCACTCCCTCCACCCCGGGGAAAGGTGGGGATTTGTTTTTGCCACCACCCAAATACACACCAAAGCCCCCATACCTGGGGAATGATTTCGAAAACAAAACTCAACAAATAGGCCTCTACCTGGGGCCGTCAACCTGATTATAAAAGCAGATAACATAATGCCCTTTAAATAAATAAATAAACATACAGAGTACAGACAATTGTACAACACACTATCTACACAAACTTTGAGATATATCTGACTAGAGTATATCTGAACAATATTTAAATACTATATATAAATAGATATGTAAAAGACAACTTTATACTCGAGAAAATGGAATTTCAAACTGCCAAATGGCCAAAGCAATCCAAAAGGATGAAAATATCTGATGCTTCTTTTAAGCTTTCTTGTGTATGGCTACTGACCATAAAGACTGCAGATACATGTACTATTACAAAACACTGGCCTACAGCGCAGGTGTAATAACTCTCAGGGTGAATGGCTGTAATTGTCAAATCAGCCGAGTTTCGATACATTTAGATCACAGCGCGCTGGCAGAACCAAAGCACCGTGAAAATTAGACTGTACTACAGTCCCTTTTAGGGGCTGGGGGAAGGGAAACGACGTGAGCGGGAGGCGAGCGGCGAAGCCTCAAGCCGACCTGCGTGCGAGTGCGGGATGAAGTAGGGAAAAGGGACTATAAATTCAGGCAATGCACAACTCTCGTTGGTTGAAACATTATTTCATTAAAACCTAAAATTCGATTGATGACGCGTGTGAAATGAAAACTATACAAAAGAATGGCAACCAGCTGCTGACTTAGATTTAAACAACTTCGACACAAGACCACCGATATGTGACGTCCCTGAACCAGGTGCGACTATAAACCACGATTACTTGTACGATATAGCTTACGAGTTCAATGCTGCTCCCAAGGATCTTAGAGTCGCGCACTTGAATATCTGTAGTCTTAGAAATAAGATGGATGAGTTGAGAGTTCTTCAAACTACTTGTAAATTTGATATTCTTGGGATAACAGAGACGCATTTAAACCCCAGTATTGGCGATCAAAATCTGCATATGGATGGACTAAAATTTATTCGCAGAGACAGAACAAAATGCAGAGGTGGAGGATGTATTTTATACTATGCTGAACATCTAAAGGTAATTCAGAGGAAGGACCTCGCTAAAGACGACCTTGAAGCAATTTGGATTCAGGTGAAATTTCCGACGGGCAACTCATTATTCTCGGTTATGTATAGATCAGAACTAGAATCGCCTAATTTTTTCAGAAATCTGTATGATGTACTCGAAAAAGCTTGGATGAAAACTAGTAATATCTTCCTCCTTGGCGACTTTAACTGTAACCTGCTTGGTCTAAACGAAGAAACAACAGATATTCCCTCTAAAACAAAACACCTGCTGAATATATTTGATCTATTTAGTATGCAAAACATTGTCAGAGAACCAACTCGCGTGACAATAACAACAAAGACATTAATAGACCTAATTGTCACCACAAAACCAGATCTTGTTAAAAGGACTGGAGTTCTACCACTGGGCATATCAGATCATAGCCTAGTATATGCTACACTTAAACTAAAAAGAAAAAGACCTCCTCCTAAAATCATACGTACTAGAAACTTCAAACACTTTAATGTTGAAAATTTTAAAGCTGAGCTCGAGCGAACGCCTTTTCATGTTTCTTCGGTATTTGAGGACAATGATGATGTCCTTTGGGCATGGGAAAAATTGTTTAAAGATATTTGTGATACTCACGCACCATATAAAGATGTGAAAGTGCGAAGTATATCAACTCCCTGGATAAATAACTCGATTAGACAGAAGATGAATCGCAGATTTAAGTTATTCAAGAAAGCGATAGAAACAAAGGATAGCGAGATATGGGCCAACTATAAGAAACTAAGGAATGAAGTAACATCTGAGATCAGAAAAGCCAAGGCAGCATACTTCCAAGAGAAACTCGATCAAGTTAAAACCACTGCAGCGTATTGGAACTTACTTACTAAGGCTACCAAGCCAAAAGAGAGGAAGGCTATTGGGCCGTTAAAACGTGACGACGGAAGCCTTGCAGTGGATGACAAAGAAAAAGCTAATTTGATGAATTGTTTCTTTTCCACCATTGGCGAGAAATTGGCGAGGAACTTTGAACCACAACTAGCACCCTGCACACAAGTGATACCAGCCCCGTGCATATCGGAAGCTCAGTTGATGAGCAGTGAAGTTGAAAAGAAGCTTGCTTTGTTGAAACCTGCAAAAGCAACCGGACCAGATGGAATCTCACCTAAGCTCTTAAAATTGGCAGGAATGGCTGTGGTAACACCTCTGACCAACTTGTACTCGCGAAGTTTAACTAAGGGTATAGTGTATAATGATTGGAAAGTAGCTAGATTGAATGCCGTATTTAAGAAAGATGATGAGTCTGAAAGGGGAAACTATCGACCGCTGTCGATCTTAAGTGTACCAAGTAAAATTCTTGAATCGTGCGTTGCCGACACACTAGTTAAGCATGTCTTTACTGATAATCAGCTTGTGACAGACAAACAATGGGCCTATCGTAAAGGACATTCCACAGAGCTATTACTAGCACACTTAACTGAGATCTGGAGGCATGCAATTGATTCTAAGCTAGTTGTAGGAGTAGTATTCATTGACTTTCAGAAAGCATTCGACAGCGTATCACATAGGATCCTGATTCACAAATTGGAACACAATTTTGGTATTAAAGGAAATCTACTGGCCTGGTTAAAAGATTATCTTAGTGAGAGAAAACAGTTCACCGTTATTAATGGAAATCAATCTGATTATGCTGAAGTCACTTATGGCATTCCCCAGGGGTCAGTCCTTGGGCCGACACTGTTTACTTTGTATACGAGTGACTTACCTGGTGCAGTTGGTTCAGGCTCTGTATATATGTACGCAGATGATACCACAGTTTATTGTGTTGCGCAAACTATAGACGAGGTGACTTTGCTGCTCAATAAAGCCCTTGGTGAGCTAATGGAATGGTGTCGATTAAATTCTCTGACACCTCATCCAAAGAAGTGCGAGGCTATGATAATGCATAGGGGAAATTTTACAGGCCCATTGAATATATTATCGATTGGGTCATATCAGATAAAGTGGGTGACTCATTCAAGGTTGTTGGGAGTTACGATTGATGACAAATTAACATGGTCTCAACACATACTGGAAACAAAAAAGGGATTCGCTAACAAACTGAACATGATAAAATGTAGCAAGTTCTTACCAAGGCAAATGCTTCTAGATTTGTATTTTAAGATTATTCTACCCTCTATAACATATGCGATGCCAATTTGGGGTGGGTGTACTAATAAGGAAGGCTTTCATTCTTTGGAATCTCTACATTGTAGAGCTGCCAGAGTGATATTTAGTTTATCACGTGATATGCCCTCTATTGAGGTCTTAGAGCAGGCCAAGTGGGATACACTCACTCAAATGTATAAGATAAGACTGGCACAATTAGCTTATAAGATATATAACAATATTACACCACTAAGTATGACCCATATAATAACAAAATCTAAAAATAAGTACAGTCTCCGTAATGCACATAAAGTAAATGTTCCGCGTTTCAATACATATTACATGAAGAACTCAATTACCTATAGGGGTTCTGTTATCTGGAATGCGATCTCTGCAGATCTTGATGATTCTGTCACAAATGTTACCACTTTTGGTGAGAGGATAAAGAGAGCAGGCATCCTAAGGTTTATAAACTTTGAGGCGGAATCTGTGCAAACCGCACCTAGGCATGAAGATTGTTTTAACTTTTATTGATATGTACAATATTTTCTTACTTTTTTTCTTGTGACATGAGTATTGGCTGCATTGGGTTGTATGGTGCCTTGCGGGACATAGTATAACCTGGTGCAACTGAGTTTATAGACTTAAATACACGACCCCACAAGCTGTATGCTTTAATTCTAATCGTGTTTAAATAAAATTTATTGTATTGTATTGTATTGTGAAACTTGGAAGTAGACAAGATGCCAAGTTTTGAAGTCTCTTTGTTCGAATGTGTGAGTCTATATATGTCACTGTGAGACAATTTTCCAATGTTGTACCTCGGATATTGAAACGCGAGCAAAAGGAAAGTTTATTAAATTTATTAAGTGGTAACGATGTTCTGGCGCAATTTCATTTGTCGTGTCACAAAGTTTGTCGGCTTGTCCTCTGATAAATGAGCATTACACGCGCCAGTAAGGACAGAACTTGCGAACTTCATAGACGACTTAATCGTTTGTCAAAAGATTCTACAACCTCGTCCCCAGGGCATTTTGCCTCCACGTTGGGAGGTCGGCGAAAATGGCCCTGGCATCGGCTGGTCACGTGACACCCAGAATTTTGGGGTGTTTTGGCAAGAAAATTTATGCGGTCTTTGTGTTTCGTTTTTGTATAATACGTATACATGAATAATAAATAAGAAATATTTAACGCTCTGCCGAATCACTCATGTGAACCTTTATCATAAATGCAACTGGCTAGCATTATTCATCATGATACTCCCCACGATTATCCAGGATACATTGAAATGTCGGGAAGAAACATATATCTAATGTTGTTCTTGACTTTAACCAAAGCTATCGTTACAATTCTTTGGATGAACTTGGCAGAGTGGATTTATTGCAATTCATATTTTGATGAATAAATTACACTGTATCTGAATTAATCAAGTTTTTAAACCGGCCAATCCGATTATAGAATCGATCAGCCGATGCCAGGGCCATTTTCGTCGACCTCCCAACGTGGAGGCAAAATGCCCTGGGGACGAGGTTGAAGATTCTACTTCCTCAGCTCTACTACCGATTTCAGCGATGTGCTATCCAAGTTAAAAATAAGCCATAAATTCCCCGCTTACAAGCATTGGTAGACACTCTTTTAGGGCATTCATTAGATGATCGTGTTTTTCTATGACTATAATATTAGTTATACATGTAGCTTGCTTCCATCTAGACCGAATCAAACACTCAGTAAGCGCAACAAGTTCTTTACCTCTTGGTGCTCTTACAGATAAAGCATTGTCTTTCTTGGTAACTGGAATACTTTAACTCTTTCCCTACGGTACTGGTTGTTCGACTTAGGCTAGATTACGGACAATGCGGCTTGTTTCCTTTTCAAATAGATTGGGATATTGCGTTGTTTGACGTCGTCAACTACTGGCTGGACTTCGATCTCAGTCAAGGCGATTGTGTTCGTTGTCCCTTTTGCTTGGCACTTGACAAATGTGGCGAGGCCGCACTATTCGTTTCAACAGGATTTCGCTATCGCTTTCGGTTTCATCGTTCGCTGTTTCGGTCTGCAATTTTGACTTTAAATATTTCACAGATGACAGAAGTCACTGAACTCCGTAACCTCCTTAAAGAAGAATTCCGGCAATCCGAAGGATTGGATCCAATATATGTGACTTGGAACAAATTAGCCAGAGTTTGTTTCGGTAAACTTTGTCTTGTATGGGCCAGGGCCTTTTTTAACACTGGTACTGGGGGGGGGGGGGCATGGCCCCCCCAGCCGCCATCATGGCCTCCCCACTGGGCACTTTTGCCCCCCCCCCAGTACAATAGCTTTTTAAGTTGCTATTTGTATAAACTATAAAGCAAATTAGTTTACAAATTCAAAAAATATGAGTTCAAAATGCTTTAAATCTGTTTTATAACGAAGTGAATGATTTTAAAGAAAAGACAGCACAAAGGCTCATGTTTGGCCTTATTATTGATGACATGGCAGTTGTGTGGGAAACTGGGGAAGAGAGCTTAAGTGGCAGCCATTTTGTTTTGTTGTTCTTTTATCTAAAAAGAGTTTTACCGTATTACTAGGTTAGAGTTACTGTCAAATGTTTGAGGTCTGAAATCATTTAAATAACGGCAGAAATATATATTATGTGCTAAACGTTTCCCCCTGATATATAAAAAATCGAGAGTGCTCCCAACTTGTATTGCTATAATGCTGAAAACGTGAAAATAATTTTCCAAAAACGTTAAAGTTTTTAAAATTTTCTTCTGAAGTATGCCGTCATACCACAGACACAGGGCCGTAGCCACCGGCCCGACAAGTGCGACATTTGCCGCACCAATAATAATTTCATGGAACATAAATTTTTCAGAAATTCTTATACTGAATAGTGACTGATATCTGGATGATAGAAGCAGTTGCACTGTTTTGAAAGCCAGTTTATTATTAAACAGCCTGTTTGAAGCAACTGAAGGCATCTATCTACTCAAGCATATCACGTACCCAGGCTCATTTCTCCTCGACGTTAGAAGGACGTTGCATATGGTTAAACCATACACGAGTTTGCATGATTTTCGATGTACATCTGGGGATCAGAGTAGTCTCAGAATGCGGGAAACGCCATTTTAGAGCCCTCAATTTTCAAAATTTTCCCGGGGAGCATGCCCCCGGACCCTCCTAGAAGGGATTTGTCGCACCAATGCTATCTTCCTGGCTACGGCCCTGAGACACTAAAAGATTCTGTTCCCTAAAAACGTTTTTCCGATTGCAATGACCGTTTAATTAAGAACAGAAACCATGAAGGTCCCTTTCCACGAATGCCCCCCCCCCTGGCAAATCCTTAAAAAAGGCCCTGGTATGGGCAGTGCATGACTCCTGTCGAGTGAAGTCAACAAGGAGCACAGAGTGCCAATAAAGCCAGTAAGAAGGACCTCGGGTGGGAGGGAAAAACAGGGGCAGATCTAGAATTTTTTTCACCTTAGTCCACCCATTCCTAGGGGGGTCCGGGGGCATGGCCCCCCGGAAAATTTTTGAAATTTGGCACTTTGGGGAAAGATTTAAAAGTTTTAAATCGTGTTTTCAATAGCGCATTTTATCAAACCTGGAAGGTGTCAAATAAATTTAGGGATAAAGTGGACGTTTTATTATAGAAAATAACGGGGGAAAATCCAATAAATCGAATCTTAGGTAGCTGCTACGTATGCACCCCCGACGGAAATCCTGAATAACATCAGAACGTACACATAAACACATTCATATGACAAGATCAAAGAATCATGTTACCAAAATCATTAAGCACTTTCGATATTTTGAATGATTCCAGGTCACTGAGGGTAGGATCTAGTCGTGTGAGAAACATCAAGAGGTACACGAGGCAACCAAACAAAACTAACGTGTTCTCATGTTGTGCAATATTTACGCAGAACTATCACTACCAGACATTTAAATAATTCACGTTCGCAAGCGCTATCAAATTTAATAACCCATACAGTCATTCAGCCTATATATAAGACTATTATTATAATATACGCGTTTGATAATCAAAGGATTAGTTACTGCGATAGGTTTTGAACCGTTTGAGTCTGACTGCCAAGACTCTGAGAATCATTTGACGAGTAATACCTTCTGGCCTTAGCCAGTGTCGATAATATTTGGCGTCTGACAACCAAAGGCTTAACGTTAAAACTTACCTACTGATCGGGACAATTGAATCATCACTGCTGTTTAATTGAAGTGAATACTAAACTTTTTATCACGTTTGTAAAGTCATGTTCGAAATGTGTTCGAAACTGAAAGAGCTCTCCCAGTCTGACTCTTAGTATACATAATTTATGTTCGGCAGAATCGGCAGTCTTAACAGCAGATCAGTCGGCAGACCAGGCAAGCACTACAAAGTAAAACGCCGCCAACCAATCAATGTTCATGATAAAGAGCTTCTGCGAAAATTCAACCAATGAGAATAAGTCATATAATGGTCCAAATCAGGCAAAAAGACAACGAAATCAGGCAAACCAATGAACGAGCGTAATAGAATTCGTTTTAGATATTTAGCCAATCACCGCAGCTAATACAATGGCTCAAATCAGGCAAGATGAAGAACAAAGCTAAGCCGCGCTCTGTTTGCACGGCGCTGCCTGCGTATCGTATATTCGCTTGACTAGAGTAACTAGGTATTATGGACTTGGATAGTCTTGTTAGAGTGTAGCAGTGAATATACGGGAAAACTATAGAAAGAGATTTTTTTTTCTGCGCCTTTTTTCACCTTAGTCGTTTGACTTGTTTGACTAACGTTAAATCCGCCCCTGAAAAATATCCTGATAGCGAATGTTCTTGACTGATCCTGCAAACTCATTCTGCTTATATACCGGTAATGCTCATGACGTCATCACTCGGGATATTGAATATTCGTCGCAAGATGAAGTACTAAAGAAAATATAGGAGTATATCCGCTGGAAAGACTCAACTTAGGCTCAGAAGTCTTTGCCATGTTGGCTTCCTTCTTAATTCTTACTACGAATTTATTTATTGTCTTTCTTCCTTGTTCAGTTCTCCATGATTTAATACAGAGCGTTCTAAATAATGGACCGAAAATGTGGAAATACCGTAACAACAAAATGTTCAAATAAAATGTTCCTAGACACAAAGAAAGAGGAATACCATCAAACTCATTCTTGCTTTAACGAACAAATAGGAGCTGGAGTTTCACAACACCTTGTTCGCACTGCAATATTTCTTACCGTGGTCATATTTACTTTTGTCACTCGGCTTTATTTACTACACCAACCGCGACATATATGGTAAGTTGTTTCTTATTTTCGGCCCTACTGATGGTCGTCTTAATCATTTTTAAAATGGTTTGGTGTCGCGCCTTTGTTTATAGTGAATATGTCAACAAATATCATACACTATATTTATGTTTGCAGTATATTTTCTGTATAATCCCAATGTTACAGTGTACGCTTCATTCTTTGCGAACAAGCTGTTTCTGTATTATCTAGTGGGTAATGATGTTTATACATTCGTAGTACTGATGTTGATAGAATAGATTTTTAAGAAACTTTTTAAGAAATGATCTTTTTTTTGAGGATGTATATATATATATATATATATATATATATATATGCATTATGCATGACTGGTAATTTTGCACACCTGTCAAGGGCTGGGTAGCTGTGTAGCAGCTGGCCATATTGTAGAGTTTAGGTTTGACAGGTTTTGGTGTTCTGGAGGAAATTGTGGGAGGTGGGTAGTGGGAAATACAGCCTGCAGGAAGAACTATGGTTTTTCTGGTTTCTGCATCCTGTAGAGGATATGGATTGCTAATTGGTTGATTCTAATTCAGTCAATACCATCAGACCGTAGATGCAACAAAATGGCCTACTTTTAGCTTTGAGCATTGACAAGTGACAACCAAGAAAATGTATTGAGAATGATTCACAGTTAAGTTTCCGACAAGGCCAATTTAGAATTTGACAAGAATTGCCATGACTTGTGCTGCTAGTCTGGTCCAGTCAATGTCTTTTACTTGCACTTTGAAATGATTGTTTGACATAGAGGTGGGTAATATTAAAATGGATTATCCCGTATTGGCCACCAATAGGGATTTTTTTTTTGTAATCTGTAGGACACACATCAGTCTGGAAGTTTGAGCCAATTGCAGGCACAACTGCATGCTCAAATAGTGGTGGCCATTGCCACATTTAATGTTAAAATATGCAGAGGACTTTGTTCAGTGTTGGGGTGAAGCAATATAACATACAAACTAGAAGTTTTTATCAAAAGTGAAGTCCTGCGAGTTGCTACCATTTACTATTTAGTAGTAAAATACTTGTTACCGTCCGAAGCATTTTCAATTAAAGAGCTTACAGTTGATTTCACATTACTTTACCGCCATGTGTTGCGAAGTTCATTGGGAAGTTCCGAAGTTCATTTGGAAGTTCGGAATTACGTTGCCAAGGTTGAAAAATTATCCAATCAGAATGAGTTTTGATCCAAAGCTCGCAATTTGATTGGATGATTTTCTGTAGCCCCCTGAGGCATCATCACAATGTGTTGACAGCAAACGGAATGATCGGAGTTCGCATTTCTATAATCCTTTACATGACGTATTACTCAGTCGCTCATCGCATGGACGTCACGCGTATAAAATCGATCCATTAAAGAGTGATGGTGTCAGCACTCTTGCTTGAAGTGAAGAACGGCAATCTATGTGGTTTTAGGTTGTTGATTTGCAGCAATAACGGCCGTTGCCATCTTAAATGGCTCAATTTTGTACGCGTGACGTAAGTGTTGACAATAACGTTGTATGCTTAAAATGTTAAGTGGAATCATCTGGCACAATGGTGTGGAATGTCATATAAAAATTAATGAACAAAGACTCGTATAAATACACTGTCTGCCCCTCGAAATGTCGCTAAGCCTTTTGTGGCCTTGATATATACTTCCAAAAACAAATAGAGTTGTGTTTGATATAATAGTATAGTAGAAAAATACACTTCTCTTTAATAAATCAATATATTCCAGGGCCAAACAATGCCAACTTGCCAAGAAAGTCCTAGACAACGTGGTGTAGCGTAGTGCACAATTTAATAATGCCTGCCACTGATCGGTAGACATTGTGTATACAGTACCGAAGATCATTGCCCACGAAATCCTAAATTGAGTTTGTGAACGCATATAAACTCAGCCCAGACCTCGTCAAGATTAGTGAGCTGCTCGCCTTACGGCTCGCAGCAATAACTACTTGTTAATTGTTATTCTGGTTTAATTGTTGATTGTGTATTTTGTTTAATAGCATAAGATGCTTAACTTAAAATACAATGTGAATGTTTATCTCCAAACAAAACGGTTTTAATAATTGAATGAAAATGGTTTTAGTGATCATCATGTCAGAGTAATTGGTGCTTTTAACCCTGCATCATGGATTTAGTAATTTCCTGACTGTATAGGAAAATTGAACCCTTTCCCTACTAGAGTTCTTCCCTTGATGATTAAAATCATCTGGTGTTAGGCAGGCCTCAAATTATACTTTTTGCATCTAAAGACAAAAATGTGCTCCGATAATGAGTTTCCATGAGGCTATCCAAAGACATTTTTCTCTCTGCAAGACAAAACTGTTAACACCTTAAATTATAATTTAATAATAACTTCCCACTGAACAATGTCCTTTGCATACAAGCCTGGATATAATTTTTTTTGCCCCGCCTGTCAAAATGACGAGCATCAATCAGATTGTGCCTGTCATAAAACAAAACGTACCCGTCACTAAACAATTGTAAACAATAGTCTATAATTAAATAATATAATTATATAATGCACTGTATGTCTGTATTTCTTATGTAAATGTAATGTACACTACAGTAATGTTAGTACTGTATTAGTATTACTAGCAAGTGTTAACAAGTGTTACAACTTCTCCTTTCCCTTTGTCTTTGTGTTTTAACCACACACATGCATTTGTTTTTGCTAGATCTTTGTTGATCCATTTCACTACAGTGCTCGATTTTAACGTTCGGCTTGACTTCTTTCGTCCTAGTTGTACTGAGGCTGATTCATCAGAAGTAACTGAGTCCTTGTTACTAACACTATTTGTGTCAGCAGACGTGAAAAATGCAGTTATTTTCTTCGACATACTGTATAACTTACATGCTTGAGTGATTGCAGACAATCAAGATGGCCGCACTTTGCCATGCGGTCTAAACGGGACATGCTCGGACGAGTATTCCTAAAGCCCTCGCGCATATTCGCGTGTGCTCCACTAAATGAAGTTCATGTGCCGCGAAACGGGGATTTAATATACAAACGAAAAGTGATTGATTCAAAACAAATAATAGTTGATTCTGCCATGAAAATGGAAGTAAATTTTACCGAAAAACGTTCCGGACAAAAAGACCGACACAATCAAATTTATGACTGTCAAAACCTTGTAAATAACAAATTTGTACCGGACAATGTCCGTGACCGGACGCTAATATCCAGGCTTGTTTGCATACTTTAATGTCAATGCACAATCATGGCCACCAGTGTTTGAACACGTGGTTAGCACAGTTGTACCTACATTTCTGGGCTGAATTTCCAGGCTGGTCCCTCAATGGCCACCAAAACATTTAGGCTGGGATATTCTATTGCTGAACATTTTCTTACGATCATATGTTCGATCGATCAATCGATCTTTTAAAAACTCAAAACTCCATCGGCAGACAAAAAACAAGAAGTTACTCGTAGGGGTGTTGGTGGCACAGTGGTTAGCACATGTGCCTTTCACCTCTGCGATCTGGGTTCAATTCCTGCTCACAGCAGTTATATGATTAAAATTTCACCTTGGCCGCATGTGAGAAGAGTGCTTCCAGTTTGACTCTATCAAAACCAATGAGGGATGGCCCTTACTGGACCTCTAGGGAGAACAGTTAGGTACTAACTGATAGAGCTATCCAGTATAAATAAGATTAGTTTAGTTTAGTTTTAAAGTGTCCTACATACAGTATTATGGGAAAAAAAATCCCTATCAATGGCAAGCCTGGATATAATTTTTTTTGCCCTGCCTGTCAAAATGACCAGCATCAATCAGATTGTGCCTGTCATAAAACAAAATGTACCCGTCACTAAACAATTGTAAACAATAGTCTATAATTAAATAATATAATTACAGTATATAATGCACTGTATGTCTGTATTTCTTATGTAAATGTTATGTACACTACAGTAATGTATTACTATTACTAGTAAGTGTTAATAAGTGTTACAATTTCTCCTCTCCCGTTGTCTTCGTGTTTTAACCACACAGATGCATTCGTTTTTGTTAGATCTTTGTTGATCCATTTCACTACAGTGCTCGATTTTAACGTTCGGCTTGACTTCTTTTGTCCTAGTTGTACTGAGGCTGATTCATCAGAAGTAACTGAGTCCTTGTTACTAACACCATTTGTGTCAGCAGACGTGAAAAATGCAGTTATTTTCTTCAACATACTGTGTAACTTACATGCTTGAGTGATTGCAGACAATCAAGATGGCCGCACTTTGCCATGCGGTCTAAACGGGACATGCTCGCACGAGTATTCCAAAAGCCCTCGTGCGTATTCGCGTGTGCTCCACTAAATGAAGTTCATGTGCCGCGAAACGGGGATTTAATATACAAACGAAAAGTGATTGATTCAAAACAAATAATAGTTGATTCTGCCATGAAAATGGAAGTAAATTTTACCGAAAAACGTTCCGGAAAAAAGACCGACACAATCAAATTTGTGACTGTCAAAACCTTGTAAATAACAAATTTGTACCGGACAATGTCCGTGACCAGACCCTAATATCCAGGCTTGATCAATGGCCAAATGATAATTATCGGAGGAGATGTCCTTGATGTCCTCAATGAAATTCAAGGCCTGAAATTCAAGGAAGGTCACCACAGTGGGGAAGGGGTTAAGGTGTTAATTACAGTTTTGTCCTAGTCCAGAGAAAAATGTCTTTGGATAGCTTAATGGAAACTCATTACTGGAGGATATTTTTGTCTTTGGATGCAAAAAATATAATTCAAGGCCTGCTTAGACTCTCATCATCAGACATTTTCTTTATTGTAGTGGAGAATTTAATGTTGGATCTATGTATCATTGTGTTGGGTAGCTTTTTATTCCTAAATTCATGTTATATGAAAGCTTTCTGTTGTGATTACAAATACATTTAATTAAATACATGTATCTGCCAATCACTCAGCCATGCTTTGTCATCTTTAAAATTAGTTGTGGGTGTGATTGGTTTTAAAAACCAACCAACCAATGGGTAGAATAAAAATACTCCTTACCTAGTTTTTTAATCACAGGCTGTATTTCCCATTTCCAGAATTGAGGCATCGTGTTGTACAGTACAGTACAGTACAGTACAGTACAGTACAGTACAGTACAGTACAGTACAGTACAGTACAGTACAGTACAGTACAGTACAGTACAGTACAGTATTAGCAAACATGCACTGAGAATCGAAACATCACTTTGCAGCATTATTAGTACCAACTTTACAGTTGGGAGGAGTACATACCAAGTCAAGTTACTGGTTAATAATTTAACCAGTTTAATTTAATAAACCAAATTATTCAAGTGAAGCTTATATTAATACTGTACTCACCTATTAAGGCAAGTGTTAATATAAGCTTCACTGAATGATTTGATTGTCAGTCTTTGAAAGCACATGGGCACCCAAACTACAGTACATGAGTACATGTAGGTGCCAAAAAAATTTAAAATTATAAATGTCCCCTCAGAATGCAGGAAATAGCATTTCCAAGATGAATTTTAGAATCTTTCTGGGAGCATGCCCGCAGACCTAGATGCTCTTTAATATCATCACAAATTTGCTACTGACTGGGGTACCCAAATTATCTCTGAATACAGCACTAGCTACATGTAACATGACCTCCATCGGTGTTGCCTTCAAAAATGGAATGTATTGTAGTACATCTGCATGTCATCACCAGAAATTTGGGTCGTTTGTACCGCCGCCCTCGGTAAGCGGCTATTTGCCTAATAATAGTTATGTATTGTAAGTGTCTTCTGAGGCGTGTGCATGATTCTATTTTATTCTAGTGTTTCTCACATTATTCAGGTCATTGAGTTATTTAGAATTTGCCTAAATCGTGCATGTATATATATATATATATATATATATATATATATATATATATATATATATATATATATATATATATATATATATATATATATATATATATATATATATATATATATATATATATATATATATATATATATATATATATATATATATAACAACCGGTAAACGACCACAAGGACTGTGAAATCAAGCAAGTCCAAACGCTTTTGGGAGTACTGTGCTAGGGACAAATGAGGACCTTTATGTGCTCTCGAAGTAGACTGACTCATGCCGAATGCAGCGCGAGTCGGGCACTTCGCATCGCCCGTAACGTTGTTGGTCAATTTGTCCAATTTCTAGCACCTCTTTACAAAGATTACTATGGCTAACACTATGTATAGTGGCACTTTCAGTGCAAAAATAAGACGAGCTAGTATTTTGTCGTCGAAGTAAGCAAATGATTTTTAGTTATAAATGTTCTTTAGTCCATGCTGAAGTCAGATGGAGTCGGGCAAAGAAGAAATATGTCACCGTTTAAGCAAAATTTGAATTATTATGCGCTCTCATTATTTACTGTTGAGAATCTCCATTATTGTGGTCCTTAATACGCACGCGCACCACCATCTTGTCCCAAATTTCTGGTAATGTATAGCACTGTAAATTACATGCATGTAGCTAATGATTATGGCAATGAAGACAGTTGTAATATTGCGTGTGTTTGATAATACTGTAGTTTACATAAATGATGTGTGTGGGTTATTCGAATTTTATTTTACTAAGTCAAATTCTTTTCTTTTCTACTTTTGTTACAATATAGCTGGGATGAGACTCACTTTGGAAAGCATGCTAACTTTTATATTGTTGGACAATTCTTTTTTGATGTGCATCCTCCTCTTGCAAAGGTTCAGTAATTTCCATATCTCTACTTTTTTGTCTTGTAATTATGGTACTTTTTGTGTTTCCCACGAAACATACTATAGGGTAGCTACTTGGGGGGGGGGGGGGGGTGTGTCATCCGGTCTTGCAGATATGGTTAATATTAGCCTGCCTTGCCAGTGTTCCGTTTGAAGCAGGATTCGAAAGGAATGAGATTTTCAAGATTTTCTCGGGAATTATGTTTACAAAACAGTCGACATCAGGACCATTCAAATCTAGTTCTATTTCCACTGTTCAAGCTTATAAACGTTCAAAGGCTATCTATTACGTAAAGCTCCTCTTGTCAAGAAATGTAATTAACAATTTCGTATGCCTAAATGACTCTATTGTTATGTTTGGTGAGTTGACAGTTTGTTTACAATAGGACTCGAATGAACCAATGGGATTTTAGCCGAAAACTTTTGTGCAAAAGTCGTAACTTTGAATAAAACTGTCGGCAACGCAGGCTGAGAGTTTGCAAGAGCGGCTAAGAAAATTGCTGGCCCTCGGAACAAGATTGTGTTGGAAGCATTTAAGGTCTTCGTTAAGGGTCATTTCGGTAAAGCGCTCTCAATTCGTCAGATTTTATGCTACAAAAATAAAATAGATATCGCTAGAAAGCTGTTAATTTATAGAATACAATGTTGTCTTTGGATTTGCGATAAACACAAACCAATAATAGTTGTGAATTTTTTAATAAAACCAGAGGGCTTCACTCAGGGCGACTCAAGTAAAAAGCGTTTTAGTTTGTTCAAAATCTTTTTGCAGTCAAATTCCGAGATAAATTTCCAGCAAAATGGTGTCAGTGTTTTTGAGATGTCGAGTTTTGCTGATTTTTTTGACGACCAAAGTTGAAAATGATGTTTTTCGACCAACATTCGGACAAAATGAGTCGAAGCCAGGCAATAAATAAAAAACGTTGACACCGTATCACTACTGCAGTGGATGCTGCCATTTTTGGACAGATGGATGGAGGGATGGATGAATGTCGATTGATCGATGGATGGTGGTTGTTTGGGTGGATGGGTGGTTGGAAGGATGGATGGCTAGATAGATGGTTGAATGGATGGATCATATACGATATGTACTTGTATGTTGTGCTAATTTTTAATATTTTTATATCTATATAGATGACTATTGCTGCTGCTGGTCTTCTATCCGGTTATGATGGTGATTTTCCTTTTGATAAGCCAGGAGATCAGTATGGTGAACATAATTATGTTGGAATGCGAATGGTATTGTATTCTGTGTTAAAATACTCATTACTAATTAATGAAGAAAATTTAAAAGAAACGAATGTTTAAACAGGTGTTGAAAATCGGATACATGCATGCAGCATTGATTAATAAAACATCAATGCTGTATCAGATATACAACATACTAATTAGGACCCATTTGCTCAAATTAAGCTTTTTCCTTGTTTAAATAATTTGTTTTTGCTTTTTCTACGACTGCTAAACAAAGTATTCATGATATAATCGTAGTTTAACTTATCGTAGTTAAACTCAGCGTAGTTTTAGATCTTCATTAAGGTTCGCAGGATCATTTCGGTAAAGTGCTCTCAATTTGTCAGAATTAATGCCATAAAAATAAACTAGATATGAATAGAAAGCTATTAATTACTCGGGCTACCTACAGTACCGCTCAGAAATAACCTAACAGTGCGGTTGAGGTTGAGGTTAAGTTAAACAATGATAGAAATGGTAATAAACTTTAGTAAAGCACAATAAAATTATGTAGTAATACAGAAAACAGTCCATATTTTGATTCATTGTGATTTAGAGACAGTTTAACTAACATTGAACAGAGTTATATTATGATTAAGCTGAGGTTAAACCTAGGTTTGACCTCGGTTTTTGTTAGGTTATTTCTGAGCAGTACAGTATGGCAGGTCGAGTCTAGGTTGGGTCTTTTTTTTTTTTTTTTGGGGGGGGGGGGGGGGTGCACAAACTTGCATTATTGCATCATCCCGTCAAGCCTTGCAAAACTGTAAGGCATGTTGCGTGCTGGATTGTCGCGTTCGTTCTTTTCGACAGCTTTGCCTTTGATCGAAGTGGGTACTTGGGTTGAAGTGTTTTCCGGTATTGGTGAATTCATCAGTAGTTGATCAGTGATGTTGCTGACCGAGGTTTGTCCATGAAGGCAGAATAGACGAATTTATTACAGACGCGAGCACATGCGGTGTTGACATCAGTACATATAGGAAGTTTGACTTGCGGACTAGAGATACAAGAGAGAGCCCCACTATGTCAAAGAACATATGCGTACTGTTCACCTAGTAACGGCTTGCTGCTTGGTCTAACAACTACAATACGCAAGTAATAAGCACCTAATAATGCAAAAATATGTTTAGATATGTCTATAGTCTACAAGGTACTCTAGAACGCCCAGCAGATTTCAGTATTTTCAAGATGGCAGCATTTTTATACACTTGGCAAGGTTAAAACACAAATTGTTTACGCTTGACATACCTTCAATAGGAAAGAAATGGTACACCATATGTAAGTTTTAAACAAGCACGTTTTAACAACTAAGAAATTCTAAAAAAAGGGCTTTAATTAACCGGCCGATATTAGTCAGTAAATTTCGTCTTCGAAGTCCAGCAGTTCACCTAAAGTTTAATGAGTTCATCACCTTCAATATCTTCTGTATTTCGTAAATATATTCGTTGTAATAACTTACCAATGTTAACGATTCAATTTTAAATACACACATTACAAAATGCGACAAAATCACAACATTCCGCAAACACGAATTATCGATTTAAGAAACAGCGTCATTAATACTCAAATACAGGTCAAGTATATATCAATTTAATCGCATATCGAGGTCAAGCAGGTTCTTGCTGGGTTGGAACAAGTAATAAAACAAATCAAAATGACTCACCTGGTTTTGTAGTCGTTGTGAAAATAATATATTCTATTCTATTCTTTTACGAGCGGGATGGAGCCTGGTGACAAGGGCCCACTTTTTGAAAATCAGGGACCATTTTACCGAAAACTGCTAGGCTCTCTGTCGCAGCGCTCGGGCATAGGCGCCCATGCCAGCGTGCAAATATTAAAACAGCGAAGATAGAGAGCCTGGGACTAGGCTGAATTCAACAACGTTCAATATACAATGATAAAGCACGAAGACGAGGTTTTTAATATGCCTATGATACGAAAATTAAGTTTGTTTTATTTGAAAGAACACTTAAAATTATAGAGTAACATCTTTTCCAGTTTTTCGTATTCTTGCATCGTTCTTGAGATATTTTAGTTTGTTTGATATGTAAGTTCAACATTTTGACGTTACACGTGCATAATGAGTTATCGAAAAAGTTATATATCTTTGCTATTATTGCTGCCAACCGAAGGGAGGCAGTACACTAATCTTGACTTGCTTGGGTTAGCTGTGTCTTGTGCCCAGATCTCTTAACCGAGCTATGTATCTTGGGTTGAAAATGTCAATATATTTTTGGATCGTTTTCACTCACGTGATCGGTGGACCCGTTGGGGTGGTGAAACAATACGAAATATTTGAATAAGAATAGAGTTAAATTCCCATAGGATAAAGATTGTGCACTTATATGGCCGCCATTTCATTGTTTCTGTGCACCAATATGGCCGTCGTGACGTCAGATGAAAACCGAGAATTACTGAATTAGTTTATTTATTTTCGAGATTTGTGACGTTTTGTGACGTAGCAGATTGTTTCTACACCCTACAACTACATACTCTAGAGGGTTTCGACTTCGTGTGTGGTGCATTACTAAATTACTAACTGTGTAACTCGCCACTACGGCCATGCGATGTACTGAACTGTCGATGCAATGAGGCAACTGGACGTGAGTGAAATGTATTTCAACTATCGTCCGTGCAACGTGCTGTGAGCTGCACATAAACCTCGATTTCAGTGAGGAGAAAGATTCCTACTGTTTAAAAATTCTATATTTTGGTAAGTGATTTCACGCTTAGAACAAATTTTACTTATACAATTCTTCAAAATAATGAGATGGACTCAATGGCACATTGCTGGCCATCGCTGTACAATTTTAAGCTCTAGATTTGTCGTATTAAACATGATACACTTTGAGTTGCATTGACGGTTTTGCCACAGTTTACTATTTGTATATAAATTTTGTGTCAAGAGATAAGTTATAGTAATTTGTAGCTTAAAATCTGATAATTAAAAAATAAATGTGTAAATGCTCTGTGTCTATTGTAATTAATATTAAATTTTTGGATTTTCCAGCCAGTTCACAGACAATTCTGTGGGCTATTATTGGGAAAAGGTGGGTGGAGTTGGCAAACTTGGATGGAGTGGGCGAACTCAGGTGTGTGGGCAAACTTGGGTGGAGTGGAAAAACAAGGGTAGAATGGGCAAACTCGGGTGGAATGGGCAAACTCTGGTGGATTTGACAAACTTGTAGAGTGGAAAAACAAGGGTAGAATGGGCAAACTTGGGTAGAGTAGAGAAACAAGGGTAGAATGGGCAAAGTTGGGTAGAGTAGAGAAATAAGGGAAGAATGGGCAAACTTGGGTAAAATGGGCAAACTTGGGTAGAGTTGGCAAACTCGGGTAAGTGGGTAAACTTAGGTGGAGTGGGCAAACTTGGATGATCTGGGTGAACTCGGGTGGAGTGGGCAGACTTGGGTGGAGGGGACAAACTCGGATGTAGTGGGCATGGGAAGTGTCACATTGGCGACAAACTGCACAAAGTTTCCTGCGGAGTATGCTAAAGGTTTTCGTCCCACTGGAGGCAGTACTTCACTTGCGATAGTAACTTCTAGTAATATCGAATAATCACTTGAAGATCTACATGTTTAGTGTCATGCACATCCACATGCTTCATTCAAATTAATTTTGTTTGATAATAGAAAAGATATCTAACCTTCTCCGATAACTCGTTATGCAACTATGTCGTCAAAATGTTGAATTTGCATATCAAACAAACTGAAATGTCTCAAGAACAAAGCAAGGAAACGAAAAACTGGAAAAGATGTTTTATAAGTGTTCTTTCAAGTAAGACAAACTTAACTTTCGTTTCATTGGCACTTTAAATAACTTCTGAATCATCATAAAGGTACGTAAGGTTATAACAAAGCAAGCCAGTTACCAGTTAGCACGGATGGCGTGTGCTGTTAGGGCGCTGCCTCTCACCAATAATTACGCCCGGTGGGAACAACCCCGTTCTCGAGCTTGGGACTCATGTTAGTAGTGTTTAGTTGATCTCTCCTGTGCTCCGAGGGTTTTGCGGCTGCTTAAAGCGCCTTTCATATGCCTCGACACGACCACAATGAAAAATCCTTAGGAGTATTTGATTATAAAGATACACATTTGATGTATTCTAATTAAAGACCTTTACCTTTACCTTACCGAATGTGGGAGGCTATAAATTGTCATACTGGTGATTGGAGCATGCGCTGTGATACAAAAGACTCTCACATTTTGTATTCAATGCAAAGATGAATAAAGAAACAGGTTGTTTGCCTCTCCTGATATCGGGCGCTACCATGCAGCGTACTCTTGTCAAGATGGTTGAGAGATATATGTGATATAGACCTCATGTGCCTATATATATATATATATATATATATATATATATATATATATATATATATATATATATATGATATAGACCTGATTAATAAAACATCAGTGTATATATCACATTTTATAAAATAACATTTAGAAAACGCACGCGGTGATTGACTGAAAGCCGTGTTTCTATATAACTGTATATAAACATGAAAAAATGTCCACGCCATCTACGATTACTGTATTCGCCATAAAAGCTGCATCATACGCCATTTTGAACAGTAAGGAGAATTTACGCTTTGATGCTATGATTATTTTTACGTTATACCTATTTTCAATGAGTTATTTTATAAAATAACTTATGTAATAGATCAAACACGAGGAAGAGTGTTTCGTCCGATATCCAGTCACCGAGAAGTGGTTGAAAAACGAAGCCGTAGGCCGAGTTTTTTTTACCAATTTCGAGGTGGGTTCCCGATTGTCGTCACTTGCGGTAACTAGACCCAGTTTTTCTTCTTCTCACGGTCAACCTTCAAAATCGACAAATTTAAGCGCAAAAAAGTCTGTGAAGATGAAATTTTTGCAAAAGAAGATATATTACAATTATGATGGAAATTAAGAGTCTAAATATTCTTTAGATATGTAAACTCTCCTAGACCCATATAGACACTTTAACCACATAGCTGTGTACAAACAGTCTAATGCTCCTAAGTCAATCCATTTGATCGCATTTGTCAGAAGGGTGAAAATTGCGGCAAAATCACCTGTGTAAACGGGTGTGTTATGAATAATTAAAAATTGGGGTTTAATGCTTGGGCAGAAGCGTATAGGGTCAATAACTATCATAAACTCTACAGACATGCAGGCTAATGTTTAGGCAATCTGTAGGTAATCTGCAGAAAGTCTGAACAAAGTTTGAGAAGAGTGCTGTAAAGTGTACATCTAATTGGAGTATCATTTCTTTGTCAGCTCTGTGCCTTAATGGGTTCATTATGTATACCTTTGGCGTATCTAATAGTGTGGGAATGGACGCGATCTACAACAGCTTCTTTGCTCTCTGCGTCTTTTATCTTATTTGGTAAGTAAATTTAGTTAAATTAAATTAAATTATAGTACTTGTAAACTGTTTGTGAAATCTATACATTATGCCGCAATTTATTTTTTACAATTTATTAATAAGTTTTTGTTGGTTCTTTTAGACACCGGTTGTTTAACTATTTCACAATATATTTTGTTGGATCCAATCCTTATGTTCTACATTATGGTTTCCGTATTTTGTTTGGTCAAATTCAAGACACATAGTAAATGGTAAGCTAAAAAGTAGAGGGCTGCGTAGACAGTGTGTTAGATAGAGCAAGGTGAAAAAGTGGTATAAACTGCCAAGGTTTTTGGTAGCGGAATCAAATCAAATCAAATCAAATCAAATAGGACTTATATATCTAAAAATCCTAAATGGTGATGTAGAGTATTATATATCAACAACGATCAGGGGTCTAAACACGAGAAAACATGTTGAAAGCACGAGGCTGAAGGCCGAGTGGTTTTATTGTTTTCGAGCGTTTGGACACGATAAACAAGTTGTTGATATGGCATCTCAATCGAGCGATTTCAATTGAAAAGTGCAATTAAAATAAACCCTCAGGAGATTTTATTCATGATGTATGTAAAATTTATTCATACAGCATTTTGCATAGATAATTGAGATCTTTAGAATTAGATGAACACCAGTTTTCATCTAATGTCTTGGGTTTTACTGGAGTATCCAACTTCAGGCATGTGATTGAATGAACTATTGTACTTGGCTGATTATCTCATGAATTATACATGTATAGGAATGCCGAATATTAAACACGTTGAATATAATGATTTTGGACACGTTCTCCGGTTGAAAAGATTTATTTATTACGAGCTTTCGGCTGCCAGGCTGCAGCCTTCAACGGGTAGTTACAAAATACAATGATTGCAGACGACTACGGTTTACAATTGAAAACAACAGCAAGATAATTGACAAAGCAAACTACCGCCACAGAGCTACACTGGAATTCTGGCACACCGCGCTTACAACTAATGCTGACAATAATTCTAAACATCTACCCGAACAATACCGTTTTTTATTGAAGAAAATGCAATCATTGCATTTTGTAACTACCCGTTGAAGGCTGCAGTCTGGCAGCCGAAAGCTCGTAATAAATAAATATTTTCAACCAGAGAACGTCTCCAAAATCATCATGTTCAATCCTGGTCGCACTTCCAGCATTTTTAAACGTTGAATATACACTGTTAGTTTATTAAAATTACATTTCTCACAATACTACGGCGCAGTGATATCAAAGTTCTACTGAAAAGCACGATAGTGATGTAGACCGTCTGCATGTATAAGTATCTTATTAAAGAACTATCGTGTTCTATACCGTGCTGAAAACTTTTTTAATAGACCATTGTTAAGTTTAGTTGCATGATAACGTATTTTATACATATATTTTAGAGCGAAAGCTGTCTTAAGCCGGTTTTCCACTAGGCGATTTTTTTCGCGCGAAGCGACTTCCTTTTGTTCGAATTCATTAGATTTCTGATTAGTTCCAGCTCAGAGCTCATGAGAAAAAAGGAAAAGGCGCTTCGCGCGAAAAAATTCGCCTAGTGGAAAACCGGCTTAAAGCCTGGTTCTCATATGTCGTGCGTAAAATGCATGCACTTATCAGCTGCAGAGCCAGAGTCAAACCCATACTTTCCGAACTATATAACTGTAGGTTGACTGGATAACAGTAGATACAGTTGGATGTTTTATTTATTCAGCCCACAAAATCGACAAGTTTGCAAGAGCTAAGGGGCCCTCACATTACTTAAACATACACTTACAGTAGATCTTACGAGTAATCTAATAAATAGAAACACTGAACATTTTGATTAAGATCGTCATAGAGGAACTATAGTTTTCCTTTGAGTTTAGTTGAATGGGGGACTGGATTTTGGAAACTCCAATCCAAGATGGCGCATGATAAAAGTTTAGTTCAAAGGATCTCAAGCCATTGAAGCCACTAATTTTGCACTTAAGCGCTATGGCGGTCTATAAATAGGATCTTCCATTAGAAGTACCGCGGGATATAAGATAGATATATTGACTACATAAAGCCGGCAGTCATTTGACGCCATGGAACACATCTAGCGAAAATGGCTACGAATCTACGCTGGTATCTTCTGCTTTCTTGGATGTCCCTTTCTGTAGAGTATGACGTTGTGTTAAAGAGCCTATCACCTCTACAGGGATTTAATATATTTATGCTATTTGGAACATTCTAAGAAGAAATGTAATATGTCTTCTCAGACAAAAACTTCATCTTCATGGAATTTTTCACTGTCAAAGTTACCGGATGTGACGTCTACCAGGACTACTTGTGAAATTGAAACAAAAAAAAAACCGGTTTGCAAGTTCTGGTTGACGTCATATCCGGTAACTTTAACAGTGAAAAAGTCCATGAAGATGAAGTTTTTGTCTGAGAATATATGTTACATTTCTTTTCAGCATGTTCCAAATATCATAAATATATTAAATTCCTGTAGAGGTGATAGCCACTTTAAGTGGTCCGCATGGGGCTTAACCAATCAGAAATTACAAATTTTGATCCTCTTTAACAACCAAGCTATATGGTTCATCCCGCTCATAACCAAACGTTGTCGATAAGAAAATATTTTATGCCAACAGTTTAAAGATTCAAACGACAAACTTAATAAACGGCTGTAGAGATTTAAATCAACGAAATACCGACGTATATATAGAAGAAAATCCTTCATCGAAGTAAAACGTCAGATTATTAAACGTTTTAAATTATTGAAATAAAATATTGCCGTTTCCAGCGGCGCCCTTCAATTCTTCACTGATCAGAATAAAAGCTCGAGTAAAAGGACTACTCAGGAGATATATCCACAACTGAAACACTGCCAAGTAGACAGATCGAACGTCTGTGACCATGAATGATTCGTTATTTGGAGTAGCAAGGCGATACAGTTATCCCCGCGACTATTGTTACTCCAAGTATAAACATATACAAGGATGAAACTCTTATACAATGCCGTCAATACACCATGCATAAACTCTTCTCTTATTAGAATTAGAATTTTTTCTTATCCAACACCTTGCTTAGTATAGCACTCGACTTTGGAAGTCAAAGCTAAACCAACATGCTGCGAATTATCTTCTCATTTGGAGTTGAATTCAGCTCCATCATTGAAGATCAAATTTAACTCCATTATTTAGATCATTTTTAAGTCCATCAGACCAGGAGTTAATGCAACTCCTGGAGTAGAATAATGTGGGTCAAAATAACCCTATACTAATCCTACTCTCAAGTTGGAGTTATTTCAATTCCCTTGATGGAGTTAAAATAATTCGACATGGAGTAAAATGAAAGGTAACTCCTCAGTTAGAGTTAAATTAACTCCGTTATTGGAGTCAAAACAACTCTGAAATTTGTACTTTACCAAAGGGAGTTATTTTTTCTCCCTTCATGGAGTTACATGCCCTGCGAGTCAGAGCCCCTTTCCGACCTATGCAAGCTTCGGGGGAAAGTGGGCTCTGCCAACAAACTCGATATTTCTTTTTGAGCATGCGTGAACGGTTGCCAAGATACTATTTTGGGCCCAGGCTCTAACGCGTCACTTCCTATTTTCCTGCTTACGTGTTCGTAAACTAGACCTGTTTGACCAGTTTAAATAAAACCTGACTGACTCGCCCCAAACTTGGGGCGAAGATCAAGTTTGTTGGCAGAGCTCACTTTCCCCCGAAGCTTGCGTAGGTCGGAAAGGGGCTCTGACTCGCAGGATAGGAGCCACACCATGCTGTGGATGATTCGGACAGAAGCAGGTTATTGATGCGTGCCCATGTGGCTGAGGAGTCCAATCCTTCAGTCACAGATCCCGTCGCAGTGCTGCTGACACATCCACAGCGGACCTTGCATGAGGAAGTGGAAATTGGGTACGACGTGTCTTCGTTGGCGAACTTTGTCGATCTTCTGGGCTCGTCTCCTTTCGAAGGATTGAATCCCTTGATGACTTTCGCTGACTTTCGGGATAAATGTTTGCTGATTTTCGGGCTATTTAAGAGTAAATATTACCGGGTTAATTATACTTCTTTTCTGTAAGGTAAGGTAGGTAAGGTAAACTTTATTTAGTCACGCTAATCCCTTCAACAAAGTAATGTTGATTTCCAAGAGGGGGGGGGGGGGGGGGGAGCGTGAAAACTTATTATTAATACAAAACAATTTAAAATACAGATATTTACAAGGAGAAAATTATTTACAAATGTACATAAACTAATAAAAGAAATAAATATTAGTATATTTGATTAGTTACAGGCTAGTTAAGGTAGTACTGGAGGCTGAGATCGAAATTTTTTAAATTCGCTTTTAAACATGTTTTTGACAACATTTAGTGGTGTAGAACTCGAAAAAAATACTTAAAAAAATTTTTGAGTTCAGGGGGGGTGGGGAAATGAAATTTGATCTCCATATTAACGATTTTTAATGGTCGATTGTGGCTTCTGCCTTGAAATTTATGAACTGAAACAAAGAGGACTTGCTTTTCATACCAATACGAAGATTTAATCTCGGAGTCCGCAATCAGTCGATTAAATGTCGCTGACCCACACGCATTACGTTATTTGGCAAGATAACAGATATTCAAACACTTCGCAACCAAAATCTTTGAAGCGTACTCCGGCGGACTCCGAGATTATTTTTTTATTATAGGTTTGTGCACAATCACGCCAAATTTTGATCAAATCGATTGAAAAGAGAAAGAGATATGGAGGTTTAGGTCATTACATTGATGAAAATTTATCAAATTTTGGCCATATTACCTCAAATTACCGCTTTTTTAACCTAAATGTTTGTCTATTTCGACTTGCCAACACGTTCCCCCATGTTCTGATGAGCCATCGGTGAAAGGTCAGTGGTCAATAGTTATAACATCTCCCCAAATATGGACAAAAAAGCACTGTAACCCCTATTTTTAGTGTGGGGAAATAGCGCGGGAACGGGATTAACCAGTTCGCTTAGCAACGACGCATAAGGTGTCAAATCGCGGCATGTCAAATCACAACACCAATCTCAAGGTGTAAATTCTGTCAAAACTCGCTGTAGGAGAGCAATTACAAACGCATCGTCTTTCAGCCTCCATCTGTTTTATCTGCTGTTTTGGCGCGAACATTCATCCTTAGTTACCAAAGTTTGATCGCACAAATCTCGACAAGTATATAAAGCAGCGCTGTCAAAATTGGCATACGAACTTATTGTTACTATATCTTTCAACAGACCAAAAACTGTTAAGATCGGAGAAGTTGACTTCAGCCTCCAGTACCACCTTAAAGGCTATAGTTTCAGTAAGGAGAACATTGAAATTATAATGTCTGCGCGTTTCTCAATTCATTGGAAAGACTATTCCATAATTTAGTAGTAACTCCATAATTCTCTAGTAGTATTCTGTAGTATTTTTTAACTTTTATCTTAAATTTTTTAGCCCATGGAGCCTAGAGTGGTGGCTGTGGCTTATTATGTCTGGTGTTAACTTAGCCAACGCCTTTAGGTAAGGAAACTTTATGTCTCGGTTTATGCAAATAATGTTAATTTACCATGGCGTTTCGGAAAACAAGATATGTGTAAAATAGTAGGTTTTTAGAACATGTACCCGGTTAATTCTGCTAAAATGCAACGTTAAATCCCAATTTCCATAATGCATTGTGAAAATAGAGAAACGTTTCGATTTTACCTATACTTTCTAATGACTAAAATGTAGTAAATCTTGCTGTAATGTCATCTCGTTTCTGTGACCTCAAAATGATCGGACTATAATTCGACTTTAGTCAAAAAACACAAAAATATACGTTGATATATCAAGGTTGAGATATCAACGTATATGAGATATCAGAGATATCTGTTGTCATACGAAAACAGACTTTACTATCTCTTAGATTCATGTTTAGTCATGTTTTCATTGAATTTGTAAATGTTTTAATTATTCAATACCCTTTAAACCTGTAGTCGATAGTTTGGAGAACCTTTGACCTGTTCTAATTATCTACCTACCTACTTTTCTTTCATTTTCGTTTTCGAAACTTATATGACCTTATCTTTTGTTTGATACATCATTTCGCAATATTCCGGTGAGGTGCGTAGATGTGCGCATGTTCAACTATAAATAACTCTCTTATTATTCATGAAATAGGAATTAAAAAAACTATAAGCAACAAAAACCGAACATCATGGACCTAAATCAGCTTTGTTGGTAACTCTCTTGAAATTAGTTTCACCTTACAAATCACACGGGGGGCTGATAATTTTGTAGACTTTTTTAATAATACATTGTTTGAAGCTTTGCATAGCGATTAATAACTTAAATGTACACAATTTGTGGGTTTCATCATGTTTTATTTAAATTCTGAGCTTCCGGCTCGTATACTCAAGGCGTCTTCAGAGAAGTGCGATGTGTTGTGACGTGTTTGTTTGCGTCAACATGCATGTAATTAAATAAATTAACGTGTGATTTAAAGTGCCTAATATCAAATAGATGCATTTAATTCAAATTCTATTCTTAAAATATTGATTTGGCTGCTTTAACAGTATTTTAAAAGCCATTTTTTACAAATTCTCATAGTGGTCTTGGGGTACTGTGGTATTTCTAAAAATATGCTTCCAGTTGTCCAGCTTTAAATCTTGTTCTAAATTATTATTGCAAATGGCAGTAATGGCTCCAACAAACAATGAGAAAACAAAACCATTGACTAAAAATATTTAAACTGACCTTTTGTTATGTTATTCGCCACTCGTCACGCGAGTCAATTTTTATGTCACGCGAGTCACATTAAACTTGCGACTTTATTTCATCGACTACAAATGTTTTTGCTCAAACTTCACTGGATTATCATTGTATCTTGTCTAACTATATGTCTTACAAAAGTTAAAATTAATTATAGTTAATATGTTACCAGGAAACTAAATAAGAATGCGAATGATTGAAACTTTCTCATTTCTGGTGTCACACGAGTCACATGACCATAAATCATTAAATCGAAGGCTTAAAATATAATTTTTTAGGAATTAAATATATTACTTATATTATCTCCCCAGGGCTTCCTTATCTAAAGCAAGCTTGCTTTGTGCTAAATTAAACGTGGCAGAAAAAACCTTTTTTAACCTTAACATTTTGTGACTTTGTCACGCGAGTCATAATGGAATGGCTGTTGTTGTAACAAGCAACCTTAGGTCCTTGAGCATGTTGTCCACCAAGGAAGTTACCTTTCCTTCATCTCCATTACTCTCCTTCGAATCCTCGCAGTCCCAAGTAGTACAGTTTTCTGTAGCAGTTCCACTCGTATTGGTGTCTCTTTATCCACTGTAGCTACTGTATGTCGAGTCTTCTGTGCTCTATTTCATGATCACATTGTATATTGAAGTCCCACATGACTTTGTATTTATCATTTTCCAGCACACTTGGTGATTGATGTTCGTACCATTTGTCGGCTCTCAAGGTTATCCACAGTTCCCAATGAAATGTTCGAGCCACGTTGTCATGCCTGCGTTTATATTCCCTCCGGGCTAATTTGCTGCACTCACACACCAAGTGTGTAACACTTTAGTTTCTCACGGTACGTTTGTATGAACCGGTAACTTGCTTACCATCGGGCTACTTCCCGTAGCTTTATATGTAGTAAGTTTATTCCCTCGTTAATACTTTTCTGATAATTCTAGCTGATCCCAGCAAACATGCTTTTTGAATGAGGTCCAACTTATGTTCCATATCAATCTTCTTCAGCCACGAACCAATTCCTTTTCCACATATCCCTAATGCACCGATTACAATCGGTATGTCCTGGTACAGTACGTATCAAGTTTCTCCTCCCTTGTGTCGAATGGGCACGCAATATCTATTATTCAACATTCTCTCTTCATCTTTTCAAAGACAACAATATCTGGTTTATTGTATTCCAGTTTGTGATCTGTTTGGATTGAAAAATCCCATAATACTTTCACGTCTTCATTTTCCAATACTCTTCCTGGATTATGGTCATACCATTTTCCCTTATGCGTGACGTTATACCTTTCGAACATGGTCCAATGGATTACCGCAGCCACTTTATCATGTCTCCAAACCTTATTTTGCTTCTGAGCAAGCTTTTTGCATTCTGCCACTACATGGCTAATTGTTTCCTCCCTTTCACCGCACATTCTGCATATGGGTGATATATCTTGCTTATCGATCTTATTTCTAATGGCATTAGTTATCAGAGCTTGATCCTGGGCTGCTGTTATTGTCCCCTCAGTTTCCTGCTTTAATGTACCCTTTCCAAGAAGTATTGTTCCTTATATCCTCTCGATTCCTTCTTCTCTCGTTTAATTCCTGCTTACTTGATCCTTCTCCTACGATTTCTTCATCCTTCACCGCTTTTAGCAACTTCTGCTGGTGCCCATCCAAATACTTTCTCAGGTTGTAAATCTCCACCTCAACACAGTCCTCTATATCAATCATACCTCTTCCGCTATCCTCCCTCTTCATGTATAGTCCGTCTGTATCTGTATCTGCCTGTGGGTGTAACGCTCTATATATAGTCATCAATTTCCTGGTCTTCCTATTCATGTTTCTAAGTTCAGCCTTTGTCCAATTTACAATTCCTGCTCCATCTCGCACAATTGACACAGCTCTAGAGTTCATCGCTTTTATGATGTTTACCCCATTTAATTTTGACTTAAGAATCTTTCTCACTCTTCGCAAATACTCTTTTGACACATTCTCCTTCATCTTCTTATGTTTAACATAATCTCCTTCTAGTATTCCCAGGTACTTATATCCCTCGCCTTCCTCTAAACCTTTGATAGTCTGGTTGTCCAGCAACTTTATTCCTTCGCATTTCACCATCTTCCCGCGTTTCGTGACAAGCATCGCACACTTGCTTATCCCGAACTCTATGCCAATATCGTTACTAAAAATTCTAACTGTATTTACAAGCGTATCCACTTGCTTCTCGTTTTTTTTCTTCAAATAATTTCAACTCACCATAAATAACAGACGATTAACCATTCTTCTATCATTTCCCAAGTCATATCCGGCTTTGACCTTTCTAAGCATCTGACGGTGGGGTCAATGCCAGCACAAACAGTAACGGTGATAAGCTATCCCCCTGAAATATTCCTCTTCGTATTTTAACATTTCCCAGTTTCTCTCCCGCTGTTGTTAAGTCTGTGTTCCATTTACCCATCTCATCAACCAATACGCTCTGCATATTCTCAGCCATCCCAAACATTTCCATACACTTTTTCAACCAACTATATGTGGAACCAACCCCTAATCCAGTTTTTCGTCTCTTGCAATTTCTTATTATCCAGGGGCTCTGGAAGCTTTTCAAAGTTGTGGGTGTTCTGTGTCTCGCAGAATGCCATAAACAGGGCCACGCCCTCCAGAGAATATAACAGATAACTAAATAACTATATATACATAACATACAAGATAACATCACAAGTCCAGAAAGTGCGCGTGTCCGGACACCCGGACACCCGCTGCTTCCAGAGCCCCTGTTATCATCTTACCTATCAATAGCTGGTCCTTTTTCCCCCTTGCCAGATGCTTTCCAGTTGTTCGTCTTTTTTAGTTGTTTCCTCAGTTTAGCTATTGGTATAATTACGTCTTCCTGTTGTCTGTCTCCTTCCAATTCTTTTTCCATATCCTTTAACCATTTTGCTCTTTCGTTGTGGTTTACACGGTCGCCCCATATCTCACTCCAAAATTTTATGCTTTCCTTGCTATCAGGCCTAACCGTCGCTGCTTTTGCACTAATTCTCTGTTTTATCTCTTCAATAACCTCATTTAAACCTTTCTCTGTAATCTTATATCTTCTTTTAAGTTCGCTTTTTATTTTTTTCATTATAGAGCGCCTTGCTTTTCCACCTTTCTAACCGAGTTAGGTCCTTCCTGAACCGCGAAATTTCTTCATTCATCCCACTTTTCCACCAAGGTTGTTTCCCTTTTCTACTTTCTTTCGTCTTTATCCCAAGAGTAACCTTCCTACAACACATCCTGCTGCTTTCAACAATCTATTTGTAGCAGTTATATCCTCTGTGATAATGTACCCCAGCACTTCATTAACCAACTCAACTTTTTCCTTTACTCGATTTCTCTCCACATTCCTGAGATTTGGTGGTGTTTCATCTCTTTCCATTTGTCTCAACAGCTCCATAATCAATTTAATCTTTTCCTCGTTGACTCCTCTACACCTTAAATCTTCTATTATAATCATCTCCATTATTCACTCTTTCGTTCACTTCATTCAATTCGCTGTCATTTGCGGTAGTCTGAGTATTCTCTTCATTTAATGTATTTGCTTCATCACCTGTTTGCAAATATCTTTGTATGTCCTCCAACTCTACCTCTGATAACCATCCATTCGTTCGTATCGCTCTACTTTGATCAGCCAACCTCTGCTCCGTCACCTCAAACACACCTATTTCCTTCCAGGCATCCATCGTGCTTTTCCTGTAACCTCTCTTGTTGGGTTCACTCTTATAAAAGCATCTCATTACAATTCTATTCACTTCTTTCGACCATTTCATCCTTGCAGTAACTTGATGATGACCGGGCCAACGCTGCTCCTCCATGGGACACCTGCCGGGCGAGACACCTTTGCTTGCAGCTCCGGTCCCATTCACGCCGTTATCTGAGATATCTTCATTTGAGTTGCAATTGCACTCATGAGGATTGTGGTGATAAGGTGACACAACCGGACTGCTTTAATTTAGTTGGACTTCTAGCCTTCGACCTGACTGGCTTTGGTGGCCGTACCAGGAGGTTGCACTCCCGGCAGTATAGCTCGTAGGCTCACTGAAGTACACAAGCCTCCCTACCACGCCAAGGCAGCATGCTGCTCATGGTGGGCTGCCGCAGTTTGGTTCAGATTTTGTTGTTCTGAACGAATGTGAGTTTTAACGACATGGAAGCGTATAAAAGCAATCTTTTCGTTTTGACATCTTTAGATAGTTCATGTCATATATAAGTACTAGAAATACATTAATGCAACATCCCCTCGCCTCGCGCTTAAATGGCTTATGGCTTCCCTATGTGGCTATGTATAAGTTACATGTTTGCAAAGGCAGAATTAAAAGTTAAAAGCTCAAAATTACATTTATAATAGAGTCTGAGAAAAAAACAATTCAGTAGAATCGGATCCCAGAAAGAAGTATTAAACAGACCACGTTTCAGTCGAAAATTTGGAAATACAGCAAAAAAAATCGCCAAAGCCCATGCAAAGTCAATGAATAACATCAACATAAGCTTATAAAGGAAGTGTTTTAAGTTAGCTTTAGTTAAGCTGACTTATGGTTTGGACGAGCAAAGGGAAAGCACGAAAACGTGAAGCTGCATGTATATTGTTTAGGTTATTAAGACAACAGGAATCCTACCGTTCATAACTTTAAAATGATTTGACCACTGAGTGACCACAACCACTGCAATTCAGATCGAGTTTTGTTTACCATACGGCGTTTGGTTTCTTCAGGTTATCTGGTTTCGCTTCAAGATATATTAAACCGGCTGTTTGTATCCTTTTCTTCGTTGTTGTCTTTTATTATTTAATTGGGACAGGCTCCATCGAGGGCTCCATTTCGTTAAACGAAAGCAAAATACTGACGGATTTCATAGTTTTCTTCGTCGCTAGTCACCAGTGTCCGACTATTCTTACCGCGTGACACCGTACCAAACATACAAACAAACAAACAAACAAACAAACAAACAAACAAACAAACAAACAAACAAACAAACAAACAAACAAACAAACAAACAAACAAACAAACAAACAAACAAACAAACAAACAAACAAACAAACAAACAAACAAACAAACAAACAAACAAACAAACAAACAAACAAACAAACAAACAAACAAACAAACAAACAAACAAACAAACAAACAAACAAACAAACAAACAAACAAACAAACAAACAAACAAACAAACAAACAAACAAACAAACAAACAAACAAACAAACAAACAAACAAACAAACAAATAAATAAACTATCTCCCAGATTTCGTCTCCCTCGCTTTTTCTACACGCGCCGGTTTGCGCACTTTTAATTTCATTTGCGGCTCAAGTGACAACTATACTATAGTCTCACTATAAAATATTCAACTTAATGGAGAAAAGTGAAAATACTGTGTTAACACGGGTATTATAATATTCTATATCAACATGAATCGCGCGGTTCATGATATTTGAATACATTCTCATGTTGCTCACGGGGAGTAACTTTTACTCTCAACTTGTTAAATATTGTATCCTCATTTTGTGCCGCAGAACGTGATTGCTTTATTCAATTTCTTTGTTGTCTTATTAACGCTGAGCAGTGCAACCAAACAAAGCTCAAACTGAATCAATTCGGTTGAACCGCATCACAATATGATCTATATACTCTTTTCCGTATTAAATTTAGTGGATAAAAACTTGTTATTGGCGGAAAGTATACGTACACAGTGAATTCAAAACTGATAGATGTCGAAACCAAACCAGTAACAGAAGACTTCTCTGTGGAAAGAATCAAGGCCTTTTGACAAAAGATATTTAATCTGACATGTCTGAATCTGTATGCCCAACTGTCGAAATATGTCAAAAGGCCTTCGGTGGGCAAAAAAAGCATTTACGATTTAATAATCGTACCGATATATAGTTGTCTTTTATTGAATTTGACGAGCGATTTTAAAGAAAAGAGCAATTCTTTTAGATGAATTTTGGGTAGTTTGAACACTATTGAGTACTCCGCGAATCAACAAACGGAAATCATGAAAGTGGCCAGGTATTCTACAATCTAACTCAAAGCAAACATGAGTTCGTACTAGCCTAAATTTCAGAAGAAAACCAGTGCTTCTATATTTCCGCATCGTAAAAAACTCGAATGAGCATTTCACTTTCGTTCATGACAGCGAAATCATGCACCAAACTGCCCCAGCGCTTGTTTATTCCTTGTTGATAAAACCATGTTTGCAAATGGTGTGACGCCACAACGTTAAATTGTCCGTGTGATATTTTTCGCCTTCATCAAGCCAATATCTTCCAAAAAATGGGCAACTTCGGAAGAGACCCAGGTATTCGGACCAACCCAATTGAATATAAAAAATACAATCTAACAAAGCAAACCAAAAATTTTGTGTCATAGGCACTTTAATTACATGTTGACGCAAACAAACACGTCACAACAGATCATACTTCTCTGAAAACGGTAAACATGGTGAAACCACACATTATGTATAATTAATTTCTATTATTATACGACTATTTCTGTGTCCAATCTCGTACCCAGGTGCTTACGAACGTGTCTTTGGTGCCAATTTTGTTGTCAAGTCAATCTCAAGTTCGAGCGCTCGGAAAGAAAATAATTCTCAATTTTCATGGCACTGGTCTAGCTCAGAAGGACTACAAAACTGTCGACTTCAATTCAGATACCGTTGCCTTGTTTTATCGCTTACGCGAACGAATAGGCGAGAATACAAGGTAACGACTACTGAAACAATCGAAATCTGCTTACGACGTTAACTGCCGGCATTATAATTCGGGCTGATAAACAAATGCCCGCGAGTTAGCCTGCCGCCTGCCTGCATAATCGACCACATGTCTTGATACCAGAGCTCTGCTCGGACGAAAAAACATTCCCAACCCGGGTTGAGCCGAAGTTGACCTGGGTTGAGAAAGGCTGACCCGGGTTGAAGAAAAAAGCAGCCAACTGGGATTCATGTAAACACGAAAAAAGAATAACCATGGGTGGTAAGCCAACCCGGGTTCGTGTAAAGGCACCCTTAATATATTCATGTTCTAAGGATTTAGGGTGAAGGAAAATTCGAGTGTAGAATATATACATTTTAAGACCAAACCGGGAGCAGTTGCGAAAAATGCAACTACACAGGCCCTCCGGCAGTGTAGTTGCATTTTTCGCAACTGCTCCCGGTTTGGTCTTAAAATGTATATATTCTACACTCGAATTTTCCTTCACCCTAAATCCTTAGAACATGCTATGTAATCGAGTGAAATGCCCAATATCATCCTTAATATATTCAGTTATGTTTGAGATCATGTAACACAACTAAGACGCATAAATTAGGGCAACACGAATAGTAGAGCAAAAATATCCACCCGCCATGGAACCCCTTCTCTGTATACTACTCTCTCGGGTTGTACGGTAGGCAGAATGCATTTTGGAGAGAAATGGCATTCTTGGCACGCTGTATCTTAAATATAGATGTTTTGAACTGTTTTAGTTTCGCGAGTTGCGATATTGTCAATTGCTTATTTGTTCCCATGCTCGCTATTTGGGTGAGTTATCCAAACTAATCAGGAAGCTTCTTAGTAGGTAGGTTGCGAGCCTAAATATATCAGGAATATTTATAACAGCAGGATTAATATGGCCAATTGTTAGGCATTAGTCAAATAGTAAAACACTCAGTTGTTACCATAGGTACTATATATATAGACTTTAATTAGATCTTTTTTTTCTTTTTTTTTAGTTGCAAGTGGGTTGGATTATTTGTTATATTGTGGGCTGGGTTTTCAACAGTGGTTGACCTGTGGAATTTATTGGGTGATCTTAAAGTATCACTGGTAAGATATTGTTGTGATACATTGTTGTAGTAATCACGATTGAATGCGGTTTGCATGATGATTATGTCATGATAATTATGTTATATGCATGCCCTAAATCTGTATTTACCCTGACGAGGGACTTCGGTTTGGGACGTTAGTGTTTCCTTGGCATTTACCACCTTTTGGATTTACTACTTAAAGTGCAAGTGCAGCGAAATTTCACCCCAGTTTTTAGTGCAAAGTTTCATAGAAACTTTGCAGTATTGTGACGAGGGGCGAAAATTCACACGATCGATAGATAGTGTAAACTTTCCGGGGGGTTAAACGACATACATACTTGTCGTAGTTGAAAGGCTAAAACCAGTGAAAATGTGAAACACCAGTATCAGTCTTTTATATACGGCAAATATTTATGTCGCTTAAAGCTCGTAAGTCTTATTGAGCGATAACAGACAGGTTTATACCTTATCTATGGGTATTTCTTGAAAGACGTGTAAAATCCTGGTAATATCTTTATATATCGAGAATGAAAGAAGTTCCCCCCGGAATATATTAGAATAGCACTGCGCACGCGTGGTTTTGTTGCAACAATGGCGGAGAAACGCAAAGGAGCGAATGGAGCGGTCAATTTTCTTCTCGAAACAACGACTTTCTAGGCCTAGCTGCATGGCTAATTAAATATGGTCTGGATGAAAGGATTTATAGTCTGCCTAGCGGAAGGTGCGAATAAATGTTAAAAGCTTTATATTCAACTTTAATATGGTCTGGCATGTTGACGATGTTGCGAAGTCGGTTTGTAGAGTGTTGTTGGTTCGTGTCTGTTATATTTTACACGAGTGGCGCTCGAGCAGTTTTGCACGTCAGCTCAATAACAAATTCTGTATACTGGAGATTGTAGACTGTCTTCGCATTTTGATTTGGCTTTCAATAAACAACTGTACGAAGGACCCTGGCAATATATTAAACATTAATGTTTAAGTTTTACATGTATCTGTACCTGCGTGAAGTTAGCGCGTGATTGGACAGACGATTCGCAAGGCTAATTCAACGCTTTCTTTCTAAAATCTCGGTGTAGTCACAGTACATAACATTGAAGGAAGGTACATCGCCCGTCAAAACATGTTCAAAAGTTAACCGTTTTGAAATTGACACCGTGGGATTGGCAAGACGTGATTGGCTAAGGCCCGTTTCAAACGTCGAATATTTCATGCGTCGAATACAATTCGTTAATTAAGTGCATGATAAGTTCGACGTTTGAATCAATTAAATTCGACCGTTTTGATTAAATGCGACATGCGAATTAAATTCGACTGCTTAGGTCGAATAAAACGACCTTGATGCGACTTCGATTCAAACGTCGAACTTTCCATGTGTCGAATGTAATGCATAAATTATTTTAATGTATAATAATTTCCGATACACGTAAATGACATGCGCAAACGTTGATTTCGCGAGGAGAATCGGGCTTCTGAATAAGTGTTCTACACTTTGTCCCACCATCAAGGATTTCGAATTATTTGACGACGACAAGAGCGATGGATGCTTGTGGTTGCATTTCTGCCTGCCTTCTATAATTAATAACAGCAGATCTTATTACCATGTATTGTAAAGTACGTGTCATCATTTTTCGCCGTCATTTTGACTGTTGAATATAATAACATTGTAAATATTAATTTGCTTTTGGTCAACTTTCGAGTTGGACTCCTTTGCTTTCGCCATGTTGTTATAGAAATGATCATTTTAAATTATATTCGACCGCATTAAATTTGACGTATGAATCAAATGTTGAATACAATAATTTGGGTCGACCTTAATTGGTATTATATTCGACACATGAAAAATTCGACGTTTGAACCAGGCCTAAGAGCACAATGTTTCCAAGGAAAACTTTTATGTTTGACATTGAAATAGAACATGTTTTGACGGGACGTGAAGCTAGCAACATAATCATCAGACGATCGTAATTTGTAAAGGCAGCAAAAACTTATGTATCTTTACATCTACTTCGCAGATTTTTGTCAATTTTGATCTGGATTGACTGGACGTCACACGATACATATCAGTATCGGAATTCTTGTGATGCGCCAAGTATTTTACGCAAAAATTTCGAGGAGATAAAAAAGAACTTGTTATTAAACAGACCGGAAAACAATAGCGAAGGGCACAAAGTATTCATGTTTGTCAGAGTTTATAATTTATTTTTTTTCGTTCTTGGCAAGAAAAAATGACTCTTTAAGAATCCCTCGAGATTCTATTTTGGGTTGTTTGTCTGAGTTTTGGCTTGTATTAAATTAACTTGGGCTTTGCTTTAGAAAATGGGCTGGCAGACTGCGGGGCTGGCAGCTCTGTCCATACATGTAGCAAAAATTGTTATTATCTTTGACTAGAAACTTTGCACTATCCTTGGGATCTAGTTTATGATTGCATTTGAAAGAACACTTAAAATGACAACGCAACATCTTTCGTAGAATTTCGCTTCCTTGCTTCATTCTTGAGATATTCAGGTTTGTTTGATATGCAAATGTCATACTTATGACATCACACTGCATAATGACTTTTTAGAAAAGTATGATTTTCTTTGAGAGTGCTTATCGAAAGTACTTAACTAGAAATACATAAATGCAACAACCCCTCGCCTGCTTTTATATGCTTTTTTAAATACACCCCACCCACCTCACCTTCCAATTAAAATAAGCACTCCTGATATACAGCAAAAACAAATGATAATCGTCAGGATAATTACAGAATTTATGATTAGGATGACTAAAAGAAAGTTGAACATATCAAAGGAAAACTTGCAGATTTCATATTAACCTCTAGTTGTAAAAATATATTGTTTTTAGCCATTTAGGAGGTTTCCAAAGGAATTACTTTTATGTTTTGCAAAGGCAAGATTAAAAGTTAACAGCTCAAAAACTACATTTATAATAGGAGATAAAAACAACAGACAACCTTTCAGTCTGTATAATACAGGACAAAAGAAAGTGGACAAAGCCTATGAGTATTTATGATAACTGATAAGTGCTTGCAATGAAGTCAATGAAAAACATCACGTCCACAGTAGCAAAGGGAAAGCACGAAAATATGAGGCTGTATACTGCTTAATGGGCAAAAACTTGAAAACAACATATTAACGGGACCATAGGTATAAAACTTTATATGATAGTTGCTAGATTAAGTTTACAGTAACTGATGAGTGTCTAAAAGGGTTCTATTTAAACGTCTTGCCGTTCTTGGCGTTTACAGAATATATTAATGAATAAATGCTGATTACAAACAGCAAAATAAATACAAATGTCCTGAGTGACCTGTGGGCTGTGACCGCAAACACTACAATAACAATTCAGATCGAGTTTTTGTTTACCTGCTTTACCGTACGGCGTTTGGTTTCTTCAGGTTTTCTGGTTTCTCTTCAAGATATATTAAACCGGCTGTTTGTATCCTGCTTTTATTCGTTGTTCTGCTTCTTTCCGTTTAAAACGAAACCATTTGAAACCATTTTGTTTCGCAAAATATGGAAATTTATATAGTTTGCTTCAAAGCTAGTCACCAGTGCCCAATTAGTTTTACCGCATGACACCCTACGACGTATATATATATACAAACTATTTCCAGATTTTGTCTCCCTTGCTTTTTATACACGCGTGTAAAGTGGACTTCACGCATGTCGAGATTAGCACCCTCACCGGGCTCCGGGCCTTCGGCCCTACGCCCGGCTCGGGGATAAAAATTTGCACTTGCATGTATGTAGTCATGACTGGTCACTAAACGTGTAGCTGGGTGCAAAATATTTGGACCATCCTAAAATTGATGCTATTTCAAAAAGTCATTATGCAGTGTGATGTCATAAGTATGACATTTGCGTATCAAACAAACCTGAATATCTCAAGAATGAAGCAAGGAAACGAAATTCTACGAAAAATGTTACGTTGTCATTTTAAGTGTTCTTTCAAATGCAATCATAAAAAACTGGGGTGAAATTTCGCTGCGTTGGCACTTCTACGTATTGGTTCGGATGAGTCTTTATAAAAGAAATACGAAATGGTTTTCCGTGTTTGGATACTCTGATCCAAACACGCGGGAAATTGCGAGACTGGAGAAAAGCGTAACAAAACACGAGCCGTAGGCGAGTGCTTTTAGCTTTTCGAAAGTCGAGCAATTTCCCAAGTGTTTGGATAAGAGTCTCCAAACACGGAAAAAAACATTTGGTATTTCTTTTATAAAATAATCACAAGCGAATATCATATACTGTCGTCCGACATTTTCAAAAAATCGTTTTGGCGGAAATTTTCCGTGTTTGGATACTCTGATCCAAACACGGCAATTGACCAATCAGGGCTCGCGTTGTATACATGTTATTTTATAAAGAAGTTTCATTCATGCATCCTTGTGCTGAAACACGTTTCGTTTTTGAATGTATAGGGTTAATTTTCGCCACCCACCTTTCTTTGTTTAGTCGACCGTGCTGAAGCATTTCCTGGCCAGAGCCCTCTGTCTTATAGTTCTACCAGTCGCTGTGTATTTATTTTGGTTTGCTGTTCACTTTGCTGTCCTTAGATCAAGGTAACCGTATAAAAGATCAGGCGTCTATATAGGATTTTTTGAGATGCAGGAAAACCCGCGTGTAAGAACCTATAAGGGAATTAAAGGGCATATGACTCAAAAATTAAGTTTGTCTTATTGAAAAGAACATTTAAAATGATAAAATAACATCTTTTGCAGTTTTTGGTTTCCTTGCTTCGTTTTTGAGATATTCCAGTTTGTTTGATATGCAAATGACACAACTTTTTACGTCACATGTGCATAATGAGTTATCAGAAAAGGTTACATATCTTTGCTATTATGAAAACATGGGCTTAACTCAAAGGAAGCATGTGCGTGTTTCTACCCACAACACCAAACATGTAGAATTCCAAGTGATTTCGTTTCACAATAGCAAAGATATGTAACCTTCTCTCGGTAACTCATAATACTCGTTATGCACGTGTGACGTAAAAAGTTGTGTCATTTGCATATCAAACAAACAAATGTTCTTTTCAATAAGACAAACTTAATTTTCGAGTCATATGCCTTTTAAGAACCTGCAGTCTGAACGTTAGCATTTAGACTTCTAATATAAGAACCTGTTCAGCCTGAAAAACGAAACAGGTTTCTATTTGGAAGAATCAGATCAAATGCTTGAAAAACAACAGGTTGGTCTGCGTGTGTCTTATATAATTTCAACATCAATTTGATATATAATTGCTTTTGCGCCACCACTTCTCTTAAAAATATAAGAATTTATTTAGAAACGTAATCTAAATTTAGCCTGCAGATTTCTCAGTAGTCACTAAATGGATAAGAACCTTTGTAGGCCGACTTGGGAAAATAGTTGTTCTTATACGTGTGTTTTTACTGTACGTGCAATGTTTCATTTGCCGCGACCGTGTTCAATTTTTCACTGTGTCGAACAACCTTACAACAATAAATACAACAATAACGGACGTTCAGTTGACGTTTGTCAAGCTGAATTACTTAGATTTTTGATCGGTTTTAAGACCGGTTTGATGCTCTAACTATTGAGCTACTCATGCGCGGATAGGCAGCTAGGGTTGAGCGTCTGAAATGTAGTTGAGATGTAATATATCATACACGAGGAGGAGTGTTTCATCAGGATATCCAAACACTGAGACGTTTGTTGAAAACCGGGGTTTTTGAACAAACTTCGAAGTGTTTGGATATCCTGATGAAACACTCCTCCGAGTGCATGGTATAGCATCTCAAACAAATCAGTATTTTAAGAGAAAATCGGGTAAAATTTGCTTAATTTATGTAATTTATGCTGATTTTCTTTGTGTTTTCCTCATGAATTATTAATGAGTTTGAGATGATATGATGCATGATATGATATATGATACACGTGAGTGTTTTTATGGAAAATATCCGGCGGTATATTTTCCATATCCTCAGCAGTGAAGGTAACGATGACGTCATTTACCCCTTTTTGCATTGAATCTATATAATAAAAATAAAATTACACGGTGCCTTGAAGATATGAATTTTATCGTCTCGTAGTGAAAACAATATACAAATATTAATATATAAATAAATATATGATGATGTTGTTGTTGTTGCGCTCTGATGATGTTGCGCTGTAAGCAACGAAACGTTAGCAATTAAATTTTTGTGACTACCGCTGACCTGTCAGCGGGACGCTTGCTTGTTGATTGTCTTGGACCGCGCCATTGGTCGCCGGGTATTCGAGAAGTACTCGAGTTGTTTTCGTGGGGAACAAACTAAAGCCGAATCTCGTCTTTGCATTTTGGTTGCTCTCTCGATGACAGTTTTGATTTTTGAAAAGTGTTATTACTGTGCAAATCTTTTCTTCTTGGAACGGTTTCTGTCATTTATCAGTTTATACAAGGTAAGAAATAGTTTCAAAACTTGTGACGTTGTTTATCTTATATATATATATATATATATATATATATATATATATATATATATATATAAAATAGTTAAATAATAATAATTTTTTTTTTTTTTTTTTTTTTAACTATTTTATTACGCTCTACCTTTCATGGTATCGAGCACTCTTGAACCATCCGCCAGCTTTGTAACATCCATGTTACAAACTTGCTTTAGTATATATATATATATATATAGACATAATCTTTAAATACTTGATCGGAAACAAATTTAATATCTCAAAGCCAACCTGGTACTTTAATATAGCAGCAGTACTAGAAATATTGAGCTTATAAAATTCGCTAGAATTTGGGCCTTCAACTGTGTCCTGTTTCAAAGCTCTTCTTCTTTTATCGAAGAAATTGTCAATATACACGAGTCTTGGATAGAAATGATTTATGACAAAATCGCTTTATGAGTTTAAGTTTAATTTTTGGTTGAATTGTGTGTTGTGCTCACTGGTCTGTGAATCTTGTTACTGCATGTACATGTATATATCATACACTAAGAGTGTGAAACTTCGAGCTTGGTGTTTTGATATTAGATCAAACACAACTTTCGAGTGTTTCAAGATCACAAAATCAGGAAATAAATCAGTTGTCAAATGAATCAGTATTGTAAAATAAGTTTGAGGTAAGAGTTGGCTTAATCTATCCAAGTGTTTGAACTTTTGTCTCACTTAATATTTTCCTATGTGTATGTTTATAAGAATTATTAATGAGTTTGAGAAGTATATATCACAGTGCCCTGTATTTACACTATATACATGTATATAAGAAATTTATGCTGATGAAATATGTTGCCTGTTACATAGACATTACAAAACCTTGACTTGGTGCTTTATTTACTTGTTTTAGGTGTTGTTCAATATCTTGTATTAATAATGAAATTAAGAAACCAAAGTTTGTGCACATCAGAGTTGCTACAGCATCCTGACCACAGAATAGTAGATACACCAGAAGTCTGACTCTCTTGAAAGTACTAAAATATTCTATTATCTGGTGTCTAAGTGTCACTCATTTGTACATTCTGATAAATTGTTGTAAAGCTGTTGTGAACTGTTGGGAAACGTAAAGCCTTGAATATGTTGAAAGCCTTGAAATGAAGAAATATATCTGTTGAAACACAATACTGAGTATTGTTGTACTGTCTTATTTAAAATACTAGCAGAATCACAAAATATTAGTGACGTGCATTACACTTGAATGCCACTGACAGCATATTTATGACATGTAAAATGTTGTTTAGGAACACAATGTTGATGATCTGGTGTGAGTTATACAAAGCCGAGATAGCTTATCTAGTTGATAAGTCCTAGCTAAAGAACAGCACTAATCATACTTTGAACAATCTAATATTTAACAATTATTCACCGAAGTGGAGGTGAATAGTGCTGGATATTCACCGAGCCGCTTCAACGAGGTGAATATCCACACTATTCACCGACACTGAGGTGAATAATTGTTTAGCATATACCTCATAAATGAAATAACAAGTTTAACCTCCTTATATTTTTCGGTATTTTATACAAGACACGGCCGCTAGCAACTTGGGCACTAACGGCAATTGGCGTACTCTATATTTGTCGACAAAACAGTTTTTACATCTTTTGAATATATTAATGGCTAGAAAATTGTAAAGAAACACAGCTGTGGACACTCTTCTACTTAATTTTGTTGACTACTCTCGTTATTCTACAACATCAACCATGTTTATCAACAAAATCTCCTGCTTCGGTAAACAAAGCAAAACTGTCCGCCATTTTGTTTTGCCCGCAGGTGAATAGTGCAGGATATCCTGAGCTAGAGGAACCAATCAGATTGCTTGAAAAGCTCTATTCACCTGCGAGGTATATGCTAAAAAATTGTATTCACTGAATAGTTATGCTCAGTGGACAAAAGTTAAATTGGGTTGTTCAAAGCACCACTAGAGTGGTTAGACCTCTAGCTAGGATTTATCCACCAGATAAGCTATCTGGGCTTCGTACAAAAATCTGAATGTTACTACTTCACTTCACGTAAAACTTGGGGGCAAGTTTATGATGCTAATATATGCTATGTTTTGGAAACAGCCAGTAAAGATGTATCTGTTGTATGTGCCATGTTCAAATTAGCAATACACAGGTACAAGAAGTAAATTTTTATATCACGCCGAAAGCCCATCACTCCTTCTTTGTTGTCAGAAAGCTAAATAGTTATCTACTTGCTTCCTGGAGTCATTTAAAAGGCAACATCAAAATTTGAACTTGTCCAAGTTATGCAAAGTATCTATGCTACCTACAGATTTGGAAAAATACAGGGTGTCCCAAACGAATGTCGCCCATCCCGTTTTTAGTGCAAAGTTTCGCAGAAACTTTGCAGTATTGTGATGGTGGAGAAAATTCACATCATAGTGTAAACTTTTCCGGGGGGCGTTCCAAGTTTAGCGACATTAAATTCTCGTGCTTGGATGAATAATATCGTTGTTTTGATAGGTACTTTAAAGAGTTTCGCTGGTAAGTAAGGCAATTTAGTGAATTATTTGCGGGTAACTTTTGAAATTAAGGCTTTAGTCAAATATTGTATTTTAATCTTGAAGTATATCGAGTATTAATTCAGAATATGATGTTTTCCTCTGGGTTTTCCCCCCGGTTTGGTTAGAATCTTACTGCGCATGCGCGAAACTAAATTTTGTGAACGTCACAATATTAAAATATGGTGGAGGCACAAGAAGGCGCGAGAGACATGAAGCGATTAATAGGAGAGGATGCGACGAATTTTCCCATCAAAATAAGGACTATGTGGGCTAATTAAATATGGTCTGTGCTAAAGGATTAAATTGTCACATATCTTTCAAGGTAAGCGTATTTTCAGTAGTTTTTAGTTTTTATTTCACTGTTGACGAATAGCGCGCCAAGCTATAGAGTCGAACTAGAAACGTCACAATATTAAAATATGGTGGAGGCACAAGAAGGCGCGAGAGACATGAAGCGATTAATAGGAGAGGATGCGACGAATTTTCCCATCAAAATAAGGACTATGTGGGCTAATTAAATATGGTCTGTGCTAAAGGATTAAATTGTCACATATCTTTCAAGGTAAGCGTATTTTCAGTAGTTTTTAGTTTTTATTTCACTGTTGACGAATAGCGCGCCAAGCTATAGAGTCGAACTAGAGATTCTCTATTCTCTTATTAAAGTTGGTATGATATTAGCGGCTCAGGTATGATGAACGAAGGGCGGTGAATGCATAAACTTTCTTAGCCGATAAACTCAGTTCTGGGCTGCCTGGTTGTGATCTGTTCACAATCATTGTCTTTTGTTTTGGTTAAAACAAGCTAATAATTCTCATCTTTTTGGGGGTTCTCATGGTTTGGGAAAAATCACAAGTCGCAAACGATTGGACAAAATCACAAGTCGCAAACGACGTGTTTCCCATACACTGCATTTAAGTCCAGTTATTTAGTGTCGACTCTCAAGCCTGCCCAAAGTACTACAAGAACGCCATGTGGAACTGCTGTTTATTTAAAAAATAATCTACAATGTGTGTCTGAACCCTTGAGGTGTAACCATAATGATGTTGAAATAACAGTTATTAAAGTTGATCAGCCAGTTTACAATTTACACATTGTTGGAATTTATCGTTCAAAATCTAAAGTAAAGATTTCTAAATTAATTGATGCATTAAAATTTCTTCATGAGAATATTTTAAAACATTGTGATACTGTACCCCTGTTATTATGCTTGGTGATTTTAATATAAATTTAATGGAAAATTCCTCTGAGAAAAAAGCTCTATCTAAATATCTTAGTGAACAAGAACATTATGCACAGCTTGTTAATGAAGTAACAACTGACTATAAAACTCAAATTGATCATATTTACACAAATATCCCTCAAAGAATTTACTGTAGTCTTGAATCTTACTTTAGTGATCATAAACCTATCTTTGCATTTGTAGCATGATTCATTTACTTAAAATATGATAAATTAACAAAAAAATGCACAATATACATTATCTATAGCCATAAGAGTGATTAAATACCATAGAGTGAACAGTACATGTATACTGAACAGTATTTAAAATTCCTAAAATTTATTTGTCAATCTTTTTCTCCAAATACAAACAAGTCACCTCAACCGCTTCCCGAGGCAAGTGGCAGGGGTAAAGATACTCCTATTGGATAGGGGACCAGAGGCTGAACTATAGCTGCCCCTCTTTCCACTGGCAAGAACAAGGTGTGTTATAGGTAAGTCTCCTTTTAATTGTTTACCATTCCCATTCACTTACATGTAGTGTCACATAATCTGATTAAAAATAATTTACTGATTAACTGACTAATTTTATCAATTTACATTCCAGCTAAAAAGTTGAAAAATTGTTCACAATTGGTAATCAACCTACTGTAACTTAAGGAGTGAAAATCCAGTGTACATCCTAAGCAAATTTTATTCAGTTGGATGTCAGCTAAAGTCATGTCAAAACCAAAATAATGTACTTGTCAAATGGTGATGGCTCTCATGTTACCATTCGATGAACTAATACGCCTCAAAGCAGTTATAAAAGACCCTTTATTTACAAGTAATATTTGGCATTTCACTTGATTAAACTGGATGTTCTATGCATGTTCGTTGCAACTGAAGTCATGTTGAAACTAAAATACTGTACTTGTCAAATGGTAATGGCTCTGCCTATGGATGAATGTCTCATGTGCTCTGTGCAAACAGTCTGCATATAGATACCCATTGCAGCTTATAAACCTTCAAAAGATAAAAAAACTGTACATTCATGTACTGTACAGCAATGACAAAAATGACCAATCAACCTGAAAGATTGTGGATTTTGCCCATATAAACTTTAAGATTAAATCCTGCGATTCATTCCATTTAAAAACTACCAACTATATACAGATGAAGGATTAGTCAACACCACTGACCTGTAATATATGTTATATACAGGTCAGTGGTCAACACCAATCATTTAAAATGGCTAAAAAATTGAACTATAACACATTTGACTCCTTACTGACTACTCACAGAACGAGGAAAATTTTAGCTCTACTAATTAATGCTGGATTAACTGTTCATGAATAATGTAAACTAGAACTAAAACAGCAGTTAAGATTTTTTCATACTGTATCCTCAGGACATTTCATTGAATTGTATATGTATCGTCCAATTTAAAGCAAATAAATCATATGAATGTAAAAAGCTCAAGTGTTGTTTTTTTATGTTGAAATACAGTACTGTTAATTGCTCTACGAAACTTTGCACTATCCTTGGGTTCTAGTTGACCACAGCTTTGTTTAAGTGCGGAATACAAGTTTGAACACATATGCATGTGAAAACTGACCACAGCGGAATAAGTTTGATTCCAATTGAAGCAATGCGGCATCAAATCATGTGGGGTTCCTTGGAGTAATAACAATGCTCATGAGAGTTCCATGCACATGTTTGCCATGTAGGCAGAAGTGCACTTTACTTCATCCGTCTTAAGGGCTGTTTACATGAGCCGGGCTAGCCCGGTTAGCCGGGCTGACTCGTGTCACGAAATTATTTCCTTTGCCACAAAAAGAGATTTTAATCAACGTTAGGTTCGTTTACATCTCAACTGAACCAATTCTTCTTTGTACATTTAGTTTATTAGAATTTCAAATCCACAGTGAGATCCTAATCAATCACGTGAGCCCAGCTAACCGGGTTAGCCCGGCTCATGTAAACAGCCCCTTAAGATAGTTGGACAACCATTCTCTCCCGAAGAAAGAGCATTCATGGTACTTTCCTATCATGAAACAAGAAGCCCAAGAAGGACAAGGGAAGCCTTTAGGAGAAGATTTCTAAATCTTGACGTAGCATACATAATTTGGACAAGTTAAAATTTTGATGTTGCCTCTTTAAATGACTTCAGGAGTAGATAACTACTTAGTTGCGAATATTTCAGACAACAAAGAAGGAGGGATGGGCTTTCGGCGTGATATAAAAATTTACTTCTTGTACTATAATTAACGAAGGTGCACCTCATAAATGGATGGGGGGCATTTTTTGGGGACAACCTGTACATGTATAAAATGATTTAAAATAACCATTTTTAAAGAATCATTTTTTTGTGTGTCTGTGTGCTTTTTACACATTTTCATACACAGTCTATATATCTATTTCTGTGCTTAACAGCGATAGTCACATGTACGCATTGCGTACCTATTTTTATATAATCTTTGAAGTTGTCATGTCTAATAATAATAATAATAATAATAATAATAATAATAATAATAATAATAATAATAATAATAATAATAATAATAATAATAACGATTTAATGACAGTATTTCCACAAAGTGGCTCTTCACCTGCCATAACTAATTAATCACATTATATAAATATATACGTATTATTTACCAGCTGGGAGGTCCGTATAGAGAAATATTTCCCGAGGTCTCAAAAACTTTTTGAGACCAAGGGAAATATTTCTCTATACGGACCGACCAAAACGGTAAATAATTTATTTATTTTTTTTAATTATCTTCGCTTGGTTCTTTTGGTCTTCATCAGTGTTTAGAGTGAATAAAAAAGGGAAGTTTCCGCTGTTTCTTTCAAAAAAGAAAATTAAATTTTAGGTCTCTTTCACGGATGAAAAACTCGATTTCAAAATTTTTGATTTCGTTTAAGTTTATTTTCAAACGTTTTAAGAATATTTTACGGCCTATAAAATACATTTAAAAAAAAAATATTTTGAGCAGTCCGTACGGGCTCACACGGACCGCTCGTTAGCCAATCAGAAAGCAGGATTTGGTAAAATACGGTCCGAAAAAAAATAAATACATATAAAATCACAAATATGATGGAGCTAAATTATAAGAAAAGTTAGGACCCTATAAGCTAATAAATGTTAAATGATATTATACAAAAACTCAGTTAACATCCGACACCCTGTCCTTTAGTAAGGCTTTAGTCAGTTTGCAGAATTGATTAAAATCCTTTCATTCAGTTATATTCGTAGGGAGAGTATTAATAAGGGCGGCAGCTGAGTCCTGAAAAGTCCCCTTTTCTAAGGGAACAGTAAGTCTCGTATAGGCACTAGATCGGAGGTTGCGACAATTATTTCAACTTGTAATGATAGGTAGGGCGGCCACAGGTTATAATTCATAGCTTTGAAGACATATTTAAGTAGAGAGAAGTCTCTTCTTTCTTTGATAGGTAGCCAGCAAACTTAAAAATAACAGCAGTATCATTAACATATTTCCCTGTTACAAAAGTCATTTGCTGGGCACTTATTTTTATTTTCAAATATAAATAAATATTCAAATGAACACATATTTTGGCAGCCAACTATTCACTTTATAGAATCCACATCAGTAATATTATATTTTCGGTTCTAGGCAGTTCAAAAAGGAAATGTTATTGTGATACCTACTTGACAGTATACTGCATGTAGTGATGGTATGCAGGTTTAGTTTTACCTAAATAATTAAGAACTGAGTAATAAGGAGTTTTCTCTGTATTCGTTTATTTTCAGTGGCCCTGGTGATGGCTTTTTTAGTTCTGCTTTTCAGTCGAGCCTGAAGGGCAATGAATTATTCAAGACGTCTCTTCCTGAAGGTAAGTGCACGTGGATTGCAGAAAAGACTATTAATGTCGCTATATATTTGCTGACAATTCGGCAATTTTTCGTTGAACTTCTAGTAGTGGGTTTAGTGGGTTTAATGAAGCAAAGGTTCATAACGTGAGAGTTCTGGTTTAAAACCCAGTTCGATATTACTGTATTCAATTTTTTAGACACGTTACGAGGCGCCGTTATATAGTAATTACGTCATATATCCAACACGAGTCAATGCTCTTTCTCTGAATTCTAAATACAACCAAGAAAGTAACTGTCGTAGTGGGATTGTTTGTTCACTGTATAAGAGACTCTCTTTTGCTTTTTCAGATTTAGCATATGGATCCATTGTCACCTTAAAGAACCATCGTCCAGGTGGTGCATTGCTACATTCTCACCAACATTTATATCCTGAAGAGCATCCTCCAGTACAACAACAGGTTACTGGATATTCACACAAAGATACCAACAATGATTGGCTTGTTAAAAAGGCTATGGAACCTTATAGTAAGTTCTAGGCTAGTAGATGAGCCTCCCCCGCCCCATATAGCGTGTCAAAGGGATACCGCCTCATTAATACTCAGCGTGCGTCACGCATGCATAGAGTCACGCGTTCCGAACGCATTACGAACGCATTGCGAACGGAAAAACAAAATAATATGTTTGGGCGAGTTGGTATCAAACAGAAGAAATTGTGCGCATGGACTAGGCTATCATGTTGGGATATGAAACTTACACGAGTGTCTAGTTTATGTGGTTTATACTAGTGGTATATACTGGATCAGGGGACTGGGGAGAGGGCTTGAAAGTAACGCCTGCAGTGGAGCTCTTTAGTTTTATCAAACACCCCCAAATTACCCCAAATGAAATATGATCTCGAGCGGCCAATGTCTGAATTTAACTGTTTGTATTAATTGTAATATTTCAAAATCCATGGCATTTAATTCAGTAAAATTTCGCTTAAATTATTATTTCAATAATTCTCTTTGTATAAAATACAATTATAGGGAGTTAAAAGACTGCGAATGATCGCAAGTCTGTGGAAGGTATAAATTAATATTAACGGAATATTTCTAAAACTGTGTACTGGAAATTCATAAAATTAGGTGTGAATGGTAGAGTAACCCTGTTTCTATCAATGGCAACAAATATCCATGAAATAAATAGTAATGACAGCGAGTGTTACCAAAATAAAACAGTTGTGAAGTAATATTTCGTAAACGAGTGGGAGTGTTTTACCAGGGGTTTCAAACACGGGAGGACAATGAAAATCGCGAGGCCGTCAAGCGAGTAATTTTTATTGTTCTCGAGTGTTTGTAAAACATGAGAGAATAATGAAAATCACGAGGCTGCAGACCGAGTGATTTTTATTCCTTTCGAATGTTTTACAAACACGAGAGAACATTGAAAATTACGAGGTAATAGACCGAGTGATTTTTGTTGTTCTCGAGTGTTTGTAACCCCTGGTAAAACACGATACACGAGTTTATGATTTTGGTTATGTGATTTTGGGTGAATATTATATTGAATTTATAATTAAGAAATGTGGTAATAAACGGTCCTTTGTCTGTGCCGTTTATTATCTGATTCTTTAATTATGAATTCAGTTAGAGCGACCTTTACTGGGTTTCAAAACTCATTCACATGACCAAATATTTTTCCTTGATTGGCCAATTAGCTCGTGAATTATTAATGAGTTTGAGAAAGGTATGAATAAGACTGATTATTTAACGGAAATGTCTGCGGCGTCCCATGGTGTTCGCTCGCAAATATTTTCAGAAATATTATGACTGACAGAGGCATGTGAAAGCAGAGCAAAGCGTCGCACGGTGTTCGCTTTCAAAATCAAATTCATGAACTTCCTAATTAAGATATATTCCAAACTCTTGCATGGAGGTTTATAAAACCTAGTTGAATGGTATGGAAGCCGAGGAGGCTCACATAGCATTTTCATTTGACCAAATCGCAAAAGTACAATGCCGTGTAGACATTTATTTTGATAATCTTTTCACCTTTGTTTGAAATTAGAATTGAAACAAGACGCCCGCTAGGCGTTAACTCGGGCTACTTAATAGTGGGCACTGGGCAGTGGTACAGGCTGGTATGGGAAGATTATGCTATGCAAATAATCCAATACGCCATGATTCTAACCTGTGTGCTAACAAATGCTATTAGGAAGGTGTCAAGAAAAATTTGAACAACATAATTGAACAACACTTCAACATAATTATTAAGGTGGGAATTCTGTGCACACGAAAAATGTATCAATAATTTCCTGTAAACATTATGCAACTATTAACTCTTTACCAGGCAAGATTACCAAGGAGGTCTCCACTTGACAAATAAAATCATGTGCCATTAGCCAGAGTAAAAGTAAGAAGTTGCTAAATGGCAACCATGCCAAGAACAAAACTAACATTAGTACAAGTGTACAATGAAATGGTGGCCATACTGGTGTACCAAAACATTGATAATGTATCTGTCTGTTTTCATCGTCAATGATTGTTTTGAAAAGATCCCTTGTTATATTATCGTGGTGATTATGTATTTTTTCAATCCCTGCACGAACTAGAGCATCTTTATATGGTATGGTAGGATAAACACAAGCAAGTGCTCTCCTTTGAATCCTCTCAAGGTCGATTTGTAAGTACTTGGGAAGAGAGTGATGAAAAACAGGACAAGCGTAGTCAATGGAAGAACGAATGCAGGCACAATAGTACAAAATAAGATCTTTTGATGGAATGTTTGCACGCTTAAGTTGTCTAAGGAAGTAAAGTTTACATGATGCTTTCTTCACTAGCTCTTCAATATGATCGTTCCAAGTTAACTTGTTATTTAAAGTAACTCCAAGTAATTTGGCACTATAGGCACAGAGATGATGGGATTTCCCTCGATGGTGACAGGGGGGTGCAAATTTTGTTGGGATCGGGAAAAACTAATGGTCAGTTCTTTGCACTTGCTGCAGTTCAGTTGGAATAGATTTCTTTTTGACCACACATCAACCTGGTCCACGGCCGATTGTGCCGTGCTCCTGTCATTTTTGGCTATAACTTCAGATACAGTGGTGTCGTCTACGTATTTCCATGTGTCAAAGAGGATCGATGTTAGTGATAGGTCATTAATCAAAAACAGCTATGGACCAAGTTTGGTCCCTTGAGGTACACCTGAAGGGACAGCAGCCTCAATTTGACTCTCTGTGATCGACACGAGAGGAAACTTATTATCCAATTAACAATACTGTTCGGAATATCCAACTGCTTTAGTTTGTTAACTAGAATGGTATGGTCGATAAAATCAAAAGCTTTCCGGTAATCGAGAAGAAAAACTCAGTTTGTCGAACCTGTTCCGTCTGTCGCTTCAAGCCATTTATGGATCATACTGATTAGGGCCATAACAGAAGAGGAGCCTGGGACAGTACCAAACTGGTTTAGATCTGCTATTTTGACCACTGCTGGTTTGATGTAATCGGCAACCACTAGCTCTTCTGCCACTTTAGAAAGGGAAGATGTAAGTGAGATAAGTCTGAGTTCCTTTTTTTGGGTCTGTCACTTGTTTGACTTTAGGCAACAGAATTATGTTAGCTAATTTCCAGGTAGATGGTAATTTCTGCTCTCTGAAGGAGGAATTCAAAATAGTAGCCACAGGTTCTGCTAAAATCTCTGCATATTGTTTTAACAACCAGTTAGGCAAACCGTCTGGACCACATAAACATATGATCTAGATATTTCAACTCACCATTTAGTAGTATTTTGCTGTTTATACAGTTGTCGACCCAAACAAAATGCACATCGAAACGAAAAACGCGGTTTGTTGCTTTTTCTCCTCGACTGATCCAAGATTTCCATAACACCGATCATAGAAATATATAGCTCAGAACGACCAGCTTGAAATCGCCAGCGTTTTTCTTCTTTAGCTTGCCAAACATTTCAGCTAACAAAGCCCTTCGAATCTGAACGAGGTCGAGCAAGGCCCCATTTCGAACAAAAAAGAAGCAAAGAACCAAACGCGCCCGCGATTTTTGGTCAGTTAAGACCATTTTCCTACCTGCTCGAGGCTCTAACACCGCTGCCAAACGTTTGCGCATGCGTGAAGTTGCGAGAGTAAACATTGTAAGAGATTGGGAACTAGCCGTGGCAATAACAACCAAACAGTGTCTGGAGACTAAGTAAGACTATTCATTTGTGTTTTAAAAAAGGGACATGAAAATTACGGAGGGAGCATTTCAGAATATGTTACAATATTGACAAAGAAGCCATGCACAAATTACCTACCTTATCTTTTTGGTGGTATATATGCACGTAATTTTAACTTTTCTGTGGGACTCTCGGACCAGTCTAAACATTTCAGTGTTTTCCCGCTCTTTTTTTGACGTACGAGCTCGAACGTCGCGCAGGCGCAAAACATTTGACAGCGGTGTTCGAAGCTCTGGTAACAGACATTTCAGGGCGCGTTCCATTCTCGTACCCGGACCTGGGCGTTCCCATGCTCACACGAGGCTCTGGTAACAGCTTAGTTTAAAAACAGTAACATTTCAAATAGTGTGCACGTTGCTAACTTGTTTAATCGATTTCTCGATGTTCTGTAACACACAATTATACACGACAGACCCAAAATACAATTGATCGCATGAAATAATTCAAAACAGCAAAAATCCCGACGATTTACAAGTTAAAACTATTATTATTCTCGCCTCTTTTCGCCAAACAAATATCCGTCGTCTGACTCGTCTCGTAATTCGTCGCAGTTTTGTCTTAGAACTTTAAAGTTATACTGTATTAGAAAATACAAGGTTGATGTAGTTTAGCCAAAATTCCTGACAGAAAGTACAATTTCTTACCTGAGCGGCTGAGCCAATCACTGCCGAGTGCCGACGGCGACGCGGATTTATAAATCACTCTCGTCAAATTTAGAGAAAAGCTAAGAAGGACCATTTGTATCGCAACGTTTTATCAAGAGCTTTGTAAAAATACTGGCCATTCTTTATCGGTAAACAAATATTTTCCCTGGTTTGCGAACAAGCTAAAGATCGTCCATGACAGTAACAAATTATAGGGAACTGGGAACCAGAGGACTGGGAACAAAAAAGCTTTTTTTTTTCCATCGGAGTTCTTCAGAGCCTCCGTTCTTGGTACTGACGAAAAGGATCGCAGGCGCTGGGGTTGAACTATACATTATACACTTGTTGACTGGCGCCGAGGGGAACATCGAGTTTTACGGACCCGAAGGCTTCAATGTCACCCGAGGGCTTTAGCCCGAGGGTGACATTGAAGCCTGAGGGACCGTAAAACTCGATGTTTCCCGAGGCAAAAGTCAACAAGCGTTTTGTTATTTACCAAAGACTTTTAAAATACAAAACACCAAATTGACTCGAAACTTGCAAAAGGCAAAAAGACTTACCAAAACACTTTGACTTTGTCTTCGTATTTCAATTCAACTAAACAAATACACCAGACACAACAAGTACAAAGAACAGCTTTAAATTTATCCAGGTTTTCTTCAGACCTTCTTTTAAGATATGTATAGATATTCTTTCTTTTGGAAAATGGACTATTTCGTACCAAACAAGCTCGAAACAAGCTCTTGTTTTCAAAATGTTCCGAAAAGTCCAAAGTTCTTGTTCTGATGCAATAATCATTGTGTATTCACGTGAACAACGCATGATTAAAGCTGACGTCAGAGGGAAACATTGCACTGTTTCCTTCTTCATTGTTGACGTCAGAGGGAAACAGTGCAATGTTTCCCTCGGCAGAAAGAAACATTGAGTTTGTTGAACAACACGTGACCATGATTTGACCAATAGGATTTCATCTTTGGCAAACGAAAGTCTTTGGTATATAACAATAAAGCTTATTCAACGTGTGATAACATGTGTTGGACTGGGAACAGATCAGGCAACGATTTCTAGTCAAGTATGCGCATTGGATTAGCATCAGAACTGGTCCTGAAATGCTGTCACCAGAGCCTCGTGGGAGCATCGGGAGCGCGTTGGTCTGGGTACGAGAATGCTTGGTAAGCTGGTTGGGAAACTTTGCATCTTGTCTACCGAGATTCGCCAGATTCCGGTGAGATCCCGCCCACTGGGCTTGCGCGCTTGTCTGTATATAAACGAAAAGAAATAACCAAGAGCAAGATGACTATCCAGAGAGATGTTGCTTGCCGGGCTCTCCCGATTACCTAACTGGTCAGTTGCAATCTTCCATTAAAGTGTCTATGAAACGAAAATTAAGTCTCTCTTAGTTGAAAGAACACTTAAAATGATAGAGTAACACCTTTTGTAGTTTTTCGTTTCCTTGCTTTGTTCTTGAGATATTTCAGTTTGTTTGATATGCAAATTAAACATTTTGACGTCAATGAGTTATCGAAAAAAGTTATATGTCTTTGCTATTGTCAAATATAATCACTTGAAAATCTACATGTTTAGTGTTCTGGGCGAAACACACTCACATGCTTCCTTTGAATTAATTTGGTTTGATAATAGCAAAGATATATAACTTTTTTCAATAACTCATTATGCATATGTGGCGTCAAAATGTTTAATTTGCATATCAAACAAACTGAAATATCTCACGAACAAAGCACGGAAACGAAAAACTTCAAAAGATGTTACTCTATCATTTTAAGTGTTCTTTCAAATAAGACAGACTTAATTTTCGTTTCATAGGCACTTTAACTTAATCTGTTTTGTTTTTGGAAAAGAAAAGGAAAAAATTGAGGAAATTTTGTTTTGAAAATTTTATTATATTAATATTAATTTGGTTATATTTTGCAGATCCTGATGGCCCTGTTGAATATGTCAAACACGGAGACCTTATAAGACTTGAACATGTCCCGTAAGTATAAGGCATACCGATTAGATGAATGTGATTGCAACGTTTATGTATGAGTATTATCATTATGAATACTCCAAAGGCATTCAATCGGTGGCAACTGAGTGCATCACCTTTGTAGTACAAATTAAAGAATAACGGCAAAATATTGTTACGTTCATTCCACCCGTTTTACTAGTACCTCAGCTACACTATATATCGGATTGTTTTTCGTTACGGACTGCTCAGTCTCATCCGATATGGAAACCAAACCTGAATATTTTATTTTGGTTAATGCTAGATAATCTGATATTCTCATTCAGCAATCGTTGGGTTAAACAAGCATAAAAAAATTTCTGCAGTTATTTGGAAAATGAAATTGGAAATTTCATCTGACTTAGTGGGTTAAAATTTTTAGCCATGGAGCCTTGGTGGTTTTTTCTCCATCAAATTGCAGCACTTGTGGATGTAAAGTGATTTGATTGTAAATTCATTTATATCCTCTTTGCTCATGCTCATTATACTCAGCTCAAATTATTCAACTTCTTGCATGCATTCCCTTCATTCTTCATTATACTAACTGTGTTTGCGTGTGCAGTTTACATTGTTCAGTCCTCTGTATAAGTCAAATACCAGTATCCGCATGTGTGCAGCGCGTATATATTTTTCGAAGGGGCGCCTAATACAAAATATATAAAATGTCAGGAAAATCAACGTGGTTTGTTGAGAAACGTACAAGAGAGTATATAACGATAACAACTTGTTTATATCTTCTCACCAGTCGCCAGTGGCGGATCTAAGGGAGGGGTCCAAAGGGCCTGCCCCCCTTTTGGAACAGCTAAAATACAGTATAGATCCTTTACAATTTAATTTGTAGGAAATCAAATGAGTCATCGAGACCTATTTTGAAATTGGACTCGTATTTGAAGCTGTGACATTTTTCTCCGCTGCGGGTATTACTAATAGCCGAGCGTTAGTTGGAAAAAAGACAACATATATTACTGGGATGTTCTAGGGATTTTGGGTGAAGGAAAATTCGAGTGTAGAATATATACATTTTAAGACCAAACCGGGACCAGTTGCGAAAAATGCAACTACACAGTCCTTCCGGCAGGAATTGAACCAACGACCTTGCGATTCAAGTGCAGTGCTCTGACCACTGAGCCACGGAGGCCGTTGCTGAGAGCTTGATCGTGAGTTCTGTATACATTAAGGTGGTAATGCCAGGAGAGAATTGGGTTTATTATTGGATTTTTGGTGAAGGAAAATTCGAGTGTAGAATATATATGTATATATTCTACACTCGAATTTTCCTTCACCAAAACTCGCTAGAACATGCTGTGTAATCGAGTGAAATGCCCAATATTACTTCTAATGTATTACTAGGGGCGGACCCCCACCTTTCGAGTTTAATTTGTTGCATTTTCATATGACGCCTGATTTCTAATAACTGATGTAAACACCGCAGAAGTTAAGGGTAAACCGTGCGTCGCTACAACTTCGTTTTGCAGTTACGGTGAAAGGTTAGGTTTTCCAGGATATTTCAGCTACTTTTTGACGGCTTTTTGTCTCCAGTTAGGCCAATAAGTTTGATCACTTTGTTTGGGCTAGTTTTCATGAGGATTGCAGCTTTAGTAAAAGGTCACCCGCATGGGTTCTCAAATTTCGCTCTTGTGGTCCGCTGTGACATCTTTTTCTTCTTTTCGTTTTAACGTGGGCGTCTTATTAGGGTTTTTTAAGAGAAATTTCCTTTAGCTTCTCTATGTTAACCTGCTGGTCATCTCTCATTTGAAACTATAATAATAGCCGTTTGCTTGATTACATGGTTTTAAGGCAGACACCAGCGCCAAGCGGCCAAAGCGCGTCTCCAACTTTCTCGCCTCGCTAACGCGGTGAGGAAAAATGTTCGGTCCAATTTGATGCGCCTGTATTCTGTGAGATACACACTTTGTGGGGAATGGAACACGTTTGGCGGACACACACACACATACCACATACAGACACATCTACACACACACAGAGACAACGGTATTATAATCCCCGAGCCCGGGCGTAGGACCGAAGGCCCGGAGCCCGGTGAGGGTGTCATCTCGACACGCGTGGACAAACGTGATATGCGAACAAATTTCTGTGATCTGTATATTTATTTGTATATTTGTGTGGACGGACCATGCGCGGTTAAGATTGTGGGGCACTGGGAACAATATAGTTCTTGACAAAATTATTTGAACTATAAACAACATAATTTATTCTTGACGAAAAGACTTGAGAAAGGAGTTTTTGGGAAACGTGTATCACTTTTAAAAGAACAGAAACAAATCAACGTCTATACGTATAAAGCAGAACAACGTCTTGAGTAGAAGGAGACCTGTCAAACCAAAACTCGAAAGGAGGAAAAAGCAATAGTAAAACTTGAAAACCAACGAAAAAATAAAGGCCGGCGAAAGTTTAAGCTTACAGTAAAAATATAGAGCAGCCGCTCTCAGTAATCAAGAACATTTAGTAGCAAAACTGTTAGAGTTTCCCTGCATTTTATATCCTATCACTTTTAATTTTGTTTTAATTCTTTTTTGTGTGTCCTTAAAAGTATTTTAAACGTATCCATTGCATGTTTTTGCTTGCCTGTTGTATTTTATATTGGTGGTTGCCATCGTATCTTCTTTTAAAAAGTTTTCTTATTGTAAAACCATTTGTGACCTAACGTAGCTTTTCCATAATTTGGCATAAAAATCGGAAAAGGAGAAATATGAAATATGTATTAACATTGTTGCACGTGAGAACAGTTTCAGCACTTCAGATTCCGAAATGGAAAATTGTTTTTGTTATATTAGTTAAAAGGAATTTTAAATACCACAAATGAATATAGTGTGGTAGCCAGCCAGGCAGATGTTTGAATAATTTTTCATTCAATTCAATGTCTTTGCAAAATGCAAATATTTTTAGATGCGGTAGCAATATTTTTGTAAACTCATGGGAAGAATGAACTGTAAAATATGACCCTAAAAATTTTGACAAGATTTTTACGCCTGATTGGTGGTAACATCGTCGGGAACACGGTGGTCGAGTTCAAACCCTGGAAGTGACCTGCAAGTTTGTTCATCTCAATATTTGCGGATACTGGTTGCTAAACCATAATCCGCTATGTCATGAGCGCGGTTGTGTATGTGTGTGTGTGTGTGTGTGTGTGTGTGTGTGTGTGTGTGTGTGTGTGTGTGTGTGTGTGTGTGTGTGTGTGTGTGTGTGTGTGTGTGTGTGTGTGTGTGTAAGAATGTTTTCGTCAATCACGTGATCAACGCAGACCAATAGCAATAGTCCGAATCAGCGTACTTCAGAAGTCTTATTTATATGTCCGAAGCCGAAGGGTTTACGAACGTGAACACGAACAACGAATGAGATAAAAGTTGAGTTTTGCTTCAGGTAATGAACATTTGCACGCAATCACAAGACGCCAAGAAATATGATGACAAGTCGACAGCTCACAGTGGGTTGCTGGTCTGTCGGTATAAATTTGAACGTTTTTGTGAATTTTTGCGGATTGTCTGGTTTCGAAACAATATGTATTTCAGTATTTTAATACATTTTTATGCATGTATGTATGTGTATGTATGTACTGTTGTTTTATACTATAAGTACAAGCGCGCGGTGACTGCACATTTACATGCAATAGTTTCTCGTGTTCGATACAGCATCGCGTAATAAAACCACACAAGGTGTTACTATAATAATTCCGGAACGCACTTCGACTTTGTCGCCTAAACGACAAGCTTTCCAAGGGCGAAGAAACAGTGTGAGCGCTTGTTTGTCTTCGGATTAAAGATCTTTCTGAAATCTGAATGCCCTTTTAACTATTAAATGTTTCAAGTGTTTACGTGTTTATAGGCGCTCGGCCAAGATCTTTTAGCTATAAGTTTACACGCAGAAATCCACCATGCTTGGCATTGTTTATGTTACATGTAAATGTATGCAATACCTATTCAAAAAACGCGTTGAATATTGATTTATTGAGACGCATGAATGCATATGTTACCAGAGTCTAAAACATAGACATATAAAACATAAAATATCATATTCTTTAACAGTGCGATTATAGCGTCCGCGTTTCCTGTTTTTACCGATTTACCTAAGTATCATATTTTAATGCGATTATAGGGACCGCATTTCATGTTTTTTTCCTGTTCACAAAACTGATCAGTTAACATGTCCAGGGGAAAACAAGCTGTAATGACGTTGCAAAAATAAATCAAGTCAACATAGGTTCTGCTGTGCCAAAAGTAGAATCCAAGTCTATGCCAAAAGCTGCTTGCCGCCAAGATTAAAAAAAGAACAAACAGCAGGTTGAACAATAAATAAAACTATTATGTAAATCCACTTAACGTCCGTTTTTGCGGATACTGGTTGCTATGTCATGAGCACGGTTTGTGTGTCCGAATGTTTTCGTCAATCACGTGATCAAGGCGAAAAGCCAATAGGCATACTTCAGAAGTCTTCGTATATCCGAAGGGTTTACGAGCGTGTACCAGAACAACCACTGGAAGATTGGAAGTCGAGTTTCGCTTCAGGTAATGGATAATTGCACGCAATCACAAGACGCCAAGAAAATATCCACGACGAGTTGATAGCTGACAGTGGTCTACTGGTCTGTCGATATACAGTAAAGTTTAAACGATTTTGTCAATTTTTGCAAATCAGTGACTGCTTTCTAAACCATATACCTATATACCAGATAGTATGCATTTCATAGCTTTTAGGTTATGATATTATATGTATTCACTGTTATCTTAATATACTAAAGCAAGCGCGCGGTCAATGCTCGTTTACATGCAATACTTTTTCGTGTTCAGTAACTCAGCATCGCATAATAAAACCATACATGCAAAGTGTTATTATAATTATTTCGTAACGCACTTCAACTTTCTGGCTCAAACGAGAAGCTTTTCATGGACGAAGAGACAGAGCGAGTGCTTGTTTGGGTTCGAATCAGGATCTTTATGAAAGATGAATAGCCTTTTAACTAATGTTTCAAGAGTGCTGTTGACATGTTAGGCCCTCGGCCATCTGATTGTCTGTATATACGCAGAAATCAACTGTATTCGGTACTGCTTGGGTTACATGTAGGCGTATAAAGTACTTATTCAAAAAGCGCGTTGATCATTGTTGAGACAAATCAATTCATGTGTTACCAGAGTCTAACGTAGACAGTAAAGAATAGAACGAAAGCGATATATTATCACATTCTGTTAACAATGCGATTAGCGACCGGGTTTCCCGTTTTTTCCAATTTACCTAAAATTGTCATTTTAAGGTTACATGTACAGTTAAGATTAGGATTGGGGCAGGGCAGGGCTTGGGTTGGAGTTTAAGTAAGGGCTAGAATTAAGCATTTATATTGTTAAGTTATTGAAGGCATTTAAAAATTAATAATTATTGTCGATTCTAGATAATACGTGAGAGCATATGCTGATATGTCACAAGGTTATCAAGCATTTTCAGTATGTTTTAGTGAACAATTTACGTTGTTCAATCATTACCTGTTGGCCAAATAAATACCAGTATCCGCATGTACGCATTGCGTACCTATTTTTTTGTCTTGCTATCGAAAATCTTGTGACTGTGTTTGTGGCAATGACGTCACAAACGAACATGTTACGGAAAGTAACGAAAGTTTGCCGATTGGTCGCCATTTTGTTATGCTCACGAGGTCGAACATCGCTTCCTCAAAAATATCGTTTGGTGCAGGTTTTTTCCAGGATAAGTGCTACTTGTTTTTTGTTTATTGGAGCCATTGTGTTTGCACTGCCCAACAGTTCGATCAAGCGCCATTTACGTGTGATATCACGTACAAATATATTGGGCGGAATCGTTGTATTTGCACATGAACGTGCAAACATATCCTTTATGAATACAGTAATATATTATTGAATCGAGACATATTATTGTTAACTGATGTGCCTGAGATGGTTTCAACTGATAATAAAAATTGTCAATTGCAATACAGTGAGTCGATCGTTTTCTGGTGATGTATTTTTGACAGCTAACAATGAGCCTTTTGTGTCACATGAGCATGTCTTTAATCAAATATTTTCAAGTTCTTTATTAAATTACAGCAGTTGTTTGTTTACAATTGCTGCTCGACCGCTCCCCCCGGAAGCGCCAGAACAATAGTCTGCGATCAATCGACGCTAATGCCGTACCGTGACGTCATGCATAAATATTTCGGGTATAAATTATTAACTGGAGTCTGGAAGAAGTTCTGGCCGCGCCACGCGCCCTTTTTTGAATGTTGTTCACTTGTTGTCAACAGTGGTTTGGGGTCACAAACAATTGTGATTTGTCATGCAATTTAAACTTTACGTTACCCCATTCGTTTGTTTTTGCAACAACCAGTGCACTGTCTACGTTCGTGTAAAGTAAACAAAGTTCGTCTATCCGTATGTTCCTTGGGGCAAACGCGTGTATTATTCACCAAGGTTCTTGATGCTGAAACGATGAAAGTAAGCAGCAGTTGAAAGACTTACGAAAAAGGAAAATCTTTGACCATAGATGTTAGAAGAGCTATTTTAATTAGATGAAATCGTCTTGCGTGAAAGCAGTTAAATAACGGGTCCTGGTAGCATTTTTATCAACAATCGAAGTCATTCAAACGTTACCATTCCGAGTGAGCGTGTGTAAACGAATCACACGTGTGTTGAAAGTGCTTCGGCAACGGTATGTTTATAATTATAAACTTAAAGGTTTTGTAGATGCTTCCACTTGTTCTTGTTTCAAAAAATTTATAGAAAATACCCGTTTAACGTCCTTCATTGCGTTTAGGGAAGCTTCGTAATCGTCCATTTCGATACCATTTCGAAAGCTGTGTTTATGAAATTGTCGGCATTAGATCAGCTTATACAAAGAAAGCTTAATCGACCAATCACATGCCGCCGACGGTTTTTCGTCGGTAGCTGTACGGCATTAGTGTCGATTGATCGCAGACTGTTGTTCTGGCGCTTCCGGGGGGGAGCGGTCGAGCAGCAGTCTGCTTCGCAGACTAGCAATATTTAGACCTCTCCCAGAAGTATTCAAAAGTTTGGACTCTCACTCCAGAAACGTATATGGAATCAATGCCTTGAGGGTATAGAAAACTTGAAATGTTTTCAATTTACATCATGTTGTCCTGAAGACTTAATTTTAAGCAGCGAAGTTCAACCAGACTTTGCTGACATTTTGGGTTAAGTTAGCAGCCTGTGAGTTGTGTCTACTGCCTAGCCTATAGTCAGTGTGACCAGACCTGGTAATTGACGTGGCTAAAAATTGAATAAAGCTTCTGATGGGCTCAAACTTAGTTCCCCCCCCCCCCCCAACATTAGGCATCTTCCGCCCTACTGTAAATCACTGCAATACTGAAATAACAGTGTTAAAATTTTTATTAAAGCTTGTTTATCAGAGAATATGTGAAACATGAAAAACTAAATTATTATATACCCCTTCAATTTTTTTAGACATTAACTCTTGTAAACACCTTATAAAAACTATTTATTAATTATATTTTTCAGTTTCTGTTTATAATGTTATAGTAATAATATTTAATGAGGAAGATTTTTCATATTACATGATTTTCTAACAGGACCTGTTTATAATCTTTATATCTTCTTTTGTCTGTAGTTTATTGCAATAATTATACGTTGTTTAAAATTATAGTAAGCGCATGTACACGTCATGCCTACTTATTTTTAATATGTTCTTGTGTGCATGCGTATACTTATATCATTGAGTCGTAGAACTAGCAGCCCAAGACGCATGTACGCATTGCGGACCTATTTTTTACGAAATGTCATTCTTAAATTTTTCTTTCTTCCTCGTTACCTTTTTCTTTAAAAAAATAGAGTTATTAAAACTGCAGTTTTTTATTTCAAATATTCTACTAGAATTAAAACTATATTTTGATCGTTACGATAGGAGTAGCTATTTCCAGCCCCCCAGTAAAAAAGAGCGCAAGGGGGTTGCATTAACGTTTTCTAATAAGGGGGTATTTACAAAAATGCATGTGAAAGCGGGCGAGATGTTATTGCTTAATCGAAGTTATATTGGGAGGGGGTTATTGCTTAATCGAGGTTATACGGTATATAAGCCGTGGCCATACGCAGGACTGTAGCGAAGTCACGCTAACTGGGGGTTTCTCCTTCCTACAGCTTGCATCCACTCACGCAACTCCAGGGCAATGAACTTACAAAGATTTTATTATTCAATTTGATTCCTAACTTACTAAATATACCGGTCGTATTTAATTAGTATAGGTAATCATATGATAGCGAGTGCAATTAATGATTTTACACTACGAATGATATTTGAAAATTGATCCAAAATTGCACGAGCCATAGGCGAGTGCAATTTGGCTCAATTTTCAAATATCACGAGTAGTGTAAAATCATTAATTGCATGAGCAAAATCATATGATTACTTGTTTATTATATGCCTGACAAAATTACGATATCTATCTTAATTACAGTCAAAATATTTTGCCTTAATTTGAATGTTTATTGGCCATACAACTACAGACAATCTTAAAAAGTTATTCAAAGCAGTGAATTAATTTTTCTTTCTGGCAACTAACTATAAGTAATCACAAACTTCAAAACCAATTTACAATTACCCGAAGTGTCAATCCTTGTGGTACGCTTCGTAGTAATTCGCGCGTTTGAAAACATCTTGTTTCGTTACAACTGAACAACAAACAGTTTCACTTATGGTGAGCAGATGTTACCTGTATTGATCTTCAAATATTTACATGAAATTTTCAGTTGAAAGTGTTCCACAAGTCGTTGGAAAAGTCAAAATCTTTCAATTTGAAAATACGCCGCCATTTTGAATTTTATTTTTTACCACTGTTACCATGGTAACATTAATTTGCACTCCGGAGAGTGCAATTAACGATATAATTGCACTCCTCTTAGCCAATCAGATTGCAGTAATTTTGTCATGCATATAATAAATGGGGGTAATAGAACGACGAGGAGTGCTATTAATGCCAAAATCATATGAGTGATTACAAAATCGACCGACCGCGAAGCGGGAGGTTGATTTGTTAATCACGAGTATGATTTGGCATTAATAGCACGATTCAATTCGTTCTATTACCCATTAATTATATATCCTTCTGTAATCAGGTCATGTCCTCATCTTCTTTGTTTTCGACAGCAAATACTTCATAGTAGCCCAACTTTTGGGTTCTAGACCCAGGCCTCTCAACATGGCCCGCAAAAAATGCAAATGTCAGGCAACCATTTCTTTTTATATACGGAGACTCGTCGAGGAGTTTTTTTAATAATAAAGTGAATTTATGAGGAGTTCATACAATTATATGTGAGGTAAAACCGGGAGTTATTGATAAAGAATGACAAGAACTAAAAATGAGAGTAATTTAGTGCTGTTTGTCTTTACTTTATAGTGTGTTTATACGCATGTATTTATAAACACACTCATGCAATTTAAGCTTTACTGTATTTCACCGAGTGTTGCTACTTTACTGACTAAAATATTTAAGAAATACCCGGGTGCCAATCTGGTAATACCTTGTTTTTAATTTGTTGGGGACACGACACTGTTTTCAAAACGTATACAAAAAAATACAAATTTAAATTCTATATTTTAATATTTAAAATCCTCCATTTTTTAATTTTTTGAAAAATCCCGGAAAATCCTACAGCTTAGGTGCTGAACTGTGATTGGACAATTTTGATAGCTAGCTTGATTTCCATTGGCTGAAGCAGGTGTGCGATTACAGCTAGCAAGAGGTGCGATTAATGCTCAAATCGCACTCCTCTAAACCAATGAAATTGCAGTATTTGGGCCTGATTACAGAAGGATATATAATTAACTAAATAATAATATACTTAACGAATTCCTAAGAGTTTTTGTCCGTTGTCAGTCGTCTTCTTCGGCTTCTGCCTAGGCTTCTTCTTCACTCTAGAGTCTTCCTTTGCTCTGCTTTATTCCACGAGATAAGTTATCTGAACGCGAGGTCTTTTCAGCGACTAACGTTTGCTGGCTTCAGACGTGCCAACTCCAAACTGTACGAGATTCTGCTCAGCGTTTTATACATAACTGCCACCACCACTTGCTCACGAACTCAGATAATTGTCGATGACGACGTTGGTCTGGTGTACCTTTGAATAAGGCTGTCTCCTGTCTTAAAAAAATAACGCATTCTATTTGAATTTGATTTAGAACGAAGAGGAATCTACACAGCCACCAGCAAAAATCTGCTCTTACAGCCCACCATTATCAAGTTTCTTGTTATGGCGAGGTACATTCATTGTATATATTACTCATTAACCCTTTACGCCGCAGTCTTTTGCCGGAACTCCACTTGACAAGTAAAACTGTCTGGCGTAAGACAGGTTAAAATATATAAGTTGAGACATATATTTACGATTACTGGTTACATGTTTATTACCTCCGTCAGGAGGTGTGTGTGTGTGTGTGTGTGTGTGTGTGTGTCCGTCCGTCCGTCCGTTCGTCCGTCCGTCCGTCCGTCCGTCTGTCTGTCTGTCTGTCTGTCTGTCTGTCTGTCTGTCTGTCTGTCTGTCTGTCTGTCTGTCTGTCTGTCTGTCTGTCTGTCTGTCTGTCTGTCTGTCTGTCTGTCTGTTTGTCTGTTTAGACAAAGTATGGGTGCAAAACTGCGAAAAGCTAACTTTTTCGAGAGTGGGAACTCTGAATTTTGGCAGCTGTCTTTGGTTCAGTATTATGCCGCTTACTAAAAATCTTATTTGAGAGTTTGTGATTAGATAACTTTGAATGTTCTTCGAGCTATTTTACTCAGAAGCTTTTTTTTTTGAGTTTTCAATCCGGGCTGGAACCACGCACAAACTTCTGATACAGTCAGACGCTTTAACCATGCGACTCAGATAATTTGGACATACAGTCTGAATTACGAATGTCAACAAAATGCGATATATTGCTTCAAAAATATATAACAATGTACAAACACGTTTGAAACAAGTTGTTATAAGTGCGTTAATAAACAAATATTGAACATTGTGGCTATTTGAAGACCATCAGGTTAAGGTAAATGCATTGGACAGTTCTGTATTTGATTAAATACAAAATTGATTAGGTTCCTGACCCTAACACAAGCCTTGACACAAACTCTACACTTTAAATATAGCCGTAGACTGACCTTAATAAAGGAAAAATCTAATAATAAAGGTAAATGGAAAGAAACTTAAAAGCAAAGGATGGCTAATGTCGGATTCGAACCCGGTTATCCGCATGTGGGACAATAGGAGCTGTGTTGCGCAATAGGCCTTGCGGCCTACCCCGTCACTTATGCAAAATATAATATACTGAAAAGATATATAAAAGATATATAAGTGTTATAATGCATGTACAATAATTAACTAAGGAAAAAACAACGATGAACCATATAATTCTTGCTTCATCGTTGGTTTTTCTTTGTTATTCCGACGGTGAACCACGATGAACCACACTGCTATAAAAGAAATTACTACTGTTCATTACTTCTTTGTAGTTCATCGTTGTTCACCGTGGTTTATCGTGTTTCATCGTGCTAAAATGAAAGTATATGAATCGTTCAACTTTGTTAACCGTAGGGGTCAATGGTCCGCGAATGAGCTTGTGAATGTTTGTACGCACTTGTCGGAAGTGCTGCTTATTCTTACACTTTAGGACCATCAGTTAAACTATTGTTCTTATTTCAATACTGTGGATACGGCTAAGTTATTAATGCTGATACCCCATATTACATCACCCAATAATGAGCTCATAATATAGATATTTCAGTTATATTTCTGTAATCATTACAGATAATCTTGGACAAAACTGTTGATGAATTTCACCACGGAATCACGTCACGTTTTTACGCTTGATGATTCTTAGAGAAATCCCCCCTTCCCCCCGTTCAATGTTGATTCCTTGATTTCAAATTCAGGCTAGTGGCTTTGCCTACTGTTTAGAACAACATTGATCTGGACTTTCGAAAAGCTAAAAACACTCGCCTAGCGGCTCGTGTTTTGGTTACGCTTTTCTCAAGTCTCGCAACATCCCGCGTGTTTGGATCAGAGTATCCTGCACGGAAAATTATTGGTATTGCTTTAGTCGCACCGACGATCAGAACGAAGAACATTTACACCCAATTCTAATGTCTGAACGTGCACATCCACCTCATCTTTTAACAGTCTATGAGTAAGTAACTACGCTGCACCTTGTTGTATTTTTTTGCAGAACGGCGAAGGAGACAATAACGATTACTGGAAGCTTGAAATAATTAATGGGAAAGAAGGGGATCTAGTGAAAACAGTTAGAACAGTCTTTCGTCTTATCCATTCTGGAACTGGTTGTGCGCTTCATGGAGGAACCAAAACTCTTCCAAAGTGGTATGTGATCTTTGTTTTTTCTCTAAGTTTATTAAATTAAGGCGTTATAGTTGCTCCAGTTTCCATATTATTGGAATCTTGGAGTTTGCCTTTGAAGAGAGTGACTTAGTCACTTTTTATGAACACATGCAAAGCTTTTGTCTTTTAGTTAAAGCAAAATAGATGGAAAGAATTTTTGTGGAATACGTATAGAGTCAGCAGCAAGGGGGTGTTTTGGCTCCGACAATGTGGAAGTCAAGATTGTTTCGACATAACTAGAACTCCTTTATCTAATTTGAGTGCGTTTTTTTATGTCCCAATGTTTGGGTGGATTAGCACGTATGGACCTTACGTTCCTTTCTAGGCCTTTCCCACTGCATCCTTTCTAGTTTTGTCTACTTGTTGTTATTATTCCTTTATATTCCTTCCTTTATATTTTTGTATATTATGTTTATACGTGCAGTGAAATGGATTAAATTACAAAAAAAATTATATTGAATATAGTCGTGATCTAAATTGCCGTCGATCCTACCGCACCGTAGGCATCATGCCCAACGGGGTGGGTGGTTGGGGTGGGGTGGGGATGGGGTGGTTGGTGGGGGGAGTGAGAGAACGTTTGTCGGCAAAGCTTGCCGTTTTAAAAAGCGCCCTTGTTAGTCGTATTCATGCTAAAGTAGTTCAATCAGATGACAGCTTGCGTGTCAGCAATGTGCTAGCTGGATCGCGGTCATTATTTAGAAGTGGTATCGGGTTGAGCAAATTACCATAAGAAATATTTACTATTTTGCAAGCCCTGTAGCAGAAATCTATATATGATAACACCATGCAAAGGAGGAGAATAAAATATTGTTAGCTATGCCAGATGATAAGTCGAGGCCTCGGTGTATAAGAAATCGCTAAGTTTGCCAATACCTTACGTGGAAACGACAAATCACTCGTAGAAGTGATTTTTTATATTTGCCATCAGTAAGAACGGAGGCCGCCAGGAAATCTTTTTATTATAACGGTGGTGTAGATTGTTATTTCAGGGAAATTCATTGTTAATTTCCCTCCACCTTTCACTGGTTCTCATCCCTCTATATGATTAATCAACATTACCTAGTTTGCTGTGGTTTGGTCCTAATCTGGCAAGACACTGAATTTCATTTGCTTTGCCAAATTTTAATTAAACCAATGTGTACATACAAAAAAAAAGTATATTGTATAACATGTTTAAAAATAACCGAAACAACCACCTGCTACAAATCTAATTAATCAACATTACCATGTAAATATATTGTACCGTTACTTAGCTTGTTGTGGTTTGGACAGAATCTGGCAAGGTAATTTATTTGCATTAACAAATTTTAGTTAAACTAATGTACTACTGTACATACTAATTTTGGTAAAGGTAATTTTCTTCTTTTCTTCCACCCTAGAAACTATTTTTTCATCTTTTCTATCATTTCCTTAATTTACAAAATAGAAAAAAACTTGACTGATAATACTTGTGTAAATAGAATATAGATTATCATTTTAACTAGGGGCCTCAATAAAAAGCCACTTTAGGTTTCTAGTAGGCCTCTAGCCCTACAATGATTTCAAGTATAACATTAATATGTAAGTAATAATTGATTAAGTTTGGGCGAATTGATAGTCCGCTCAAGCCTCAAGGTCGGACATCTGCTTTCCAGAATCTGGAAGCCTCGCTGTGATTGGTCGGTTTAAGCGAATGGAATGTGTCGCTCGTTTCAGCAGACGTTGGTTGCGAAGGAGACTATATGAGCTCCATTAAAGGATAAGAAAATATCAAGATCGTCACTCTAAAGCGTTCTTGCACATCCTCATTACACTGATCACACCATCTCCTCCGACGATTTTGTTATGACTCGATCCTCTTGTAATAATTTTAATCACTCTGAAGATGTTGCTGGATGCAACGAAACGTTAGTAAATATATATTCAATCTTTTATTATCATGGTCTTGCATTGGAGAATTTTAAGCCAGGCATCAATCTTTATTTTACGTCTACGTTTTCCGCCCGGAGAATCAGTAGCAACGATTCTAATTGAAAACTTCCTATTTGTAACTGTAACTGTAAAGACATTACTTCTTTGGCAATGTAGTTTCGACATGTATTTCACTGTTTTTGTGCACGACTCCTTTAGAGTCCTTCTATGTTTTATCCGTCATTAGCGTCATTGTTTTGGAAACGCAGTCGAAGTCTTTGTTTGAAAAGTTTGTTTACGTTTATTCGAATGCTTAAATTTTTACACTTGCTTTGCACATTTGTATTTTTACTATAATGAAGCAACCAGAGAATAGCAGCGTTTGGGTTAAAGGTTTTTAATTAGAATACATCAAACGTGTATCTTTACAATAAAATTACTCCCAAGGATTTTTCAATGTGGCCGTGTCGACACAGTTCAGACCACGGATCCCATCTAAGCCCTAGGTGTTGATTTTACGGAGGGAGGAAAACCGGAGAACCCGGCGAAAACCCCTCGGAGCACAGGAGAGACCAACTAAACTCTACTCACATCAGTCCCAAGCTCGAGAACAGGGTTGTTCCCAGACGGTCACCCATCCAAGTACTAACCCCGTCTAACCGGGCTTAACTATTGGTGAGAGGCAGCGCCCTAACAGCACACGTCATCCGTGCTCATCCGGGTTCAGTCGTTATACCTCGCTGTGCCAATAATAAAGTAAAATGAAACATGTGCTTTCAGCGTTCATTAACATAAACCAGAGCTTAATTGTCAACAGCGCTTTGACGTTTCCGTGTTTCCAGGCATAGCTAGAGAGATTGAGACTCACGTACACGGCAAACGTGAGATAGCCGTTTGACGTTCGCTTGTTTGAAACTAGAGAGATTAAAATTGAAATTGATCAAAATGGCGGCTAAAAAGAGGTATTCGAAGTTGTCGATAAAAAGGTTACTTTTTCGTGTTCATTTTGGTATCTATATGGTTTAAAAACATTTTGTGATCGTTATTAACATTTCTGTTGTTTCTATTTGAAGACAGAGTCCACTCTAAACCATTTTATTAAAGAAATTTTTGGCGTTACACGTGTGCTCTCTTAGGTCATTTTATCATGAATGAATTATATTAACTGCACGCGCGACCTTTTATGCAAATTGTCATCACTTGTATTGTTTTAATAACAAAAGAAGACTAATTAAGAAGTCAAACATAGTCAATAATATATTCTAAACATTCGTCAATAATAAGCCGTCAAAATTCTCAGTCTAACAACACTCTTCTCCTTCGTAAAAGACGTGAACGAGAGGAAATATTAGAAATTTTGACTGTAAAATCTGCCGTTTGCCGTCTCTGTGAAAACAGTCGTCTTGGCGTTGGTCATGAAACAGCGAACGCCAAACGGCTGGCGAGAAAAAAAATTCGTCACGTGATCTTCTCTGCCGTTTCCCATTTACGGGAATCTTAATCTCTTTAATCTAAATCTAATCTAATTTAATCTAATCTAATCTAATCTAATCTAATCTAATCTAATCTAATCTAATCTAATCTAATCTAATCTAATCTAATCTAATCCAGCTCTAGATACCATATGGTAATTGTTTAACACGATTTGCAATTCTATAGGGGTTGGGAGCAACTTGAGATGACATGCAACCCATCACAAAAGCATGAAAGTAATAACTGGAATATCGAGTCACATGTAAATGACAGAGGTAATTATCTGCTGGAGACTGTAGGTGTCAACATACTGTATTAAGTTCATTGAATTTTTTTGAATTTCTATGCTCAATTTAGGGTCTTCATTTATGTATTCAGATATAGTCTAGTCTAGTAAATTCTATTCCATTTCAATCCATTCCATCTGATTATATTCTATTTAGTACTACCATGTGCTACTCTTTCTTATCCTATCTTATATTATCTCATCATAATAGTGCATTTTCCCGATCTTAGTTTCTGCTAACTCTATTACGATTATTGTTTAGTTAAGATCGATAACCAGAGGGTTATTATGCATTTTAACATTAACTGTGCTATTGTTCTTTGAAGTCCCAAAAGCAAATCCAGACCTGTTCCATCCGTCGTTTCTTGAAAGCGTCATTGAATCACATTATGTTATGGCTCAGGTATGATCAGCCTATTTTTTATTATTAGTTTTGTTGGGGGTTTTTGTTTGAAGTGGCTATAGGTCCGGTATCTGGAACTCGTTCAAAAAAAAGTAAAGGTCCGGCAATCGGTTCCAGTACCAGCGCAGCCATATTCCGATTACACGTACCTGTCTTAACACGTGTTTGCTTGTTGTCTTAGCTGTGTCAACCAGTGTTACTCAAATACGGTCTTTGAATGTGTTATGGCATCGCTCAACAAAGCTGCTTTTACGTTATGAGAATGTTTTCATTCATATTTAATAAAGAAGGTAAAACCTTACTTTACATGAGCCGGCTGTCCAGGCTAACTGAGCTAACTCTTGTCACGAAATTCTTTTATCGGGCGGTGGTCCAAACAACAGTACGATTTTAACCAAACAAGTCCGGTTCATGTAAACAGCCCCTATAAAGAAACTGCATGTTTACATGGGAAACGTGATGGTTTGCCTAATAATGTGTCTCATTCCGTCTATATAAAGGAAGTTGTTTCTAAACTGAGAGACAATAAATGTCGAATGTAAAAGGTAGTCTGCTGCATAGGCAGTGTTTTCGATATGACAATAGCAAAGCAAAATCCTTTGTAAACTGCAAAAATTTTAGTAAAGAAATGCTGACGTTTTGAGCGGCTGATAGTGCTGGTGGTCAGTGATAGAACAGAAATTCGCTACGTCCCACTCAGCGGTCTCGCTACGTTTCAGACCGCGCTGCTACATCGATTGCTGGACCTTTAGTTTTTCTTGAACGAATTCCGGCTACCGGACCTATAGCCACTTCGTTTTTTGTTTGTTTTTGTGGCTAAAGCCTGGTTCTCATACGTCGCCGATCGTCGGCGATTTGTGATTTAGATGCATGTTAAAACGGGAAGTGCAGCTAAGCGCAGTTAAGTAATAAAGAACAATGCATAAAAGCAGTGCTTTTATTCTTTTACTTAACATGCATCTAAATCATGGGTCGGCGACGATCGGCGACATGTGAGAACCAGGTTTAAACTCGATATCGTGTTCTTCCCTCAATTTCTGATTACCATATGGAGTTCCCAAAGTAGCGGTCCCCCGAAAGTAACAGCTACCAGAAAGTAACAACAAATTTTTAATACCTCCAATAATTCCTGAAAGTAGCGGTCCCCCTAAAAGTAAGGACTGCCCGAAAATAACGCGTTATATTTAACCGATATAACTTTTTATCTGAAAAAGATGCTGACAGACAGTATTGGACTGACGTGTTTCTAAGATACTTCTAGCCACAAACCCCTTGAACGTATTTCGAAACAGACTAGTTTCTTCAATATCTATACTAGACTGAAAGCCAGCCGCCGATCTCATCTCGTTCTCACTCCTGAGATAGCAGCTAGTGATAATTGGGATAATTATAGCATTAGAATATAAAGGCCTGGCTAAACGCTTTCAACTTTTCATTCAACATCGTTCAACATTGTTAAACGCGTGTTGAACGGAAATTTGAACATGTTCAAATTTCGTTCAACATCATTCAACACCAACAGGTGACCAAACGCTTTCAACATGTTGAATCACGGTTGAATTCAACAATGTTGAACGATGTTCAACGAAATGTTGAAAGCATTTGGTCAGGCCTTAATAAAGAATCTGAATTCCTTTTATCTTGTCAAATATTACTCAACTTGTTAGTTGTGGTCAGTCAGGGCTGTGATATTTTGGGCTCTGATGCCGATGAGTTTTCATGTTGACGACTTTGCATGGTTTATATACAAGGGGAAAAGCGTAAAAAAGTATCAAGTGGCATGGCATATTGCACGCGGCATCTTGTCAGTTGTGGAACATGACGGCTAGTAATTTCAGAACTACTCATTGTTACTGTAAGATATATTGTGTACGTATCATTTGATGCATAGTTCAAGATTCTCCTTTGTGTGAAACTTGTTAACTCTGAACGCTGAAGCTTTAATATTTTTTTTACCCTGGCCAACACCAGGCGATTTTACTCGTCCCTGCCTGGGAGGCTGCTACGGTTGAAAGGGTTAAATAAAAGCTATAAATTCAAATGTGAAGTTCCTGAAATTTTTCTGCTTTGGCTAGAAAGCCGCAAACGTTTGAAAAGCTTCATAATAAGATGTATTCGAAGTCAACAATATTACTGATTTAATATTTATTACACTGTAATTATAACACATTCACGCAATGAGTCAAATGACATACGTTTCCCCATTTTAAAAATATTTTCCGTTTAGCTAAAAACTAGAAATTTCTACCCCAAATAACATTTTTCAATAGCTTCTGTTCGATATATATATATATATATATATATATATATATATATATATATATATATTTTTAACAATTAGATTATGAGCTCGAAATTTCTATGAGTGAATGAATAGTAATTATCGCAGTGAATAGTAAATCTCATAGAAATTGAGAGCGAATAATCTAATTGTTTTAGTAGAAACTAACTTGTGTACCTTAGTTCCTCCAAATTATTTCAAAAAACGAAGCATAACCATTGTTTCTGTGCGAAAACCAAGGCAAAACAATCTGTCACTCCTCGTGTCCTCCATGTTGTTTTAGTGCATGGCCGCGCGAGTACTGGTACTCAATTTGCTACTCGCTATCTATTGACGAATAGATATCGAGTAGAGTAGCCAATCAGATTGCAGCATTTGCAATAGAATACTAGTAAGTTTCTACTAAATATATATATATATATATATATATATATATATATATATATATATATATATATACATACATATATATATATATATATATATATACATACATATATATATATATATATATATATATATATATATATATATATATATATATATATATATATTTAACAATTATTCACCGAAGTGGAGGTGAATAGTGCTGGATATTCACTGAGCCGCTTCGGCGAGGTGAATATCCAGCACTATTCACCGACACTGAGGTGAATAATTGTTTTAGCATATACCTCATAAACTAGAAATACATGAATGCAACAACCCCTCGCCCACTTTTATTAAATGCTTTTTTGAAACACCCCCCAAACCAAGCCACCCACCCACCCACCCTGATTAAAATAAGCACACCTGATATACAGCCAATATAAAAACAAACAGAATTTACAGATATAAAAACAAATGATAATCCTCAAGATAATTCTATAATTTATGGATAAGATGACTAAACTGATTTAACATATCAAAGCAAAACTAAGATTTCATTGTTATTCTGGTTGTACAAAATATGTTTTTAGGAGGTTTCAAAAGGGATTGTGTTTAACAAGCCTTGAATGGCTTCCCTATGCATACATGTTTTGCAAAAGCAGAATTAAAAGTCAACAGCTCAAAAATTACATTTATAATAGAGTCTGAGATAAAAACAATTCTGTAGAATTGGATTATAGAAAGAAGTATTAAACAGATAACGTTTCAGTCGAAAATTTGGAAATACAGCCAAAGAAATCGCCAAAGCCCATGAGTATTTAATAAATAAGATGCATCCAATGCCAATGAAAAACATCGCGTCCACATAAAGTCTAAGGTAGTGTTATAAGTTAGCTTTAGTTAAGGTGATTTATGCTTTGGACGAGCAAAGGGAAAGCACGAAAACGTGAAGCTGTATATTGTTTAGGACAGTTTAGGTTAAGCGAAAACTTAAAAACAACAAGAATCCTACCGTTTTTGTTTACCATACGGTGATACGGCGTTTGGTTTCTTCAAGTTCTCTGGTTTCTCTTCAAGATATATTAAACGGCTTGTTTGTATCCTTCTTTTCTTCGTGCTCCATTTCGTTTCGTTTTAATAAACGAAAGCAAAATACTATTTGTTTGAGAGTTTATACTTTATAGTTTTCTTCGTCGCTAGTCACCAGTGTCCAACTATTCTTACCGCGTGACCCCGTACCAAACATATATATATACAAACATATATATATACAAACAAACAAACAAACAAACAAACTAACAAACAAACAAACAAACAAACAAACAAACAAACAAACAAACAAACAAACAAACAAACAAACAAACAAACAAACAAACAAACAAACAAACAAACAAACAAACAAACAAACAAACAAACAAACAAACAAACAAACAAACAAACAAACAAACAAACAAACAAACAAACAAACAAACAAACAAACAAACAAACAAATAAACTATTTCACAGATTTCGTCTCCCTCGCATTTTAACACGCGTGTAAAGTGGACTCCACGCATGTCGAGATTAGCACCCTCACCGGGCTCTGGACCTTCGGCCCTACGCCCGGCTCGGGGATGAAATAACAAGTTTAACATTCTTAACTTATATTTTTCAGTATTTTATACAACACACGGCCGCTAGCAACTTGGACACTTGGCGTACTCGATATTTGTCAACAAAACAGTTTTTTAATATAACTTTTGAATATATTAATGGCTAGAATATTGTAAAGAAACATACCTGTGGACACTCTTCTACTTAATTTTGTTGACTTTTCTCGTTATTCTACAAGATGAGCCTTGTTTATCAACAAAATCTCCTGATTCAGTAAACAAAGCAAAACTGTCCGTCATTTTGTTTTGCCCGCAGGTGAATAGTGCAGGATATCCCGAGCTAGAGGAACCAATCAGATTGCGTGAAAAGCACTATTCACCTGCGAGGTATATGCTAAATATATATATATATATATATATATATATATATCGATGTTGCGCGCTAAGTATTCAAGAAAAAATATGACAAAACACTGGTTTCATCATTTTTTAGATGTTTATCCAGATATATTAAGAAACTAGAGATCTTTCGACTGCCGCAAATTTTTTTCGAAAATATTAAAAGGCGACCAAGATATAGCCAAAAATGTTACGACTACTGAATTCCGTGGCGCGAAAGTTGTAATTGTGATGTATGTCCACGCGCAACGTGAAATCTTCGCGGGTATCGAATATCTGTCATGTGTGAAATTAAATAAGCCTGTGAAATAGGCGGTTTGTTGTTTGAAGACGTCGTTTATGCAACAACGCAGTAAAATTCCGAAACTGAAGTATACTACTGATTTCTCTCGAGCCATGAGTCCGTAAGTTAATATTAGTTTTGACCAGGGGAAAAACCTTGCCAAGCTAAGACACTTGTACTAACGAAAATCCGAGTCTGATTGGTTTTCCGTCCAAGGTGATAAGAGGATTAAAAGTGTGGACGGGAGAAATGACAGAAAAGGGCAAAACCCCGCCAAATCTTTTATCGTCTTTTACAGAGAAAGAAAATTTCAATTCCCTACAAAAATTGGTATTGGCGGCTCGCGTTTTATCCAATTCTTTCCAAACTTTGACACAATGTTAAAACAATAGTTCAGGAGTAAAACCGTGTTCTATCGTTTTGCACCAAGTCAAGATGAGTCAACTTCTCTGCTTTATATCATAGCAAAGACAATCTTTGATAATTTGAGATGAGAAATATGATGTTCTGGAAGCTCCTAAGTGAAACCAGAACCGTTAATATCTGGTGGCGCGAAGTACGCTATTATTTCAAAAGCACCTCGTAGCAACTTCAGTTTTTAAAGGTGTATAGTTTTTATTAAATTCTTAGCTTCTACAGCTATTTTTCATTGTGCATGCCAAATTTAAGAGATAAAACTCAAAAATTGAGCGGGCGGTGAGTATTTTGGTGAAACATTCTATCATATGATGTAACCTTAACACTTGTGAGAAGTCAATTTCCTGTTTACTTGTAATATAATATTTCGAATAATGGTTCGCACATTTTTGACACAACGGAGAACTTGAACTACACATCGAATGAAAGCTTATTCAACATCTGATAACATACTTACAAAATATATTTTAACAATGAGTAGTTCTGAAAATTACTAGCCATCTTGTTCCACAACTGACAAGATACCGCGCGCAATATGCCATACCACTTGATACTCACATCTTTCCCCCTTGGAAATATTTAAAGTCGTTCGTGGAAGTCCATCGGCATCGGAGTCCAAAGTATCACAGCCCTGCATTAAATAGCTACCCAGTTGATATATAGTAAGGTTAGATATACTGCCGAAACAGAGAACGTGGGAGTCTAACGTTTCGAGCCCTTCGCTCGAAACGTTAGACTCCTACGTTCTCTGTTTCGGCAGTATATCTAACCTTACTATATTTCGATTGTTGTTTCTACACTGCCTACGCAGCACGCTACTTTTATTTCACTACCCAGTTGAGAGTATTCTGTAGTTTGAAAACCAGCCGCCGTCTGGTTTTTAGACTAAAATTTGACCAGATGAAAGGAAATGGAGTTCAGAATTCAGATTGTTTATTAAATAAATAAATGGTTTATTCACATATCTTGGCATTAATACAATGAATTATGATATGTTTACATAAGTTCAATAAGATATCTAAAAGTTAAAATCTATATAATATACAAATAATGAAATTACAAAACGATATTTAAAAGCTATCACTGAGGTTTATTCCTTGCGTCAAAGCACATTGCTGGAATAAAACTATGTTTGTACCTAATAGTACGACACTTTGGTAGGGACAGACAGTCCTTATTGCGCAAAGTCCGTCCATGCACGGCTACCCGTGTTGGAGGCAGGAGGTGGTTCAATCGGTTGTTGGGTTTAGCAATCTTCTCAAAGGTTTTCGTACACAAATCATGTCTCCTAGTAGCTAAGCAAGGGATTTGGGCGATTTGAAGTGCGTCGGTGTAATGCAAACCTGGGTATAATATGCGCAAGGCACGTTTCTGAACAAGTTCAATCTTGTTTGAGAGATAATCAGGGAGACTCGTATGCCAAACTGTGCATGCGTACTCTAGGACTGAACGTACCAGGGCGAGGAAAACTGGTAGTAGGTCAGCTGATGGAACACCACTTCTCCGCAGTATACGCAAGATGTACAGGCGTTTAGAAGCTTTCTTCACGATAATGTTGACATTATCATTCCACTTCAGATGGTCGTTAAAAGTGACACCAAGTACTTTAAATGATGATACGACGTTGAGTGGATTCCCATTGATATACAGGGAGGCAATGTTCGGACTTTGTCGTAGAAAGCTGATCACCATTTCTTTGCATTTCTTGACATTCAAACGCATGTCATTTCGCTCTGCCCATTGTTGTATTTCGTCTAGGTCAGACTGTAGTGTCGATTGATCACGTATAGATAGAGATTCAGAAAGAGTAAGATCATCAACATATTTCCAGTGACTTGTATGTGGAGACTTTAGTTCAAGATCGTTAATCATAACAAGAAATAATATCGGACCCAGCTTGGTTCCTTGTGGGACACCTCCATTAACACTCCCCCATGCTGACTGAAATCTACCGATCTTAACTAATTGACGACGATTAGAGAGAAAGTCATAGATCCATGGAATAATGCATCTTCTAACGCCAAGTAATATGAGTTTTCCAATGAGGATGTTGTGATTTATCCGATCAAAAGCCTTACTGAAGTCTAAAAAGCAGACTCTAAGATAGTGCGAGGGGGCGTCAAGGGTACGCAGCCAGTTATTTACCATATCAATCAGACAAAAACTTGCAGATGAACCCTTTAGACTGCCAAACTGCTTGGGGTCGATTTTGCTCTTTATATCGTCCATCATCCATCCTACGACGAAGTCTTCAAGGATCTTGGATAAACATGCGGTAAGGGCGATGGGACGAAGTTCGTCCTCACAACATGCAGGCTGAATTTTAGGGATAGGAGTTATACTAGCGTCCTTCCAAACAGATGGGACTATGCTTGAAGATAAAGACTCGTTAAAGATGGTACAGACTGGTTCGGCTAGTTCGTATGCAAACTCTTTTATTATGCGGTTAGGGATACCGTCCATGCCATGCGATTTAAGAGGCTTGACTTTAAGGAGTTTATGACAGACCTCAATAGGTGTAATTGTTGGTACCGGCTGAAGAGCTGGTAAGTAAGCTGGTAGGGAACTAAGATCGAGAGGTGGAAGATCAGCATTGATAGACAGAAAATGGTCATTCACTACATTAGCAAGATTGGTTCCAGAAAGAGCAACGCTGTCCTTGGTAATATTAATAGACGTAGATGACGCCTTCTTTTTCCCAGACATTTGTTTAACACAATCCCACCATTTCTTAGGATTAGAAGATTTTAGGTGTTGGACCTTATTAACATAATAAGTGTGTTTCCGGTAACGAATCTCATTCTGTACTTTGTTCCTATAATGACGCCATAACACATCATCGCCGCTATGGAAGGCTCTTTGTCGCTTAATAATAAATTGCTTCAGGGTAAGTGACATCCACGGTTTGTCAGTATCGTGGATTTTGATTAATTTAGTCGGAAAGAACTGATCGATAGCCGAATGAAGCTCGGTAGTGAAAGACACAGTCAGGTTAGTAGCACTGACGGGTTCCTGGATATCTGTGAACCACTCATGAGTACTGCACCACCTACCAAAAGCCTCGCACGATGACTGTGTGAAACGGCGCACATAACGTTTTATTGCGCGCGACCTGACTGGATTATTAGCACAACTGGTGTCCGCAGACCACATGATAGTATTATGGTCAGATCTACCAAGAGGAGCAAAAATAGCTGGCGTACGGTACAGATGAGATAAGTTAGTCACAATTAGGTCTAATATATTGTTACCTCTGGTTGGATCTTGAACGACCTGTTTAAGATTATGATTCGCCAAAATATCGGTGATATCTAAGCAATTAAAGTCGCCTGAGATAACAATACCACAATCAGGATGTGCAGACCGAACCAGGTCCACACTACCAATTATATATTCAACAAGGTCATTCTGTTTCTGTGCAGTTACATCTGGGGGACAATAAACGAGGCCTAACATTATTCCGGACAACGGACGTGGGAGGCGGTGAGGGCGAAGCCAAACCCACATACATTCATAAGCAGCATTCTCAAGATCTTGCCTTCTTTTCGAGGGGATATTCGAAGATACGTATGCACAAACACCACCGCCACGACCAGTAGACCTGTCATTGCGGTGTATATTAAAGCCGTCGATAGATAAAATATTGTTATCAATGTCTTCATTCAACCACGATTCAGTAATGGCAATGATATCCATTGGGGTAGATGACACAAAGGCAGACAGTTCGTCAATTTTCGGCAGCAAGGATCGAACATTCATTAAGCAGAAACGTGGCAGAAACTTGTTGTGTGTAGAAGTACGAACATCGTTGTTATTCTGTTCTGCTCCAGCGATTCCAGCGTTGTACTTTGTATTCAAGATGGAAACTTGAATATTTAATAAGTTGGCACTGTTCATTCCACGTTGTTTTGCCATACCATTTTGGCGTCCATTTTGGCGTCCAACGAATATTCTAATTCTATAATTATCCCAAATTATGTACGTGTCAACCAATCAGATTTTCTAATTCTATAATTATCCCAAATTATATACATGTCAACCAATCAGATTTCACTACCAGGTTTCTTGGTAGCGAGTGACGTCACCGGACAGCATTATCGCCTATTAAATCCAGACGCCTCTCTCAGGAGTGAGAACGAGATGAGATCGGCGGCTAGCTTTCAGTCTATATCTAGACAATAGTCCTTCATAAATGAAGATTTCGAATAATTATAATCAAATAGGCTAAGTTACATCACTATCATTCGACCACCAGCTCCCAGAGGATCGGACTGGTAAACCGAAGGTCGCGGGTTTGAATCCCAGCCGGGCCAAGTAGAGTTTTTTCTGCTTGTCCAGTATGGTTCGTCACTCGGAGTAACACCTTCTCTACCCGTGTTCACTGTCCCATAATAATTATTCGAAACACTTGGATGTATTTGGAAAGTCTGATGAAACACTCTTGCGAGTGTTGGTTAAGTGGGTTATTTGCTGTTTGGTTGGGATGATTAGGTTTGTTGGGTTGGTTGATTTGGTTGGTTGGTTGGTTGGTTGGTTGGTTGGTTGGTTGGTTGGTTGGTTGGTTGGTTGGTTGGTTGGTTGGTTGGTTGGTTGGTTGGTTGGTTGGTTTGGTTGCTTGCTTGCTTGCTTGCTTGCTTGCTTGGGTGGGTGGTTGGTTGGCAAATCGAAATGCATGATATGCCTATGGTTGGCAAATTGTAAACTAAAATATTAACTATGATAAACGGCTTTGGTTTCCAGGCTAACAGTTGCCATGCTTTTTTCTGTGCAGTTATTAGCTCACGTTTCTATTATCCGTGTCGTTAGTTATTAAAACGTTGTATTTTTACCTTTGCAGACTAACAGCGGATTTAAACCTAAGGAAGGCGAGGTGACATCTCGGCCTTGGCAATGGCCAATAAACTATAGGGTAAGCGATTGTAACTTTTGCATACAGTATAATATATATATTTATTTTTTTATTAGTCGTGAGCGGGTGGAATCCTAGGCTTTCCTGCAATTTGATTGGCTACGTGAGCGGGCGGTATTTCAGGATATATTGGACCGCAGTCCCAAAAGTTATTTTTTTACATTCTGTCATTTAAAATTGATCGATTGTCAAAACTATTTCGCTTGCCACAGAAAAGAAAATGTTCAACAGAGCTATGGGGACGCAAATGAGTTTTATTATCCAAATGGTTTTGACAATTAATGAAATTGCGAGCTTTGGATTGGATAATTGTCAACCTTCATAACGTAGTTCACAATTTTCGAACGAACTTCGGAGCTTCCTAACGAACTTTGCAGCACACGGCGGTAAAGTATTAAATATGAGATCAACTGTAATAGCCTTTTTTCTATTTCTATCCCTCCCCTCGCCAATTCCCGACTCTCAAGGTCCGTTTCTATCTCGCGTATAAAGCCTGGTTTCCATACGATTGTCAAAATCAGACTAGAGATATTTCGAATCTCCCAATCTGATTGAATGGATTCAGGCGATTGGGGCGATCGGGACGATCTTATGGAAACTAGGCTTAACGGACTATACTGATCTTTATTTCACACCGTACGCGTCAGGGATTTTCAAGAACAAACCTACTATTGTCTACTAATAATAAAAGTACACCAGCATGTCTAAAATTGATTCGTTAAGAAGTATCATTTTGTTTTATTTCACTTTTTTTAATACATTTTTGTTACATTTTATCCATGTCGTGTCGTTTCGTGTCGTGTCGTGTCGTGTCGTGTCGTGTCGTGTCTTGTCTTGTCTTGTCTTGTCTTGTCTTGTCTTGTCTTGTCTTGTCTTGTCTTGTCTTGTCTTGTCTTGTCTTGTCTTGTCTTGTCTTGTCTTGTCATTTCATTTCATTTCATGTCATGTTTTTGTCTTTTTTATTTGTTTATAGGGACAAGTCTTTTCTGGTGGCAACGAGAGAGTGTATTTACTTGGAAACCCGGTAATGTGTTTTCATTGATAGTGCATGGGAGGTGTATTTTCTACATGAAACAACATATCTCCCTTTTATTAATCCCCGAGCCCGGGCGTAGGGCCGAAGGCCCGGAGCCCGGGTGAGGGTGCTAATCTCGACACGCGTGGAGTTCACTTTCTCGCGAAATTACACGCAAGTGGGAAAGAAATTCTGCGAGATGTTTATATATATATATATATATATATATATATATATATATATATATATATATATATATATGTATGTCAACAAATCCGCAACTTTCGCAGTTCGGATAGGTACTGGTAACTGTTAATACGACGAAGACCGTGGCCAAAGCCTGTAAAGAATTCTGCTCTGGTGTATTCCACTTAACTCGAGGGAGAACGATGAAGAAATCAGTTTGAAACAAACGGCTATTTAGATCTTGAAGAGAACTGAATGATGCCTGGTCACGGAAAAAGTAAGAAACCGAACGAGAAAAACAATCTGAATTCTGAAAAGAGTATACTGAATTGGCAGTGTTTGTGGTGACAAAAGCAGAAGAAAGCTTAACGGTAGGAGATTTAAGAAATACCTAATGGGTTTCCATGTTTGGATAGCCTGATCCAAACACGAGGGATGTTGCGAGACTTTCAAAAAGCGTAAAAAAACACGAGCCGCCAGGCGAGTGTTTTTTAGCTTTAGAAAGTCGAGCAACATCCCGAGTGTTTGGATCAGGCTATCCAAACATAGAAACCCATTAGGTATTTCTTTTATAAAATGATCGACAATAAAATAACAGATTTTGTGAAAAAAAATAGTGATAGGAATACATATTCTCCCGAAATTCATCAACAACCAATCACATTTCGCCTTGTAACGTCTTGGTGACGAGCTGCAGGGCGAGCGAAACGAGAAAGAAAGTAATCCGAAAATTATTTTGCCGACAAATTCAATATTAAAGATGGGAATGTCAATAAAGAAGTGAACTCTGGCCATCGAAAACAGCGAATATTATTAGGAAAACGCTTAAACATTGCTAGAATCAACCGCCTCAGCGTCTGACTCGTGGTTTTAGAGCAAATACAAGAAAAATATTCTTGGCCGTTAAAAGCCGCTAAAACTGAAGCTTCCGAAAAAATATTTTCATCGCCAGATTTGGATTTTATGTCGATAGCTCTTGGGTATTTTACTTCATATCGACAAAGTCTTTTTCTTTTACCAAGTGAGTTCATCAGCCAAGAAAATGAAAGGTATTTGTACAGAATGTTATTCTGTTTTAAGATCGTTTTCAAAACGTATACTTTCCAAATCACGTTGTATTGTTTACCATATTAAAGTACGAACTACCGTATATTTTAGCAAGTTTAGCTTGGCTCTTGAACACAACAGGGCCGCAAAACAATTTCATGCCTGGTTATAGTTCTCTCACAGTATATAAACATAGTGTTGTTGTTTTTTACTGCCTGAAAAAGACTCGAAGACGGTGTTTTTTTTAACTTTAAGATTCGTTCAAGAAATTATTTGTTTGCTTGTAATTCGACATTTAGTTATTCGCCGTCGCTTATTTAAAACTTTTCCCTGTTGAAGCCCTTATGCACATACCTGTAGTTACCAATACTATTTTAGTAATTACAATGCTATTTTATTTGTGTCACGCAGTACTAAAAAAATTAGATTTTAGTCTATAAAAGGCGTCACTCAAAATTGCTTGCAAATTTCCGTGTTTGGATAGCCTGATCCAAACATGGGTATTGACCAATCAGCGCTTGCGTAGCATACATGTTATTTTATAATCATATTTACCAGTTTAGCTGAGTCTTGAAAAAGAAAATCATGCAATATAAATAATATTCTTGTCTACAATTGTCTTTGGACGCTAGGACGTGGCATTGTGTCTTTTCTTGGCCACTATTATCTAATTTGAATGAAAATTTGTTATTTGGTTCATCTCGTTGTTTCTTTATTAATATTGACTTTGTATGCTCTTTCGGTGTGTCAATACATGACTACAGATGAACTTTGCCAATGAATTTTCTTTGATGTGATATTGTAATACTGTTTTGTTGCTCTGTTTCTATTCAAAAATTTTCAGGCTGTTAAATTATTACATACTAAAATTATAATAGACTAAATATAAAAATATAAAAACTATAATAGACTTAAATACAAAAAAAAACCTGGTAGTGGGAGGTTTACAAAAATATATATATTAAAAGTGGGCGAGGGGTTGTTGCAATCATGTATTTCTAGTAGTATAATGATACAGCAGCAAAAACGATATTGTTATTGTTAGCCCTTTACCCAGCAGATTACCAGGAGGCTTCCACTTGACTATAGTAAAATCGTCTGGCGTTAGCCAGATTAAAAGTAATAAGTTGCCAAATGTCAACCATGCCCGGTAAAGGGTTTTTAACCCTTTACCGGACAGATTACCAGGAGGTCTCCACTTGACGAGTAAAATCGTCTGGCGTTAGCAGGAGTAAAAGTAACAAGTTGCCAAATGGCAACCATGTCCGGTAACGGGTTAATAAAGTGCAATTCATTATTATATTATTATTATTATTCTTTATTTAAGGAGGATACGTTTTTCAGCAGAGCTGGTGGGGTCCTCCATTTAAAGCTAAGACTTATAGGTGTTGATTTTACGGAGGGAGGAAAATTAACCAGAGAACCCGGCGAAAAAACTCTCGAAGCACAGGAGAGACCAACTAAACTCTACTCACATGAGTCCCCACCCCGAAAACGGGGCTATTCCCAGACGGTCACCCATCCAAGTACTAACCCCGTCTAACCGGGCTTAACTATTGGTGAGAGGCAGCGCCCTAATAGCACACGCCACCCGCTTTAGTAATTTTTCGTATAAGAAACTACTTCATATACTTGTCAGGCTAAATTGGTTATTGTATATTGGGTGTTTGATTAGCTAAATTTCTTAATCTATGGTTTCTTTTATGCGGGTTTTTATTGTATCACCGGATTTGAGATATAATTTTGTAAAAACAATTGGCTGATCACGTAGTAAAATATAGCTTTCTCATTGTAAAATTTAGAATTGAAGTATAATGTTTCTAAAATAGCTCAAGGTGTCTATCTCTGTGGTGATTATGTTTATGCGTAATCTTTGGGTTTTCCTGAGCGAAATGGCAATATACTTTGTCGTTTTGTCAAAATTTTACCTTTATATGGACTATTTTGCTGTCAAAGTTGGTAACTACGTACCGGAGGTGACGTCGGTGAGAAGATGAGCTTTTGAAAAAAAAGAGCTTTTACCATATACTTCTTTTTTGTTATTTCTTGTACTTATGCTTTAACGAAGGGAATTAAACGCGAAATATATGCGTTGTGTTGTAAAAACGGTTTCTTCTCTGAAAGCCCATCCCTACAGCGACGTCATTTCAGGTAAATAGTTACCAACTTTGACAGGCTAAAAGTCCATGCAGATGAAATTTTGGAACGGCAAAATATGTTGCAATTTTGCTCAACCCAAAGATTACGAATATATAAAATTCCCACAGGCGAGAGAGGCACTTTAACAAGCGAGAAAATTGGCTCTTTAAATTAATGTAGCTCTTAATATAAGGCAATTAAAAAATCTTTAAAGCATCAAACAGTAAACGTAATTTTTATATCTAGGTTATTTGGTGGTTAGTTCTCTCAACAATTGTGCTGTTTGGCGTGATATTTGCCTACAATGCCATTAGAGAAAAAAGAGGTTATATAGATTCTCCAGAATATAAAGGTAAGTCTTGAAAATGTAGCTTTGATTTTTGTTGCATGCACGACTAAATGGGGGGAGGGGATTCCTTCCCAAGCTGAGCAGCGTCATGGAGCCCCTCAGATAACTAACTGCTAAAGACACGGTTTTGAGTTGAGAGCATGAAGCCGCTTTCAACCAAATAAAGACGATGATCACCACCGCACTGTTGCTCAAATACTAAGACCCGACGGATGAACGAACAATAAAGTGCGACGCCAGCGAAATAGGACTCGGTGCAGTGATATACAGAGAGGACAGCCTATAGCATTTGCTAGCCGTGCCCTAAGCGACGCTAAAATACGTTACGCCCAAATAGAGGGGATGCATCTGGCCGTTGTATCCTCCTTACAGAAGTTCGAACAGTACGCCTACAGTAGACCTGTCACCTTTGAGAGTGACCACAAACTACTGGAAGCCATTGCGAAGAAGTCATTGAGAACCGCACCAAAGAGATTACCAAGGATGCTATTGAAGATCCAAAGTTGTGATATGACAATCGTATATACAAACCAGGGCCACGGATGTTCCTAGCCAACGTGCTCAGCCGAGGCTACCTTCCAAGCAGCGCCAACATACAAGGGGAGCTCGGGAATGTCACCGCGGTCAGATTCCTTCGGATAACAGGCGAGATGAGAGAGAAGATCACTCGTTCGACATTTGTATAGATGAACTGATGCAAGACAACCATATTAAAGGGGTGCTCTAATGTTTGACGTGGCATACCAGCTAATTAAAGTGTTCAGATATGGATAAAACCCTGCACAGTTTACAATTAGGGATGAATGGATGTCTTTGGAGAGCTCGTGAATGCATGTTTTGGCCCAACATGAACGCCGAATTTAAGCAGCATGCATGCGAGACGTTCAATCAACATAGAGTCTGTCAACCCAAAGCAACCCTTATGTCACATGAAGTAACCGAAAGACCATGTGAGAAGGTTGGCGCTGACCTATTTACGATACAAGGCAAAGAATATCTCATTTTGTCGATTAGTTTTCTAACTTCTTAGAGATTGAATATCTCAGAGACACGAGATCAACGACGTGCATAAAGAAGATTAAAAGTCATTTCGTTAGAAATGGTATTCTAATTGATGCTCTCATAAGCAACAATGGACCACAGTTCAGATTTGACATGCTTGGTGCATTTGCTAAAGAGTAGGGATTTTAACATAGGAGCAGTAGCCCGGGTCATCAACAATCCAACGGCAAAGTGAAGCAGCAGTTAAAATGGCTAAGAACATCCTCCGTAAAGCTTCAGACAGAAAGTGGTCATGATCCCTACTTGGCTATTCTCGCCCAGCGAAACACCAGCCTCAGACAGTAAATCAGTAGTAAATCAGTCCAAACCACTAGCGAGTAGCAACACCCCATCCACTGACAAGGCCACACCAGGGAAGCAACCAGTATCGGCGCCCTCTGGTAGACGATCAGAGCGAGGAAAGAAGGAACTGACAAGTCTCAACGACTATGTCAGAAAATAGGAACATTTAAATAGGAACATTTAGTATAGACATCAAATTACATGCATAGAACTCTTATGTTTCATATTTGAAAGGATACAAGAAGAAAAAAAACTAGGGAAAGAGGATGTCACGCAATGTATTGACTGATGACGTCAATTGCCGGAAAATATTTCAAGTGTATCGAAAAAAATGTTTAAAGTCTGTGAAAGTGAAAATTTTAGATAGAATAAATTTGAAGCTTATACTATAATCTAAGTAACCAATTTCAAATATATATGGCATTTTGAGCACTCTGGCCCTATATACCACCTCATGCTCTTTGGATGTGCGCGCTACGTATACTGACCCACAAGCAGTTGTCACCGGCAATTGCTTGGGTATATATAAGTGGTGTTCTCACATCTAGATTGTTCCAAGCTACAATTAGTGCTGATGAATGCGAAACACAGTCTGTAGATTGAACTATATATATAACTATATATATATATATATATATATATATATATATATATATATATATATATATATATATAGAACAACTATTAAGAGACAGTGGACTCGGGTGGGGAACATCCCCGTTCCCAGTGGTCACATGAAAACCTAGATTCTAGGACATTGAGTCATTGATAAGGGCATAATATAACGAAATACTGAAAAAATAATAAAATAATAAAACGAGATACACTCAGTTACTTGAAGAAAAATTGCTTTATTGTGACGTCCTAAAGGTTTGGTGTTTACTGTTTTTCCTGCTGAACAAAATTGCACAATTTCGCTTGCTGAAATGCTATTCAAAGGCAGCTAAGGTTGTTTACGACTATAATTTGGCGTCGCCGACGAATGAGTCCCCAAGTCACGCTATGTCTAAAATCGAGTTAAATGACGAAACTCATCGCAGTTCCGACTTAGACACCTTAACGTGTTCCGCCAAAATTCAGTCTTTGCTAAAACGTTCGCTCGTTTCGTCCTGGAACGAGGTTTGGGTGTTTGACTCACTGATCTCTATACTAATTGCATGGACGGTCTAGAACAAATCGCCTTCCGAGGTTTGACCCCACCGGCAGCCATGTTGGTACACCCAAAATATCTTCTCAACCAATCAAAATGCAGTAATTTTGTCATGCATATTATAAATATAATTATTGTCTTAATACAAGATGGACGCGAGGGTCAGGAGTTGGGAAATCTCGAATTAAGCCAGGATTTTAAGCACCAGAAATTGCATAATCATTGCAAAACCAACTTTGAAACTAGAGCTAGCTATCGGGACCAACCTGGTGGAATATTGCAGTCTTCGATCGAAGCAAATTAATTTTATTTAGTTCATGTTGTTTTCGTTCATTTGGGTGAACCAACATGGCCGTCGGTGGGGTCAACCGGTAGATCGTTCCCACCTATCTAATTGGTATAGAGCTCGGATCAGTGGTTTGACTTTGGCTTTCAAGGGTTAGATCATAGTTAATAGAAAATATACATGGTTTGGAAGCTCACAAAAGTCATTGTTTTATGTTTTTGTTCAGGTTTATGGAAATTTTTGCACTTTCATGGTTACTGAACATATTGTGTTTTCTGTATAATGAAGCAATCATCCAATAGCAACGTTTGGGTTCAATCACTCAACTGTACTGTTTAAATATTAATAAACCTAAAACAAAAGATTTGGCATCTTCATGTACCTTTCAAGATGAATCGTAGCTTGGTTGTTAACCGCTTTGAAGTTTGCCGGGTTTCCAAACCATGTATATTTTCTATTAACTATGGTTAGATATAGCATCTCAAACAAATCAGTGGAGGTTTGCGTAATCTATTTGATTTCTTACTGAGATATTCAAAGCAACCTCTTGCGGCCGGTTTTCTTTGTTTTTGACTTATTTATTATTAATGACTTAAACATTTTAATTAAAAAATAACACCTAGATACTTGGTTGAGAATAGACTACTTTCATAAGGCCCACCACAGCACCACTTTAAATATTCTTTTATATAAAAATCTGAATAAGTCTAAATAAGCTTTTCTGGTCTCGTTATGAAGCAAAAATTATTTTGAATTGCAAACACACAAGCGAGGCCAGAAAGGCTTTTTAACATGCACATAAGAGAATATTCAAATTAGTCGCTGTGATGAAAGTTGTCTATAGATCGTTTTCACTCACGTGATCGGTTTCCCCATTGGGGTGGTGAAACAATACGAAATATTTGAATAAGAAAGAGCTAATTCCCATACCGTACACCAATATGACCGCCATTTCATTGTTTTGGTACACCAATATGGCCGCCGTGACGTCAGATGAAAACGATCTATACGGGTGCAACGTTTTACCCTGTTCGGTGGCTGTGGTCCCGAAAATGCCCCACGTAGGCTTTTTTTTCTCAAGGATTTTCTCAGAGATTTTAGCTCAGACTTGTCTAGTAATCTGATCACGAACTTCGTTACCTAACATAGCGCTGAAATAATGCGAAAGGAATGGCAGATAAGCGCTTTATGCTTGGAAAACATGTACTTCATAATCTTAGGCTAAGTTAAAGCAATTTCAATTCGAATTAGATGATAAATTTTTAATTTGACCAAATTCGATCAACAAATCGAATATTTAATCTACATGTATTTTCATGTGTGGTTTTTAGTGCAAAGTTTCACAGAAACTTTGCAGTATTGTGATGAGGGGCGAAAATTCACACGATAGATAGATCGATAGATAGATAGATAGATAGTGTAAACTTTCCGGGGGGTAAACTTACCAGGTTTAACGACACACATACATGTCGTAGTTGAAAGGCTAAAACAAGTGAAAATGTGAAACACTAGTATCAGTCTTTTATATACGACAAATACTTATGTCGCTTAAAGCTCGTCAGTCCTAAAGAGCGATAACAGACAGGTTTGTACCTTATCTATGGGTATTTCTTGAAAGACGTGTAAAATCCTGGTAATATCTTAATATATCAAGAATGAAAGAAGTTTCCCCCCGGCATACGTTAGAATAGCACTGCGCACGCGTGGTTTTGTTTACGACTGGCGAATGCAACAATGGCGGAGAAATGCGAAGGAGCGAATGGAGCGGTCAATTTTCTTCTCAAAACAACGACTTTCTAGGCTTAGGTGCATGGCTAATTAAATATGGTCTGGACGAAAGGATCTATAGTCTGCCTAGCGGAGGTGCGAATAAATGTTAAAAGCTTTATATTCAACTTTAATATGGTCTGGCATGTTGCCGATGTTGTGCATTCAGTTTGTAGAGTGTTGTTGGTTCGTGTCTGTTATATTTTACACGAGTGGCGCTCGAGCAGTTTTGCACGTCAGCTCAATAATAAATTCTGTATACTGGAGATTGTAGACTGTCTTCGCATTTTGATTTGGCGTTCAATAAACAACTATACGAAGAACCCTGGCCATATATTAAACATGATTGTTTAAGTCTTACATGTATCTGTACCTGCGTGAAGTTAGCGCGTGATTGGGCAGACGATTCGCAAGCTTACATAACCTGAAGCTAGCAACATAATCATCAGACGATTGTAATTTGTAAAGGCAACAAAAACTTTTGTATCTTTACATCCACTTCGCAGATTTTAGTCAATTTTGATCTGGATTGACCACAGGGAGCCCAACTCTGACGCCTGTGATGGTTCTTCCTTTTTTTTTGTTTTATTATATTAAGCTTCTGACTGAAAACCGAGGCCGCTTAACAGTTGTGTAAGCTGGGATCGTGGCGCTTCTCTAAACTAATAATATATGCATATATATACAAATTGCAGCGCGCAGTAATTTGAAACTCGAAACAGCTGTGGGCTTCTGTGAATGGCGTGTGACGCTCACTGAAAGCTGAGACAACTAAACATCACACCGCAGGTACGGTGTTCTCGTCAATTTGTTCGAGCTCAAATTACTAGGAGCTTTCAGTGAGCGTCACGCGCCATTCATGTGGCACAGAAGCCCACAGCTGTTTCGAGTTTCAAATTACCGCACACTGCAATTTGCATATATATGCATATATTACCAACTGTTAAGAGAAGCGCCATGATCCCAGCTTACACAACTGTTAAGCGGCCTCGGTCTTCAGTCAGAAGCTCAATATAATAAAACAAAAAAAGAGGAAGGACCATCACAGGACGTCACACGATACATATTAGTATCGGAATTCTTGTGATGCGCCAAGCTTTTTACCCAAAAATTTCAAGGAGTTCAAAAAGAACTTGTTTTTAAACAGACCGGAAAACAATAGCGTAGGGCACAAAGTATTCATGTCAGAGTTTATGACTGATTTTTTTGCGTTCTTGACAAGAGAAAATGACTCTTTAAGAATCCCTCGAGATTCTATTTTGGGTTGTTTGTCTGAGTTTTGGCTTGTATTAAATTAACTTGGGCTTTGCTTTAGAAAATGGGTTGGCAGGCTGCTGGGCTAGCAGCTCTGTCCATACACGTAGCAAAAATTGTATTATCTTTGACTAGAAACTTTGCACTATCCTTGGGATCTAGTTTATCATTAAGACCGAATGACATAAAACGGGAATAGCTGAGTTATAGCAGAACATAATTTTCTGTTATTTTTTTTCTGAAGAGAAAATACTCATCAAATTTGTAAATCTTTTATAACATTGATATATCTCCAAGACGTCGGGGCATGCTGTGACTGGTCAAAAGGGTAAACAGTAAGGACAGTCACTCATGTCTCTGTATTGCGTAGTGATTACATTATATGTGTAGAAATTTTGAGTGCTATTTTCTAAATAATGCCATCTATTGTAGATAACAAAATAGTTTTCTAGCAGTACTCTCTCAAACAATTTGACATTTTGCTGATATTGTGATGCTAAAATTGGAAAATAATTAGGATAAATTCAAATATTTTGGCAACCAGATGGATCGACTTGGCCAAACAAGCACAAATCTGAATAGCTTGATCAAAGCCAATACATCTTTTCGATAATTACGCCACGTTGCTTGAAAACGAGGCTTCCAGGCCAAGTTTCACAATTTTGATTATCATAGTAATCCCGCCATATTTGTTTATGGAAGAAGATGGCTAATAACGTCCAAACTATATATGGTAGAAATACATCGTGTACGTATGTTGTTAGGCATTTCATAAGCTTTCATTTGATGTATATTTTAAGTTTCTGTGTTGTGTGTAACTTTTTAAAATATCCCAAATGTTCGCACCATTGCTCGTCAAGTAATAATAACGATTCCCACAACTGTTGTAGAATTTCGGATATTGTTTTTAAAATACATAACGCACAACTTTGAAACATATATCAAACAGAAGATACTGTAAAATGCTATTTGCGGTACAACTTTCAAGTTTCTAGTTTAAGAGAAAGTATTTTAAAACTGATGGGAAAACGTACTATTATCTTGGTCTGAGTTGTAAACAAAGCAAACTTAACAATTTATCCATCAGACCAAGATAATAGTAAGTTTTCCATTTTTAAAATACTTCCCTTTAAGCTAGCAACTTGGAAGTTCTACCACAAATAGTGTTTTACAGTATCTTCTGTTTGATATACATTTCAAAGTTGTACGTTAAATATTTTAAAAACGGTATTCGAAATTCTACAACAGTTTGAGAAGTCCATATCATATTTATTACTTGACGAGCAATGGTGCGAACATTTTGGACATTTTAAAAATCACAGAAATTTGAAATATACATCAAATGAAAGCTTATGAAATGCCTAACGACATACGTACACGATGTATTTCTACCATATGGAGTTTGGACGTTATTAGCCATCTTCTTCCATAAACAAATATGGCGGGATTGCTATGATAGTCAAAATTGTGAAACTTGGCCTGGGCCTCGTTTTCATGAAGCGTGACGTAATTATCGAAAAGGTGTATTCTAATGATATTTTGGTGAAGTAGTACATTTTTGTTAACATATCAGTGAGATCACTTGATATGAGTGGGGAAATACAAGACCAAATATGTCTTCCGTTAGTTCTAATGTGTAGGGCGTTTTACGACCATAACTTCTATGCTTGTCTTTCTAGCTCGTAAAGAAAGATTGTTTACAGTGGTTGGGTGGCTTCTCCTTGGTTGGGCTTTTCACTATTTTCCGTTTTTCTTAATGGGGCGAGTTCTGTATTTCCACCATTACTTCCCCGCATATCTGTTCAGTGCTATGATAGCAGGTAAGTGAGTTGTTTTCATTGCTTTTTTCTTGTAAATTATGCATTAACTTAACTTTATGCTCATGACTATATCAATTTTGCGCAACGGGGAGAATCAAAAAGTTTAGCCATGTCGAGACGGTCATATGCCAAACATTTACAGATTTCTTAGATTGAGTAACTTTGCTAAAGTTATTTAATAAATAATATTCCTTGAAAATTTATTCCAAACAAAGTTCAATATTCGAAGAAGCAATTTACTCACATTTTTAACTTTCAAAAAAATAAATGATATACTGTAGTACATATGAACATTTAGCTTTTTGCAGAAGAAATAATGTAGTTTTTTTTCGTGTAACATGTAAATAATGTGCTCGTGGAAACTTTTAACAGTTCTTGTCCTTCTTTAGGTGTGGTTCTACAATACATTTTTGAAAACGGTGCTTCTCTCATCAAACCTGTTCTATACAAAAACATTTTTTACTATTCCTTGGTGACTGTTGTTCTTATGGTCTGTATCGTTAGGTAAGGAACATGGATTATTTTGTCGTTTATTGTAAGTGGTTATAAATTCATGTCCAACATAACCCACAAACCCTAACCTAGGAATTCTACATAGCACCTAGTAATCAATTCGTATCTAATCTATATGTGTTAATTTTTAGGTTAGGGTTTGTGTTAGGTCAGGCCTTGTGATTGTACATGAATTTATAACCAGGTGCTTGACTGGATCTGAAGTAGCCTTTATCTTTATTATTTCCGCCAGGGGGTTATGTTTTTACCTCTCTTTGTCTGTTTGTCACCAGGATACCACACAAAGTACCCCACATGTTTTCGTGAACGTTTATGGAATGATTGATCATAGATCAAGGACCAAATCTTTCAAATTTGGTTGAAATTTGGATGAGAAATTGATAAAAATCTGACCACAATTAAGATTCTCCTTTTTAAAAAAATGCTTGATTGCATCATTAGTCCTTATTTTATGCGTATATGCTTTTTGCATAATTTTGGTACTAGTGCAGTCAAGAATTTTATTCATTCATACATGTGTAAGCCTTGTGAGCCAGACTAGTTAGTGGGGTGGCCCGTTTTCTTTTTTAACATCTCTAATAATACAACTCGCTACAATACGCCGGTATGCACGTCGGCAGAACAACAATCGCTCCGTGTAGACAAATTTTTCATATATGCAGTTCTCATCGTGTCATGTCTTTGTAAGAACCTAATCTATATACTCGAAAGATGCATGCACTTCAATGTGATAACAATCCAGACTGCAGTGTATTCATAGCGACTTGCATAGCCAAGCGCGAACCGCCGGGAGCGAGCGATGATACAGAACGACGAAGAATCTTTATTAACTAAGCATTGAAAATACTCAGACCGCGTTGTAACTTTTCCTCGCGTATATAACTGGATGTTTCAGTTTTTCGCAGTTCACAAAAAGATAGACGAGTTTCGTATCGGACTGCCTGTTGTTGACGTAATATATCTAACACGACTGCCACTGTTCTTCCTCCGGTTTCTAAATACAGCCAAGCGGGTTGAAAATACGAAGCGAAGCCGAGTTTTTTTAACCAGCTTGGCTGTATTTAGGCATCGGAGGATGAACACTTACCATTGTTGGATATAGCTTCTCAAACGAATGAATATTTTAAGAGAAAATCAACCTCAAACTTTTCTAAATTTGACTGTAATCTTCCTCCGATTTCTAAATACTGATTAAAATTGATTTCTTTGGAATTTTCCTCATGAATTATTAATGATTTGAGAATCACAGTTCACAGAGATAATATGTTCTGGAAACTCGGCAAACTTCAAAGTGGTTAACAAATGAGCTGCGGTTTATGTGAGCTGTACCTTACACCGTGCATATCCTTTGTTTTAGGTTTATTAATATGTAAATAGCACGGTTGGGTGATTGAACTGAAACGTTGCCATTGGATAATTCCTTCATTATACTAAAATACAATGGGTTCAGTGACCGTGCACCTTGCACAAATCTGAATAAAGGCGAACAAAAAGTTAGACAAAGACATTAGCTGAGTTTCCAGACCAAATTTTGAATGACTTAACTGTCAAACTGATGACCTTTGGACTTTTCAATATCACGTGAATAAAATATTTATTTAAAAAATATAATTGTTATTTACCCACAGCTGCATGAATAACATACTATGCATTACATTCAGTTTCGTTCGTTTTTTAGCAAAGTTATCCAGTGTTTTCGGGTTTCTAATTTTTCTTCTAATTTTCAAGAAACAGTGTGAAGCCTCCTTAATGTGTATGTATTTATTTTAGCTTCTGGCTATTCAATGGATTGTCGTATGGTATGTCTGGCCCAATGTCCCATCAGCCGAACTGTACTCAAGCAGCATATAAATGGTTGGATTCTTGGGAGATCTGATATGGCGTAAATGAATTAGACTTTACTACGTGCTTCAATTTCTAGCTTGACGTGGTTTACTTTATATAATGCGATACGAAAATACTTTTAAAGGCGCACTAAAGCGGAATTCGCACATGCTCGCTGGGCTACAGATTTTGGAAAAAAAATTAGTAGGAAAATCTAGGCTATGCGACATCACTTGTAGGTCGTTTAGGTTTAAGCTAATCTCGTGGAAGCCTGCTTAGTGAGAAACTCCATTCCCTTTTCTCTGTTTCGCTCCTCGTTCATCAGCCTCTCGTTGCGCTGCTGACCACCCCCTGTACCTATATAGATCTAATGTTTCTCAACGATCTGGTTCACAGGCTATTTTTAGAGAAGTGAAGGCTTTTCTTGTCTATGGTATGTCAGCTATTAATAAGTTCTGCTGAGATGATTTTTGGTAAATCAAAATCTAAATTGATACCAATATAAGAGTTGGAGTCGTCTAGCGGTGTGAAGTTTGCTTTGTATACCATCACGTTTACGGCATGGACGTTCTTTAAGCTACGGTTACACACACCGATTTGTGTCGCCAATTTATGTCGCAAGGTATTGCGAGATAAATCGGTCACCCGGCAACACACATGTGTTGTGTTGAAGAAAAATCAAGTATAAAAATAAACCAAGGATGAGCGGAGCTTGAACAAAAGAAATTTGGCATGATAGCAACACAAATCGGCGACAGGTATGTTACACTTGTCGATTTGTGCAGCGTTGCAGATTTTCGTTGCAAGTTTTTGATCCCTTATCAAAAACTTGCAATGCTTCAGCAACGCATAAATCGGCGTCGAGAGGTATGCTACACACACCAATTTATCTCGCAATACCCTTGCGACACAAATTGGCGACATAAATCGTTGTGTGTACCCGTAGCTTTAGTTTGTTTTAAACCTCATTCAAAGGTCGTTGTCAACGTATAGGTGTATAATAAGAACGTATTGCTATTAAATCTATATTGGTGTTTTTAGATTCCAATTAATTAAAACAAGTAAACTTGTCTCTTAAACCGTCGGATGCGATAACAGCATCTTCTTTCAGAATTCATTAATTACAAACAGTATTGTTATATATCAAGTGTCAAAGTCTGTTTTTCTAGCTCCCTGATTGGGCGAGCGGTCCTCGCGTTGCGGTCCGAAAATCGTGATGTTTCCCGCGTAACCCATGGCAGCGGGCAACATTACATTTATTTTTCCCTAGGGAAAATATCAAAACCGGAAGTAGATGGTCAGGTTCAGTTTGTCTTGGGTTTTGTCCAGTTTTCCTTTATTTAAAGAGAAGTATAGGTTAGTTACAGAGGTTGTCTAAAAACGCTTTAGTCGCGATGATAAATTCTTTATCACATTCGTGACCACTGATTAACCCTTATTTTCCCAACGCCACATAAATCAAGTTAATTGCCCCGGGATAATTTTCCCCGGGCTGATTATCGTTGAATATTAAATTAAATATAAACGATTATCGTTAAATATAAACGATAATCACTGAGACTAAGGTGACTAATTGTTTTAGTAAAATTTCAGGCCAGAGAAGAATAACCATGAAATTTAAAACAGACGTCTTTAACTGTCCTAGTTTTATCATGTAAATTTAAACAATGCTCATTGTTCAATCCTGCGAAGTTTTCTTCACGCTTTGACGACTTTATATAAGCCTTCAACTCCACATACGATTAAAACTGACCAAAATTCAAATAATTTTATGACAAAACAATTTCTCACCTTCAAATAGTTCCAATTTAGAGCTTTTCTGAGTATATAGTCTCCATCTGTTGAGTTTTTTGACGATTTGTTAGGTTTAAAAGAATAGTCGTTGCAGTCACCATTTTGAAAAATGATTATACCATTGATTAGCCATCATCCGTCAAAATGATAATTCCGACAACAATTTCTAGTCCCCGAGCCCGGGCGTATGGCCGGAGCCCGGCGAGGATGCTAATCTCGACACGCGTGGACAAACGTGACATGCGAACGAATTTCTGTGATCTGAATATTTATTTATTTATTTATTTATTTATTTATTTATTTGTTTATTTACTATTTGTTTATTTATTTATTTATTTATTTATTTATTTATTTATTTATTTATTTATTTGTATATATGTATGGACGGACCATGCGCGGTTATGATTGTGGGGTACTGGGGACAATATAGTTCTTGAAAGATTTGAACTAACAACATAGTTTATTCTTGACAAAAAGATTTGAGAAAGGAGCTGAAACGTATATCACTTTTGAAAGAACAGAAACAAATCAACGTCTATACGCATAAAGCAGAACAACGTCTTGAGTTGAAGGAGACCCGTCAAACCGAAACTCTAAAAAGGATGAAAAAGCAATAGTAAAACTTGAAAACCAACGAAGAAATGAAGGCCGGCGAAAAGTTTAAGTTTAAGGTAAAAATATAAAGCAGCCCCTCTCAGTAAAACTGTCCGAGTTTCCCTGTTTACATGTCCTATCACTATTAATTTTGTTTTCTTTTTTGTGTGTCCCTTAAAGTATTTTTAAACGTACCCATTGCATGTCAGTTTGCTCATAGTCAATCGAAATATGGTCTGGAAACTCAGCTAAAGTCTTTGTTCTATCTTTTTGTTCGCCTTTATGCATTTTTGTGCACGGTCACTGAACACATTGTATTTTAGTATAATGAACGAATTGTCCAATAGCAACGTTTCAGTTCAATCACTCAACCGTGCTATTTAAATATTAATAAACCTAAAACAAAGGATGTGCACGGGGTAAGGTACGGTTCAACATAAAATTACAGCTCATTATAGGCGCTTTGAAGTTTGCCGAGTTTCCAGACCATATCTCGATTGACTATGGTTTGCTTGCCTGATGTATTTTTTATCTGTGGCTGCCGTCTTAATATCTTCTTTCAAATAATTTCTTATTGTTAAACCACTTATGACTTAACGTATAGCTTGTCCATAATTTGGCATAAAACTTGGAAAAAGAGCAATTCTTCTTCTGTAAAACGTACAAATGCTGTTGAAATAATAGGTGAAAACAGTTTCAGCACTTCAGATTTCGAAATGAAAAATTGTTTTTGTTAATAAATGAATATAGCCGTGGCAGCCAGTCAGGTAGTTGTTTGAGTAGTTTTCAATCAATTCAATGTTTTTGAAAAATGCCTTCAGATGCTGCGGCGAGGCCTTTGCAAACATGGATGGAAAGAACTGTAAAATATAACCTTAATATTTTGACAAAATGTTTACGCCTGCCTCAGTAGCCTATTTCCAGGTCCCCAATAGAAGAGGGAGTTGCATTAATGTTTTGTATTAATCATGGGGTATTTACAAAAATTCAGCGAAATAGGCGGTTCACTTCGACCAATCACAGGACGAGAAATTCAATAGTTACTTCTGAAATTTTACTAATATATATTAGCCCGGGGCATTAACTTGATTTACGCGTGCTTGGGAGTAATTATTATAAATAAACAACCGCGGTATATCAAAGAAAACCGAGGTGATTGTGAACTAAGCGGGTCGATTACCCGGGGGGGCCGGGGCAAATAGGGACCCGTAACATTTTAGCCTGCGAGCAGGCTCTTGTGGAGGGAGAAAGGGAGTGGAATGCAGACAAGAGAAAGAGAGCCTGCACGGATGCTATAGAATTTTAGATATCTGCGTGCTAAATCATGACGCAAAATTCTCATTGGTCGGTTTGTCTTATAACGTCAATCATAAATGCAAATCTTAAAGTGGGTTATTAACTTATTCATGAAGTTGGATGTTGTGTACTTAAATCTCAAGAGGCGAAAGATTGGATTTTGGAATGAAACTCGAAAATGCGAAATAGTATACATTCAAACCATCATCTAGACTTGGAGTGAAACGAAGAAACAGTGTACTTATTGCAATGGTTCAGTAAATCTTGTAAAAAGGAAGAGAAAATTGCCAAAAATACCAGTATGCAAACCATATATTAAGAATAAGAATAACAAAATATTCAATAATGCACGCACAATGGAAATTTTCCGTTTGATCAGTTCTCGCAGTCGACAAGAAAGAAATGCTATTTTATTTGCTTTGTTCAGTTACACACGAACGAGCACACGTCTGACATGTATTTATGGTTGATTGGCTTTATCTCAAATGGGGGCGGATGTTCAAAATTGTATGGAGTCCGTGCAGGCTCTTTCCTCTTTCTTCGATCTTGCAAGTGCCTGCGAGCAGGCTAGTAACATTTTAGTCCATGAAGTTTATTATTGCTGTATATAAATAGACCTTAAAAAAGTAAAACAGGCCTCTGGCAAAGAGTGGACAAGATGTACAACATTCAGTTGTCCTCCAGGACGAAGTCGGCTTGACCCAACTCACCCAAGCCACCGTAAGTATAAACATTCCGTTGTCCTTCAGCGTATATATGTGAAGAGGAAGAATTTCAAAATGAAGTCGAATCACTGCTGTTGACAAAAGTTTTCTGACTGCCCCAACCGGGAATCGATATTTCTGACTGCCTCAGCCGGGAGACCCAATAGCTCAGTAGAAGAGCGCTTGTACGTTAAACCAGAGACCTTGGGTTCGATTCCCGGTTGGGGCGGTCAGAAAACTTTTCTCAACAGCAGTGATTCGACTTCATTTTGAAATTATTATTCTTCACATATAGACGCTGCTGAAGGACAACTGAATGTTTATAATCCAAATAGTGTAATAAAAGTAGCGTGCTGCGTAGGCAGTGTAGAAACAACAATCGAAATATAGTAAGGTTAGATATACTGCCGAAACAGAGAACGTAGGAGTCTAACATTTCGAGCGAAGGCCCTTCGTCAGAGAGAAACGAAGGGCCTTCGCTCGAAACGTTAGACTCCTACGTTCTCTGTTTCGGCAGTATATCTAACCTTACTATATTTTGAATGTTTATAACTTACGGTGGCTTGGGTCAAGCCGACTTCGTCCTGGAGAAAGATACCTAACTCTTCGTTTAGGTAGATTAGATATCCCCCGATGAGCTACAGTAATGTGTGCGATGTTTAATATATGGATATTTCTGACTGCCTCAGCCGGGAGACTCAATAGCACAGCTGTACGAGCACGGCTACCACACTTTCATTGTTACATTGAAATTGTACACGCTGTTCCTGCCATTGAGATCCCCATAGTGTGCAAGCGAGTACTATTGGGAATAGCTCTTTATGTGCAATCATAGTGGCGCTTGTTGCATAGACCAGGTTCCATTGAACCATTGGTTATTATAGAAAACTCCATAGCCAAATTTCCCCGTATCTTGGATTGTTGCCAGATTGCGAGCGCATTGTTCCGAGTTAGGAGGTCCTAAAGTAAAGTAGTCGTCGAGGTAATGTAGAAGGATCCGATACAGCGTAATTATTGCGCAAAATCCATTCAAGCATATTAACTACATTGTTAAAGATGCAAGGTGCGGAGCGAAGGCCAAATGGGAGTGATAAGTCCACATAACTTTCCATGCCATTTCATGCCGAGTAAGAAGTAGTCACTATAGGGTGAACTGGTATAATACGGTAGGCGCTCTTAATGTCCATCTTCGCCATTAGGGCCCCTTGGCCTGCAGCCACAATCAAATTTATCACATCGTCTACTTTGCAGTACTGTGTATGGCATCTGCTGGGGTCTATTCCGTCGTTAACGCTGCCGCCTTCGGGATGTGATAAATCAGGTATCAGACGCCACCCATTTGAATTCTTTTTGGGGATGACGCCAAATCGGCTAAATTGAATATTACTGATTGGAGGTGAGGTGAAAGGGTCCGCCACCCGGCCCAGCTGGATTTCTTTTAAAAGGTAATTGTCAGTTATTTTAAGGCCACGCTGGGATCGTCGATGCATGGCGCTATATGTCGCCATTGTTGCGCTCTGCGTTTGGATGTTTTGTGCTTCGTTCTTAAACCATTATCAGCAATTGCAATAAAAGGTAAAAGGTTGAAGATTTGACATACCTTGCATTGTGTCGCGCGTTGATCTTCGCTTGATCGAAGGCTTCGAAGAGGAATACCTGCTTGCTCGAGACTCTGGACTCGTCCAACTGCCCAGGTCGTTGATGCTGGATCTCTGGTTGCGTCCTTGTTGGCCGGTACGGAAGGCTTGGCTTGACCTAAGGCTTGCGCGACCGCTTGTTGAACTACGGCTAGGAACTCTGGATGTGTCCAAGGCGTCTGTTCACCCTCTCGTGTTTTCTCCTTCTTCAGCGTCTTGTGTGTTCGATGCTTGGGTGACCGTGTCAGTGGGAGCCTTTGATTTAGACATTTTCCCTATTTCGTGATAATCGGCTACGCTGTATTAAATAGCGTTAAAACACTGCGACAAGAACGTTCCGACTGACTTTTCGCTATGAACGTTCCAATTCGACTTCATTTTGAAATTCTTCTTCACAAGATGTACAACGTTTGACTCAGGACAGGGTTCAAATTAATTTGGGTAATTCAATCTTGCTCGGCCACACCAGAAGTTTAATATAGGGCTCTTGCATAGAGATATTCTATATTTTAGGACATACATGTTATCTAAAAAGTCAGCTGTTGATATAATAGACGAATAGTACTTTTAAATGTAGTATTTAGTTAAAATGTCGCAGTATTACTTGATCGTAATAAGAATATTAATGCCCAGCATAAAACACGAAATAAAACCATGAATAAGCTATAGTATATATTTATTAAGGCAGAACTAACGCTTCGTCGCATCGCGCAACATCATCAGAGTGAGGTTAAACTCTAAACAATGAATAAACAATTCGCCTGCTCAGGCGTTCACTTATTTTTATTTGCTGCATCTTTAAATGCAAACATTTTTATTTAACATCTCATTTGAATCTAATCTGAAAGATCTAAATAGTTATAATACCCGTGACGCTGATAATTTTCGTTTAGCCCCCGTCAAAACAAATTGGGGTAAGCAGCAACTATCTTTACCATGCTGTCAAGGAACATTTATGATCAGCTGAGCCAGAGCAAATTATTGGGGGGCCCGGGGCCTGAAATTGCAATTTAAATAGTGTAATATTCCGCCCAAAGTATGGTCATTAATAATAATCATAATAATAATCAATGGTTTATCAGATATAAAATTGCACCGAAGTGAAATACTTTACATTTACAAAATTAGTTCAAAGACTAAAATCAAAAAATACATAAAATAAGTTAAAAAGTTCAATATATAAGTATAATATTTAGTAAATGTAAAATGCTAAAATGGATTATTTATATACTGGGTGAATACCGGTGTCCCAGGAAATTCGTCCAGCCGTAATATCGCCCCCCTGGGGGCGATATTACTAGGAAATCCGCCTCCCCCTCTAGGAATTTCGCCCTCCCCTTTAGTCGCAAAACATAAATTGACCAAATTGGCAAACATTGCCTTCAATACGAGGCAACAATCCTTCTGGTAGCTATTCGAGATAAAACTATTTCCACTGCGATTTCCTAAGCAATATTTAATTTTGTCACCGCAACAAAACCATTATTTTAAGAAGGGAGGCTACGTCTGAATAGGAAGCACATCTATCTTTCATAACTATTAGCGATTATACTCGGATAAAGTTAAAAATTTTCAAAGTAATATTATTTATTGTTATTGATATACCAGGCGGAATGCGTAGTCTTAATGTGAAAAAGATAATTGCCCAACAAATAATTTTCAAAAAAGCCGTAACGATAAAAGTAAAATCGGCGGCCCTTTTTTTCAAATCACGCTTTTGCTATTTAGAAATTCTTCGGCTTGGTGTTCAAGGTAGGCCAAAATAAATGGTTACATAATAATACTTTGTATATATAAAATTGACAATCGACGGTGATTTTTGGCGAAAATGGTGAGCTGACTCATTTCCCATACGCACGTCGTCCAGTGGTTCAGCAAAGACACCACAACAGCGCCACAGTTGAGACCCTCTGCATATGCAAGCTTCCAGACGAGTATGACGATATGGTTTCATGTGATCTTTGTGGGAAATGGTTCCAATTAAAATGTGTGCAATGCCATTCTACGTAGAGTGAGTGGCTTTCCCCACCTGCTAAAAAGACTAAACTAACCCTCTGAACTAGTCGACTAGTATAATAATTGTAACATATTAAATTTACTAAAGAATGTCCTTGACATTACATGTTTTAATTTTAAATCGAAATCGAGAGGGGGGCTAATTTCCTAGAGGGGGCGAATACCCTAGGAAATTCGCTCCTAGGGGGCTAGATTCCTAGGAAATTCTCCCCCCAGGAGGGCAATCGCGGGGGGGGCCCCCCCCCCCCCCCCCCCCCCCCCAGGGGGAGGGGGGCGAATTTACTATGACACCGGACAGCAACTCCGGCCGGGCCGAACCCTGACCGGAGAGCAGAGGAGGTGACCGCAGATCCGACTCGGCTTGGATGTGGGTTGGGTGGGATCATCTCCCAAAAGGTGTTCATCCACAGACTTCTTACAAGTGCCAGTGGAGAGAATGGTCATCCATATATATATATACATATTTAGTAGAAACTTACTAGTATTCTATTGCAAATGCTGCAATCTGATTGGCTACTCTACTCGATATCTATTCGTCAATAGATAGCGAGTAGCAAATTGAGTACCAGTACTCGCCCGGCCATGCAGTAAAACAACATGGAGGACATGAGGAGTGCAAGATTGTTTTGCCTTGGTTTTCACACGGAAACAATGGTTATGCTTCGTTTTTTTTGAAATAATTTGGAAGAACTAAGGTACACAAGTTAGTTTCTACTAAAACAATTAGATTATTCGCTCTCAATTTCTATGAGATGATATATGATGATATTCACTCATAGAAATTTCGAGCTCATAATCCAATTGTTAAATATATTAACGAATTCTCTAGGTCAAAATATCCATATTCAAATTGACTTCGGATAATAAACGAATTACCACTAAAAGGCAAGTGCAACGAGATACGAGCCAGCTGTTCATGTCAGAAGCTTTGACAATTTTATATTTTTTTAATATTTATTTTAACAAATATTTTCCTAGGATGCCTTTTCACAAAAAGACGTGATTTTCAAAGGGGTCCTAATGAATAACGAAAAATATCAAAGACAAATAAACTGAAAATGATTACAAGATACGTGATGATTATTACATTTTATAAAAGCCTGCTTTGAAGACTTGAACGGAGCTCGTTTTCGCTGTTCGATTGTTGTTACAAGTCTCTTTTAGAGATAAAGAAGATAAAATAAAGATCAATTTTTTATCGGTTTAAACATGCTGGAAATTACTCTCAAAAGCCAAGAAATCCTATTTCAGAGCTCTATGTTTCAAATATTTTCTGGGGCATGCCTCCGACCCACCCCCCAGTCAGTGCGGTCATAGTGCCCTCCCCCCCCAAAAAAATGGTTTCATCTTGTTACGACCCTGAATTTCGAATGTGCTGGCTCACCATCAGCTACACTGTGCTGACGAGTCCCAAGAGGATGAAACAGCTGCATGTCCACAGTTGCTGATGGTGGCCAGACACTGCATTTATTATTGTTATTTTCACCGTCCAAACTGCAGCGCAGAGACTGACCGTACTGCGACAAGTCTTCATCCTGCACAGTTTACTACCTTTCCGCTTTGCTATATTATAGACACTGCTTATACGCAACACTTTATTTTTTTATCATTCATATATGGTTGGACACATGCCGACTTCTCTAGTTCATTTGTTTTTATAGCGGGAAATCGATGAGAAGACCTTTCATCTTGTAAAAGCGCGTTCTTTGGCCCTGCAGTTTATGGCCGCTAATCCCACCTGCGTCAGAGCCATTCCATACAGCGAAGACGACAACAAGCGTATGACGATGTGCCTGTATAAGCATATACCGGTTGCAAAGGCTGATATCACAGCAGCTCTTCGTAACCGACCAACAGAAATGCTTGTTGGCTACACCTTGGAGTTTGTCGACCTTGAACGTAGACCACTGGTTGAAAATGTTGTCCTGCTGCCTTCCATGCCATGAAAAGACAAAAACAGAGGAACTGTCAAAGTTAGCTGAAATCATTGACGAAAATCTTGGCGTTTTTGAAAACCGTTTGAATGTGACTGCGGTTCAGCCATCTTATAGAATTGTCAATACACAGGAAACAAGTGACTTGCGCGTTACAGTATTCGTGTTAGGCAAAGGTAAAATTCCAGTTGGTGAATCCGACGTCTCAGAAGTTGAGCAGCTCAGTGGATGGCATACGACATTGTCGAGGGATACGGTATACCGACTTCATCGCCGATTGGGTCGTAAGGCCTTTCCCCGACGTTCGGGTGTTGGAATAGGTGTCAAAGATCAGCATGAAGGCACTGAAACGTTGGGAGCATTCATTGTAGATGAGGACGATAACCGTTATATACTCTCGTGTGAACACGTATTACGCCCCAATCTACCTGGAATAAGTGACAAGATTGTGCAGCCAACTGAAGAAGATTATAGAGAAAACGTTAACCAACGTAAACGCCAGATCGACACAAAGAGCCAAAATCTGGAATCTATCAGAGAAAAACTAGCTCATTTAGATAAGCATGAAAGTGTGAACATGGAGACACGTGTTACAACACTTGAAGAGGAACTCGAGTTAGAAACAAGCGAATTAGAAACCATTAACGGGTATATAACGTCAGAAACCAAATGCCAAGAGAAATCGCAACATTCCGCTGCGGTGTACGTAAAAACGTAAAAACAGAAATTTCTAGAAATTAGACCGTCGTTACAAGGGAATTATGGGTCGATGCAGCATTAGCTGAGCTATACCCCGGAGAGGAGGAGGAAATTCGAGTGCTGTGTTTTCTGGATAAAATGCCAAAAATTGATTAAATTATTCCCATGCGCAACTTTGAGAAAGAGCACAACGACAAAATCAGGTTTATGAAATATGGTCGCACAACCGGATACAAACACATTTTCAAGAAAATCATGCTGGATTTAAAGCAGAGACATGTTTTGGTATATTTACAAACATTCACTTTGAAACGTACTGCACACGTTGCTCTTCCGATATGGATGGACAAATTATCGAGGCGAGTAAGGTCGGCATAAACAAAAGTACCTGCGCAAAGTGCAAAACTGAATTTCTAAAACCGGAAGAGATAGGTGAGCTTTGGGCTAGAAACTCTGGAGCACTGGTATATGATGAACATTGTAAGCTGCGTGATAAGCATGATAAGCATGATGAGCATTGGCTGGTTAACTGTGCCTGGGGAATAATTATGGGAATGTTTGACACTTGTAACTCTTACTTTTCGATAGCGATTTCCTTAGAAGTTGCTTTGGAAGCCTTGGGAGAAAAGTTGGGCAAGACTGGCGAGCCTCTACGATTATGGTGTCCCGAAGAGACTTAAGAACAGATTACATATTATTGTTCAGACGATTTTGATATTTTAATCCATATCCGTCAATTGTATATACTTGTTAATATATTGTAAATCAGTTGATATTCGGTTACAACTCATGGTTGGTTGTGATTTCGGAAGCGTTTCGCTAAAGCTTTCCTTTAAAATGCGAAGTTTAAACGTTACGACAAAGTAAACCCGCGTTTGCATTTGGTCCTTTTGGGGAGGATCGGGAAGAATTTATATAGGATCGGATTACTGTCGAACATTGATCAAGAATGAGTGTCCGCGCAGACCTGGAGAAAGTGGCAAAAAAATGCATATAAAGTGGGCGAGGGGTTGTTGCGTTCATGTATTTCTAGCCTTTGATTTTCGTCTTGATGTCTTTTTCTTCTGATGTCAGTTCAAGGACACGCATGTGTATTTCCTGTGATTCAACAATGAAAGTTGAGTGAATTGTTTCAAAACAGATTTGTTGAGACAAACTTTCTTCGTGCTCTACTGTTGAATTATTGTGCATTAAACATCTCTGCATGTCTCTTTGTCACATCATTTTATGTGGATAGTAAACCAAGTTTAACCCGAACGTTCCGAACCTTTCACACTTTGATGTCAATTGTCCTTCGCCAAAACACTCTTTGATGTGAATTCTTTTAATTCCGTTTATTGTCTTAGCTTTTGCATACTTTCAAGAAAATTTCAAAAGGCTGAAAATCGCGTTAATGGCGGAAAATGACGTACGCCAAATTATATTCTTTTTATACGGCATTTAAATTAACCTTTCCAGCCTCGTTCCTACGTAAAAATTCTTTTCAATTAAAAACGCAGGAACGAGGTTCAAAAGGAGAGTTTACATGCACTTAAAAGATATAATTAAATTGAGGCGTCTTTATGAATACGGTGTATAGACCCTTTTAAAGAGTGCAGAGCCATGGTCTTGTAAGCGACATCTTTGTCGACTCTCGTTTTTAAATTTAACCTTGTTAAACCCAGCTTTGTGCATACATGCATGCAATGTCAGTTTTCTTTTTGAAAACATGCATGTTGTGGCAACACGCTGTTTTCATTTATGCACGAAACGGGGGTTCCTTTTATTTATTTATTTATTTATTTATTTATTTATTTATTTATTTATTTATTTATTTATTTATTTATTTATTTATTTATTTATTTATTTATTTATTTATTTATTTATTTATTTATTTATGGCCCGGAGCCGGGTGAGGGTGCTAATCTCGACACGCGTGGAGTCCATTTTACACGCGTGTAGAAAAAGCGGGGGAGACGAAATCTGGGAAATAGTTTATTTATTTGTATATATGTTTGCTACGGTGTCACGCGGTAAGAATAGTTGGACACTGGTGACTAGCGACGAAGAAAACTATTAAATCTGTCAGTATTTTGCTTTCGTTTAAAAATGGAGCCTGTTCTACTTAAATAATAAAAGAGAACAACGAAGAAACGGATACAAACAGCCTGTTTAATGTATCTAAAAGCGAAACCAGAGAACCTGAAGAAACCAAACGCCGTATGGTAAACAAAACTCGATCTGAATTGCAGTGGTTGTGGTACCATAGTCAATCGAGAAATGGTCTGGAAACTCGGCAAACTTCAAAGCGCCTATAATGAGCTGTGATTTTATGTTGAACCGTGCCTTACACCGTGCACATTCTTTGTTTTAGGTTTATTAATATTTAAATAGCACGGTTGAGTGATTGAACTGAAACGTTGCTATTGGACAATTCGTTCATTATACTAAAATACAATGTGTTCAGTGACCGTGCACCGTGCACAAAAATGCATAAAGGCGAACAAAAAGATAGACCAAAGACTTTAGCGGAGTTTCCAGACCATATCTCGATTGACTATGGTGGTACTCAGTGGTCAAATTATTTTAAAGAGGGTCTCCTATACTTTTCGCGTGAAGCGTGATTGGGTTATTTTACTTACCCGTGAAACGTGATCGATGACTTTTTTAACCCGTGATTCGTGATCGTAAGGTTTCAAATATTTTTATGTGAGCGTGAATGTAAGTTTTGATTTAACCGTGACCCGTGAATGAAGGCTAGAATTAATTAAACGTGATTCGTGAATCGTCTGTTTTGCGTGAACGCCGAAATAGCATGTACTTGATGTAATGTGAAATTTAATGCATGATCGCAAGTATTTACAGTGGACTGCAAGGACAGAAAGAATTCTTTCAGACTTGCTGCATTCTTCTGAGATTGAAGAGAAAGACTTCGAGAATGCAAAATATTATTAAACAGTCAGATGATACGAAATATTAATCCGTGAATTTCTTTTGTATTTTTACGTGAATCGTGATTGCCTCGATTTTTGTGTGAACGTGAAAGAGTTTTTGGGATTTTTCGTGACTAGTGAAAAGACTAAATATTTTTACGTGAATGCATTTTGTGAAGGGTATAGGGGACCCTCTTTAAAGTTATAAACGGTAGGATTCTTGTTGTCTTAATAACCTAAACAATATACAGCTTCACGTTTTCATGCTTTCCCTTTGCTCGTCCAAACCATAAGTCAGCTTAACTAAAGCTAACAAAAACACTTCCTTTGTAAGCTTATGTTGATGTTATTCATTGACTTTGCATGGGCATTGGCGATTTTTTTTGCTGTATTTCCAAATTTTCGACTGAAACGTGGTCTGTTTAATACTTCTTTCTGGGATCCGATTCTAGTGAATTGTTTTTATCTCAGACTCTATTATAAATGTAATTTTGAACTGTTAACTTTTAATTCTGCCTTTGCAAAGCATGTATACATAGCCACATAGGGAAGCCATAAGCCATTTAAGTGCTTGCTAAAGATAATCCCTTTTGAATCCTCCTATAAAAACAATATATTTTTTACAGCCAGATCTAAGTTTTGCTTTGATGTGTTCAACTTCCATTAAATCAGTTAGTCGTCCTATCCATAAATTCTACAATTATCTCGAGGATTAGAGGATTATCATTTGTTTTAAAATCTGCTTGTTTTTATATTGGTTGTACATGTATATCAGGAGTGCTTATTTTAAATCAGGGTGGGTGGGGGTGGGGGAGTGGGGGGTGGGGGGTGTTTCAAAAAACCATTTAATAAAAGCGGGCGAGGAGTTGTTGCATTCATGTATTTCTAGTTTATTTAATAACTTTCCATGTTTACGAATGTGGTATATAGTGGTAAATTATCTTCGGAGTGGGCCGATTATGGGGGTAGTATGTCGATAGTACCGCCACTGTCTATAGACTCAGTGATTCAAGGCCTATTTGCACCAGTGTCGTGTAAATTGAGGAGTAGACTGCAATTAAGAGGTCGGTTATTCCATAGATCATGGAAGGGGAACTGGATAGGCAACTTACAAAACCGGAAACAAAGTTTGCACAACTTGCTATGGTAATTATACGCTTGTACGCGGCTGATGCACTTAACAAGTAAACTTAAGTAACATTACACTACTGCTTAAATTCAGTAATAGCTGAACGTAGCCATGTGGGACCGCCCGTTAGTGCTTTAACCACTTATTATTAGTTAGGCAAACTTTGTTTCCGGTTTCGGAACATCGTTTTAAAGGATGAGTGTCCACCTAATGCTTTGCGCGCTCACAATGCACCCTCGCGGCCATTTTTCGGGCCACGAAATTCAACAAGTGAAGCAATCCCTCGATATCGGAACAATCCTTGGAGTAAATTACTCAATTTATGTTTTTCGTGAGGGCAAATATGATTTAGTAAGTAGTTATTGTCATATTTTTGATAATATTTGATTACACTCCGAGGGTCGTGGAGTTGTATTTCAAGACAAGTATTCGTCAATCGGCTTTTCTTACAAAACCAAACGAAGGCCAGACAAGAGATCGTAACTAAACGTAGACACTAAATTAGATGCCATTAATAAGAAGAGTTAGTTAGACTCAAAGTTTTGTCATTTCAATAAGACGCATTCGTACTGCTGTTAGTTAATTGTTTACAAGTGGTTTACCTGTTGGATTGCATCTCCGATTAGGATTTGTTTTGATTCGGCGCTCTTGTTCTCTGGCGTTTAATTTTCAAACGCAATACTGCAATTTATCGCAGTGTTTTGTTTGTGGTTGTTACAGTAACACAAGAGCGAAAACCATTTATTTTTGAGTTCTCAGACAAAGACAAATTGTCAATTAATTTCACGCAGAGCGTCAAAAGTAATATATTTCTCTTCGACACGTACAGTTTCCTAGCAAAGCCTATAAGATCCTTTTAATCTTTCATTCCCTATTGTTATAATGATTTAGGTTTTATTTAAAAGTATGCTTGCACGCCATCTCGTATTCTCAATCCCGCACGTTCACACATGCTTTTCCACAATTCCGCGCCTTCTCCCCACTTCCGCTCTCAGACCACTTCATGTAGTCGCAATATACTGTCTCAACACTCCTCCCTTCCAGACTATATAAACTATCAACAGAACATGAATAATATTAATTGTTTTCAAAAGTTAAGAGTTGGATCTCTGCCTGTTCATCCTCTAATGCTGTTCGAAGGTTAACTCGGCCAAATCTATAACGGTCGGGTGCTTGTCTTTCTCTTTGTGGACGAATTGCAGCAGGCTCTCCGACTAACTGAGGTCCAGGAATCTCATCACCGTCTATGTCAAATCTACTGTCCTCTGACGCAATTGAGTCAGTGTCTGCAACACCGACATTCGCATCATCTGAATCCGAACTCTCTTCGCTATAATTGAACTGCAAGTGTTCAGGTCTCTCATAGTCCTTCTTTAGCCGCCGATGATTCACAATCTTTCTCTTTCCCCCTCCGAAAATAGACTTTATTTCGTATGATGTATCTCCTATAAGCTTAACAACCTCATACGGACCTTGGAAGCGTTCCCCAACTAACTTCTTGGCAGACCCTTTGGGCCTTTTCGGATAGAAAATCTACTGTCCTCTGACGCAATTGAGTCAGTGTCTGCAACACCGACATTCGCATCATCTGAATCCGAACTCTCTTCGCTATAATTGAACTGCAAGTGTTCAGGTCTCTCATAGTCCTTCTTTAGCCGCCGATGATTCACAATCTTTCTCTTTCCCCCTCCGAAAATAGACTTTATTTCGTATGATGTATCTCCTATAAGCTTAACAACCTCATACGGACCTTGGAAGCGTTCCCCAACTAACTTCTTGGCAGACCCTTTGGGCCTTTTCGGATAGAAAATCCATACTTTCTCACCAAGCTGAAATTGCCTGAAACGAATATTTGCTTCTCGTCTGACGGATTCATCCTGACGTTTCTTGATAATCCGATTTCTCACTTTCGCGTGCAACTGTTTGAGGGAAGACATTTTTTCGGAAAAGTCTTTCGTTTCTTTCCCCTGTGGCTTGCCCAGTTTCCCTGCACCAATCATGTCAGCTTTGTTTCTGCAGTTAAAGCCAAATATCACTGAAAATGGAGTGTCGCCCGTCGTGGTACTGCTGGTTGTCCTAATTGCGGACAGTGCAATAGGAAGTTTCTCATCCCAATCAGTTTGGTCTTCTGCCTCAATTTCCATGGCTAGACGCTCTGCGATGGTTCGATTCATGCGTTCCACTTGCCCATTGCATTGGGGGTTGTAGGGTGCGCTTCGACTTCGTCTGATATCCAGGCGGGTGTGCAGCTCTCGTAACAGTTCAGATTCGAAGTTTCTGCCTTGGTCTGAATGTAACACTTCGGGAACACCATATCGACAAACAATTTCTCGAAACAGTACCTCGGCGGTGGTCTTCGCAGTTTGATCGGGTACCGGAAAAGCTTCTACCCATTTACTGAGAGGATCTGTAAGAGAAAATATGTATCGATTTCCACGCGGAGTCTTCGGTAACGGCCCGACAAGCCAACATTGAAAAGGCTTCTGAGGAATGGGCAATTCACCAACTGGCGGTCGATCTGCCTTCTGTGTTCCCTTCCTTTGAAGACAAACATCACAGGAACGACACCAGTCTTTCACATCTCGTTTCCACTTGAACCAAAAAAATCGTGTGCCAACGTTGTACTGCGTTTTGGCCGCGCCAAAATGTCCCCATTGGTCATGAAGGAGTTGTAGTATACGTGGTACCTGCGACTGCGGGACCATCATTTGTACAATGTTCCGACCACGACGTTTGCTCTGCATGACAAGTACGTCGTTGATTACTTTTATGTTCTTGCCATGTGTCTTGATAAAACTGTTAATGTGACGCTTGATATTCTTCGGTTTCTTCCGATCAACAGCCCAACGATAAATCACACCAATATCATCATCCTCCTTTTGTAACGCACACAGCTCTCTATCTGTCCATACACCGTCTATAGTTACCGCATGAACAGGTGCACGACTTAATGCATCGGCAACTGTCATCAGCTTGCCAGGACGATGTTTAATCGTGAAGTCGTAAACATCAAGACAAACACGCCATCTCGCTAGTTTTCCTCTAGGCTCTTTCAGTTGCCGGAGATAGGTTAGTGGCTTGTGATCTGTGATGACGGTGAAATGTCTCCCTTCCAGGTACATGTTAAACTGATCTAAGCTCCAGACAACACCCAGGCACTCTTTCTCAGTTGCCGAATAATTCTTTTCAACAGCAGTAAGCGCTCGAGATGCATAAGCAATCACCCTCCATCCTTGTGTAAGGATGGCACCCAGGCCAAGATCTCTGGCATCTGTTTCGACAGTAAATTCTTGCTGAAAGTCCGGATAGGTGAGAACTGGTGAGGAAGTTAGTCTTTGTTTCAGAACGCAAAATGCCTGTTCACAATCTGGACTCCACGAAAACTTTACATTTGCTCGGGTTAGTGCATGTATAGGGGCAGCAATATCGGCAAAATGTTCGATAAAACGTCGATAGTACGACGCCAGTCCAACAAAGCGTCGAACTTCGAGGACGTTAGTAGGCCGCGGAAAGTGCTGGATGGCCTTAGTTTTCCCCTGGTCGGGCTTAATTCCTTCCGGGCTAACAACAAACCCCAAGTAATGGACTTCTGTACAGGCAAAGACACACTTTGAAGGATTCAATTTCAAACCAGCTGCTCGCAACTTGTCTAAAACGAGTTGAAGGTGCAGTAAGTGTTCCTCAAAGCTTCGAGAATAAATAATGATGTCGTCCAAATAAATGAGAAGAATTTGCCAATTCAGTTCTCCGGATACGGACGTCATCAGCCTCTGGAACGTTGCTGGGGCCCCCTTAAGGCCAAAGGGCATGGTGTTGAATTCAAATAGATTTTTGTGACACGCAAAGGCAGTTTTAGCACGGTCGGACTCCTGAACAGGAACTTGCCAATAACCCTTGGCTAAATCTAGAGTGGTAAACAGTTTTGCTCCGCCTAGGGCATCTAAACTATCATCAATCCGAGGAATTGGGAATGAATCTCCAACTGTGCTTTCATTCAAACGTCGAAAATCTACACAGAATCGAGTTGAACCATCTTTCTTTCGCACCATCACAAGTGGGCTTGACCAGGGGCTCTTGCTAGGTCTGATTACTCCCTTTGCCAGACCAACTTGCACAAAACTGTCTACATCTGCCAATTTGTGAAATGGGACCCTCCTTGTGGGTTGTGAAATTGGGTGAGCCCCTCCTGTTGGTATTTCATGCTCCACAACATCCATCAGGCCAGTTTCGTCATCAATAGAAATAACATCCCCATTCTTCTGAATCACTTTATAAAGGCAATGTTTCTCGCTAGATGAAAGATCTGACTCATTTGACTTTTCCCGAGCGAGCTTATCAACCTTTTGGGCCCTGTCCGCTTTATCTAACTTGCTGCATTTACCAGGATACTTTGAAAGTTCACTGATAACAGCAGTTTCTGCAAAGTTGGTTGAAAACTGTCCGAAAAATGTTCCTGCATTCACATGACAAGGGGTATTGGTTGGGTTTGTCACATGCATAAGAACACGCCGGTCTTCTCTTACGGTGTCAAATACTCTGCCACAACCCAAACCAAAGCGCTCAGACCCCCCCTGCCGACTCTATCAGACCCACTGTACCAGGTAATATGTCCCCGTCCAACTTGCCTTCAATCACCTGCATTGATCTAGGAGGCACAGTCACTGCTGCTGATGCATGTATGCGACATACTCTAGGAGGGAAAGGCTTGGTACCACTGTCCTGGTCTGCTATATTATTTGTACCTGATACAAATACTTGAGAGCCTATTGACAAATGCATGTTTAATCGAGGCAACAGATCCATGCCAATAATTGCAGGGTATGTTGACTGTTGAACTACAGTGAATCGATGTTGCTCAATGTGTTGATCGCCCACTTGACAATCCGTTACTAAATCATAAACTGTGCCCATCCCAGAACCATCTACTGTATGGGGGGAAAATTGGCAGCCCATCTTGGACCCTTGTGCTTGTTCTGCTAATGACTCTTGTAAAACACTTATTTGGGCTCCTGTGTCCACTAACCAAGTACAACGCTGACCCCCGATTTCACCCTCAATCTCTATGCTAGTAAATGTTGAACCTCCACTACTTGTAGCTGAAACCAAACGATTATAGTTCCCAGTCCCATAAGTCGCTGAAGAGGGCTGGATTTCCTCTCCAGCCACCCTTAGTTTCCCGACGGTGGTGGCAAAAAGGTTGTGCACTGGGCAGCTCGGTGCCCAGGTTTTTGGCATCTATAGCATAGGCCAGAAAATTATTGTCGAGTTCCCAGGCCACCACGGTCAACAGTGAGACTCTTCGAACGACAATCACGAGCATAGTGATCCACCTTACCACAGTGGTAACACTTGACTGACGACCTTGTCAAACTTTGACTTTGATTCTTGCTTTGCATGGCTGCAACTGATGCAGTAAGCTGTTGCTGATTGGTAGATAATTCTGCCAATTTCTGCATGATCTCTGACTCAGAACTAGCATTGGATGGACCGCTACCCATTCCACTTGTTGAAACGGCAGAAACTGTTGAATCCGTTTGCTCAATTTTGGTGGCACGCTGCACCAGTTCAGCGAGAGTTGCAGTATCTGCCATCACCCAGGACAGCTTGCGTGCAATATCACCCTTCAACGCATTGCGAAAGTGAGCCAAAGCAAGGGAGTCGCAGGTGTTTTTATCTGTAACACCTGGAAAAGCTTTGCTAACAAGTTGGAGTATGGAATATTTGAGTTCCACTGCATTGATTGAACTGATTCAACCGATTTTTGGCGGCGATCAGCGAGCTCTTTTTGCCAATCCGCTGCAGTTTTCTGCGATTGAAACCGTTCGATTAATGCTGCTTTTGCATGAGCGAAAGCATCTCGTTGGCCAGTCGTTAAAACACTAAAGAATACTTTAGCCTCACCTTTCAACGATAAATGTAAACACGCCACTTTCTTGTCATCTTCTTCAATTCCCTTGGCGACGAAAAACGACTCGACTTGATTTAGGTGGCTCTCGACCGTAGGGCCATCCGTGTGATCCCATAACGATGCTGTAATAGACGTCATTTTGTTTTCTTTTACTCAATCAGACAACACTTCGTATACGTATAACTTCTCTTCTCGATCACTGTTCAGGCCTCGAACTCGGCATTAAAACAAACAAAGTTAATAAAACAAATATATCCTTCAGATATCCCATGCACCGCTGCCACCAATGTTATAATAATTTAGGTTTTATTTAAAAGTATGCTTGCACGCCATCTCGTATTCTCAATCCCGCACGTTCACACATGCTTTTCCACAATCCCGCGCCTTCTCCCCACTTCCGCTCTCAGACCACTTCATGTAGTCGCAATATACTGTCTCAACACTATATTCTATGAGCAGACAGACGTCAGAAACATGGAGCGTGCATTATACAGCATACAGAACTGAGAAGTGTTTATATGCACAGTCTGTAAAGTGCGAAATAATATATATGTACTTGAAAGGCCGTTGTATAAATCAAAGCCGTTGCGAATAGAACACGCTGGCAGATTTGTGGAGTGTCGTTTATACACGGGCTTTAGGAAAGGCTCAGTACGGCTCGAGTGAAAAGGTGTTTCAGCATACGATTATAAACAAAAAATTGTGTATTTGTCTTACTTTAATGTTCAATGAACTTTCTTATGTATGATACAAAGTCTAAGGTATCTTGAAATACGTTACAATCGCTTCGCAGTCTTCCTATATTCACTGATATCCTTCGATTTGAACGGCCATGTTTACTAGGCCCAATCCTTCAAACTGTCACGCGGCTCACGAGTGTTCTTGAAACCCAAAAAACAAGAGGGTAGGATCAAAGTGGGTGTGGTACTCTTCTAAACCAATCAGCTATTTGGATTGCATACCATGTGATCTGTTTGAATCGTCAAGAGCGGGATGAACGTTCTGACGTCAGAGTAACGGCTTGTTTTAAAAATTAACAGGGACACGTTTGTGCCACATATGGAAGTTGGGGACACGTTCGGTGCTATATATGGTAGTGTCCTTTCATCTCGCTCTTGACGATGAAAAAATCCAAAGATCCTACCCTCTTGTTTTTTGGGTTTCAAGAACACTCGTGAGCCGCGTGACAGTTTGAAGGATTGGGCCTAGTAAACATGGCCGTTCAAATCGAAGGATATCAGTGAATATAGGAAGACTGCGAAGCGATTGTAACGTATTTCAAGATACCTTAGACTTTGTATCATACATAAGAAAGTTCATTGAACATTAAAGTAAGACAAATATACAATTTTTTGTTTATAATCGTATGCTGAAACACCTTTTCACTCGAGCCATACTGAGCCTTTCCTAAAGCCCGTGGCCCGGGCCCATAGTGGAAAATCGGACACTTTACCGAGAGATATTCTGCGGAAGCATCGAGCGAAAAATATGTACTGCGGAAATATTTTGCGGAAGAAAAATGTAAAATAAAACTTGCGGAAATATTTTGCGGAAGAAAATGTGGAAAAATAAAAAAATGTGGAGAAATATTTTCAGAAAGTAAAAAGAGAAACGGGCAAATAAACTCCCGCATGCTAAGTCCATGTTAATGATAATTGCATTAAGTATTTCCATAATTTACTGTATACATGCATACCGGTCTCATTGCAGGCCCTATTTATCGCAATTTCGCGCCCTTAGGTCAAAACTCAAACAGAAATGGCTGAAATTCCTCAAAATATTTCAGAACCAGGTATGTCTTTATTTATTTGTAATGATTAGATGACTAACACGAAACAAATAAATGTAAATTACCGCCCCGGCGACCCCGGTCCCCGCAGCCCGAATTACCATTTGCATTTGTAATTTTGCATATTACATATTTGAATATTTACATTTTCACAAATTTCTGGGCAAGTGACTGGCTGCTGGCTGCCTGCCTGGTATTTGTTTCACGAAGTAGCCGGATTATTGAGCTTTTCTAAGCAGAATTTTTCCATTTAATACCATTACATAGTCTGCATTTCCTAGTTCGCTGTAACTTTCCTCTAATAGTAATATTATATAAGAGGTGTGACAAACTGTTTTAACTTAATCATTCACTGTCATCTGAATTGAAAAATTCCTTTGGCTTTCTGCCTTTGTCGTTTATATGAGGTTTTGAGTGGAACTAATCAACTAAAAACCTATGTATAGTGAAAATTGGCCTTACTCATATTAAGCTACCCATTCTACCGGCTTTTGCCCAAACAGTCCAAGTCTTCTGGGGCTCGATGTGAGACTGCGGACGCCTCCGAAGTGGTCGGAGGTTTTGCGGAAGCCTCCAGCGGTTGAATTGTGGAAAGCTGAATACGTATTAATGAATTGGGCAATTTTGGTAAACATCATAGGCGTACGGGGCCAATCTCAATTGGGGGGGCTGAGGCTATTTGCCCGAAAATTTTCTTTGTCACCCGAATTTTCAAAATGAATCAATCATTAACTAAAACGAGTTTTCCACAAAGTTGTGACGATTATTTATTTTTAATTATTTACAATTACAAAACAATATAAATTTGCAATATGTTATGCAAAAAACAACGTAATGTTCCCCTCAATGGGAATCGGAAGCTATCAAGTCTTTCAGAAGCAGTCTGAGAGTCTCAGAGTCTTTTCTCCCATACCATTACAAATATATATATACAATCTCTCGCACATCTTGTTTATCGCATGCAAGTTAAAAGAAATAGGCATTGCGACCTTTCCGTTTGCCAAAAATGCCTATCATTCTTTCCATGTCTTCTTTCATCACACGATTTGCGTACTCCCTTTCAATGTTTGTCAGTGCTATGTTGCCAAGCCTCTTTTCGCCCATGGTACTCCGAAGGTACGTCTTCAATCTTCGCAGCTCGCTGAATGACCTTTCGGCGGAACACGATGTTGCCGGAATCACTGCTAAAATGGTAGCGGCTTTCGTGAACTCAGGCACCATTTCACACAATTCGTTTTTGTAAAGCAGATCTATGACATTTGAAGCTGTTAGTACACGATCGCAAGAGGCGTCAGCGTTACTTTGTTTGAATTGGTTAAAAAGTCTCTGATCGACTTCTATTAGATCTTTGTCGAGACCATAGAAGTTACCAACGAGTTCGTAATCTGACTCTGATGGTTTTTCGCTCAGAACAACTGCACCCAAAGCACAGAGCACGTCTTGGTCATTTCCTTGAAAACGAGTATCCAGCTCTGCCAAAATCTGGTCAACAGATTTGTAATAGGTATTGACTCTATAGTGCTGCATAGGTGTCATCGCTTCGGTGTTCGATGTTGCTGACTCGCCAACGAGATATTGTACACGGCGAGAAGGTTTTTTCCGTGGTACACGTGCATCACGAAAGTTGACAAATTTAGTATTCTGGGTCCAGCTTTTAATGTCACTGCTAATTTGATCGGCTCGTTTCCAAATCAGTTCGTAGCTTTCCTCGGTACGGCATTCTCTCAATGTTTTCATGGTAAGTGTCGCGTTTCGTCGAGCGTTAATAACATCAACGTTCTTACCCTGTAAATAAGTACTCAGAGCACTGGTGTTTGACAAGATGACTTTCAGTATACATAGTCCCAGAACAAACTCAAAATCGCAGATGGCATTTAGCCGGGCTCTGCTACCGGAATAAGTTTTAGGGTCTTTGTCGTTGGCCAGTTTAATTAGGGCTTTCACAATTCGCTCGATCTGTTCAGTTACAGCCTTGACCGCTTCCCATCGACAAGACCAACGCGTTACACTTAGGGATTTAAGTGTCAACATCAAATGATCGCGTTCGACTTCAATATCACCGAACATGGCGTGCCGTTTCGAACTTGCCTCAAGGAGATTGTACAGACTCTGAATAGTCCCGAGTGCATTACGCAGTGGTTCGACTTCTGACATCGTGTCTTGCAACGCTAGGTTAAGTAAATGTCCGTAACAATGCACATATATCGCACGTGGAGAACAGTCCTTCATCCGCGCGGCTACTCCCTTTTCTTTGCCACTCATGTTAGCTGCATCGTCAAAACATTCGCCAACTATATTGATCAAGTCCAGGTTGAGATCGGAGATCGCCTTCGTTATCAGATCGTATAGCGTTTTGCCATCGGTTGTTTTCGTTTCGTAAAAGCCGACGAAAGCTTCTTTTTTAACCCCATCGGCGATAAAACTAAGGCATATGGAGACTTGCTCATGACGACTGATGTCGGATGTTTCGTCCACGATCACACCAAACGGCCCACTAGCGATGCAATCCTGCTGAATTCTTTCTAGTATAAGATCAGCTAATATTTGAAGAATTTCGTTTTGAATCTCTGGCGCAGTCCATTGCGCATGTTTTTTTAACTGAGTTTTCAACTTTTGTTCGAGCCATGGAATGTCGATGTAGCGTAAACGCAGCAATTCCAGAAAGTTGCCACGGTTTCCGTCGGAGAAGGAGCCGATATCATCACGTTTCTCTTCATGCCCTCTTTGGGCGATGTTCTGTTGGGCCGTGTAGAATAAAGATTTCATAATGACTTTCATATACTTGCGGTTCATTTCAACAAAGTCCTTGTGAGCGGTATGCAGTTGTTTCATGACCGATGTTTGTTGTCTCATGTTCGATCGATAGCTTATCCATTTAGCCATGGCTTCTTCGTGGTTCGCGCTGATGTGGTGTTTCTTTAGTCGCTCCGTTTTCTTCCAGTTGGTGAAATGAAAAGAATCATCATTCAAAAAGCGTTCACATGCGAAACAAGACGCCTCGTGATTGACAATCGAATAGTTCAGCCAAGGGTACTGTTTGTACCATCCTGCCTGGAAATCTCTCTGGAAAGACTCATTGCCAAACGTGGTGGGATTATACTTGTCCAGTACTGGTTGTCGAGGGCCATCCAGGTCGCTATTCGACATCACCGGAACGTCGCCATTGGGATCGTAGGATTCTTTTTCTTTCTGGTCAAAATTTATTTCTGGAGACTCGATTATACGATTAATCTCCGGCGATAGAGAGCTATCTCCAGGTGAAGAAGGGAATTCGCCCATATTCTCAGGCTGGGAATCGACCAAATGATTATAATCAAATGTAGTTGACGGTATATCCAAGCAGTCCGAGTTTGTATTACTTTTACGTGTTTCCAATGATTCTGCGTTTGTTCCACATATCGGTGGAACCAAAGGGACCAAAGACAATGAAATTTCTTCTAACTGAAATGCATCCGATGAGACTGAATTTGTATCAAATTGTGATATAGTCGTGTTGTCCGTGTTGTCTTCACATTTTGACGTGTCTACAAATTTTCCTTGTTCCGATGTATCCCGAACACTCTCAGATGAATTCACCACACTTTTCACAGAATCGTTTGGAGTCGGATCTAGTTTAGGTCGTTTGGCTACGCCTACGGGTTCATTGTCATCTTTCCTGGTGAAGTTCAGTTGGGTTTGAGAAGGGGATATGACTGTAGTAAATTTCACATTTTTTCCGAGGTGTTGACTTTTGGCATGGCGGTCTTTGTAATCGGAGTCAATGACTTTACTGCATTCAGAACAAATGACGCGAAGACGGTAAGCGTGATTCTGACTCTTCTGAGACTGTTTAGACCGTTTGCCATCCATAAATCTATTAGGTGATGAGCGGACTGTGACTAGTGTCCTGTGTCTTGTTACGAACACCGTAAAAAGAATCTTAGTCGAGGCAATTAAATTTTTTTAATGTACTTATTATAAAGTATAAACCACACGATAGATCCACTCTGCACACGAGCTCCTACATGTAAAACGCTCCTCAATACAATAACTTTACCACACGTTCTATTTATTATAAACAACAACTCTAATCTTAGCAAAAACAACAATCAACAATGTTGTGAAAGTGAGCGAGCCGCACTTATATAGTGTTTCATCTCAAGCTATTTTAGGTAATTGTATACTGTCTATAATCAGAAATTACTTGATATACTATTTATAGTTCAAGCTTATGCAAGCGTGAAGCTTACCGCTTACGCAAGCGTGACAAAGCACAAGCAGTCTAATGTGAGTAATGTAGCATATCAAATATCAATAATCTAAAATCTAGAATGTTCTGGCGTGTCGGTCTCACAAGACTCACGTCACATTGTAAAATGTTATTGCGCGAGGTCTTACTACCATTTGCGATCAACCGTTAGGCGTGAGCGTTTAAACGCGTATGTTTACGTTTCAAACGTGCAAGTTTCATAGGAAAATTTTGACACTTCAACAATAGCCTAATCAATCATTTGTCAAAAAATGGGCGGATGATCATGAAACTATTGTTGAAGTGTCAACATTTTCCTGTGAAACTTGCACGTTTGAAACGTAAACATACGCGTTTAAACGCTCACGCCTAACGGTTGATCGCAAATGGTAGTAAGTATTATAGTATTCAAAACGTAAACCGCGAGCGATTTCATTTTACAAGTATACAATTATATTTCTATGATATATATATGGTCTCATTCAGTCATTCTCTTATGTTTCTGCCCGAAAAACCTTAATATATATATTGCCCGAAAAATGGCTGGTTCACCGAATCTGGGGGGGGGGGGGGCTGCAGCCCCCCCCCCCCCCCGGCTCGTACGCCTATGGTAAACATGTTGCGACAGTTTTGATCTGGTAACGAAGTAAAGGTGAAGGTAAAACCGACGTAAAGCCATTTTTTCAAAAACTTGCGTTGCATGTTTTATATACGGAACTCGTTGTAAATGTCTCAATTGCGCCAAATCTCATTCCCAAACTACACAGAAACGACGACTACGACTTGTCTTCAAGTAGAGGTAAGTGAACTCTGTTTCTATTTAAAACAAGACGCCCGCTAGGCGTAAACTCGGGCTACTTAAAATATACACAACATAACAAAGAAGATTAATAAGAACTATGAACAATAGAAACACAGAAACCAAGGCGAAACCTAGCCATACTGGTGTAGCAAAACATTGAGATGGTGGCCATACTGGTGTACCAAAACAATGAAATGGTGGTCATACTGGTGTACCAAAACAATGAAATGGTGGCCATACTGGTGTACCAAAACAATGAAATGGTGGTCATACTGGTGTACCAAAACAATGAAAAGGCAGCCATACTGGTGTGCCAAAACAATGAAATGGTGGCCAAATTGGTCTGCCAAAACATTGAAATGGTGGCCATACTGGTGTGCCAAAACATTGAAATGGTGGCCATACTGGTGTGCCAAAACACTGAAATGGTTATGGTGGCCATACTGGTGTGCCAAAACATTGAAATGGTGGCCATACTGGTGTGCCAAAACATTGAAATGGTGGCCATACTGGTGTACCAAAACAATGAAATGGTGGTCATACTGGTGTACCAAAACAATGAAATGGCAGCCATACTGGTGTGCCAAAACATTGAAATGGTGGCCATACTGGTGTGCCAAAACACTGAAATGGTTATGGTGGCCATACTGGTGTGCCAAAACATTGAAATGGTGGCCATACTGGTGTGCCAAAACATTGAAATGGTGGCCATACTGGTGTACCAAAACAATGAAATGGTGGTCATACTGGTGTACCAAAACAATGAAATGGCAGCCATACTGGTGTGCCAATACAATGAAATGGTGGCCAACTTGGTCTGCCAAAACATTGAAATAGTGGCCATACTGGTGTGCCAAAACATTGAAATGGTGGCCATAGTGGTGTGCCAAAACACTGAAATGGTTATGGTGGCCATACTGGTGTGCCAAAACATTGAAATGGTGGCCATACTGGTGTGCCAAAACATTGAAATGGTGGCCATACTGGTGTGCCAAAACATTGAAATGGTGGCCATACTGGTGTGCCAAAACATTGAAATGGTGGTCATACTGGTGTACCAAAACATTGAAATGGTGGCTGTAATGGTGTACCCAAATAATAATACACACTTGATGAAAGTAATGTATAAACTATAAACTGTTTAATAACATCGATTTTTATTTGCAAGACATCAGTACAATAATAAACAATACAAGCAAAAATAAAGCAAACCACATACAGCATTCAGACACAAGTCAGTTCAGTTAAATGTCAACCTCGATGATGATGTAAAACACAGCATGTTTACCTTTCACTTGCAAGTTGGCTTTATCAACTTTCTTTGTTCTTTGATTTACAGCACTTGAGCAACATTTTCAGGACAATTTAAAGTACTACACATTTTCAGCACAGTTATCGAGATCACCGACCAACCCAGGTCTACTATAGTCTATTGTAAGCATTGTGAGCGTGGTTTCGCAAAGCCTATAGGGATGATGCAACAATTGCAATTTGTCGACACAAAAAATTAAAAAAATAAAAATTAGAGCCGAAACCTAGACTCGGCTACCACAGTAGCCCGAGTAATTACATGCTTATAGGTTCTAAGCACTTAACATATAAATATAAATCCTAATGATCAATAAAGCTACTGTCCACTACTGGTCTGAGATCTCAAACTTGAAGTCGAAGACAAGCAACAGTTGGTAAAAACACAAATGGTACATAGAACATACATGTGTATACAATGCGTCGTCGCATCCTACTCAGCATATTAAACAAATAGAAAATTCATTTTAATAGTAATAAAGCACATATTTATTAAATAACTAGAAATACATGAATGCAACAACCCCTCGCCCGCTTTTATTAAATTTTTTTTTTGAACCCCCCACCCACCCACCTACCATGATTAAAATAAGCACATCTGATATACAGCCAATATAAAAACAAACAGATATAAAAACAAATAATCCTCAAGATAATCCTATAATTTATGAATAAGATGACCAAACTGATTTAACATTTCAAAGCAAAACTTAGATTATTAAATTCTGGTTGTACAAAATATGTTTTTAGGAGGTTTCAAAAGGGATTATTTTTAACAAGCTTTAAATGGCTTCCCTATGCATACATGTTTTGCAAAGGCAGAATTAAATGTCAACAGCTCAAAAATTACATTTATAAAAGAGTCCAGGATAAAAACAATTTGGTAGAATCGGATTCTAGAAAGTAGTATTAAACAGACAACGTTTCAGTCGAAAATTTGGAAATGCAGCCCAAAAAATCGCCAAAGCCCATGAGTATTTAATAACAAAAGGTGATTGCAATGCCAACAATATGATAACAATATGGTAACAATATGAATCCGGAAATTGATTGGCTGACGTCAACATTTAAAATCATTTAGTGATCACGATAGCAAAATAAACCGTCTTTTAATATTGCGAAATCATTTATTGTTGACGAGAATCTCTGGACGGGAATAAAGAAAGTCACTTTTTGGATCAGTTAGTACATCTCTTTCGAAGGAACAGAACGAAAAACTGAGGAAAAACTGATGATTGTGAGTAAAATGGAAACTAAAAGAGGGCAAGCAAGAATAAACTCGAAAGTATAAAACTTCCGTGCTAAGACTAAGTCACTATTAAAAGGTAAGCTTAAGTTTTTCATATTTTCTCGACCACTGAAAATATATTTTCGAATGAAAGTTTCCCTTTTGTTTCATCTTGAGAGATATCAATTTTATTACGTTGAGGGTTTTTGCTGTGTTTTGCTGAAGACGCCAATCTTTTAGGACGTGGTGTATATGTTTTCCATATTTTTCTTGAGCACTGCTATCTCTTTTTGAATGAAAATTTGCCGTTTGATTAATCAAAAACAGTCTATTTATACTGCCATATTTTTGTTTTCTCTTATTTCTGGTATTCAATCTCTTAAATAGATTCGCTAATTTGTTTTCTGTGGTGTTTTCGACGTGTTTTCTAGTGTTGTTGACTTTGACGTTTAATATCACCAACATACTCTTTTGATTATTGATATCAACTTTGTCAATTTTCGCCGCGGTTTTTCCTTATTTTTGACTGAAACCGTACCTGTCACTTTTTCATGGCAATCTGATTGTACTGGTTTGTTTTTAGTTCTACTATACTTATAGTTTTCGAGCTATTAATTTTAATACGTTGGTTTTTCTGGCATTGTGAAACAGACAAGGAAGCCATTTAAACGCTTGCAAAATCTAAATAAGATCACTTTGGCTCTCGTCCATGTAAACAGAATATTATTTTATTTATTTTATTCCGATACAGAGCGTAAACAAAGTTTTCCTTTTTGTTCAACTTTGCAAATCATGTAGTTGAAACAATTAGCCACTTTAGTCTTTGTGATTATCGTTTGCTCTTGCCGTGTCTCGCTGAGAATGCCATGCAGAACGCGACACTTTTTTTTTAATCGTTTGTATATTTTCGAATATAGATTTGTTTTGTTTTTTCTTCATCTTGACAGTCCGATTTTACTGTACTATATTTACTTCGGTTCGATGACAGGTGCTATTGTAAGAACTGCATGAGACAGGGGGGGTGTTATAATATATTAAGAAAAACTAATTGGATGCTTATTTGAAGAAAATTATGTATTAAAAGCGGGCGAGGGGTTGTTGCGTTCATGTATTTCTAGTAAAGGTAGTGTTTTAAGTTAGCTTTAGTTAAGCTTATTTATGGTTTGGACGAGCAAAGCGAAAGCACGAAAACGTGAAGCAGTGTATTGCTTAGGTTAAGCGAAAACTTGAAAACAACAATCCTACCGTTAACTTTTGACCACGGAATCACTGTAATTCAGATGGAGTTTTTGTTTACCATACGTCGTTTGGTTTCTTCAAGTTCTCTGGTTTCTCTTCAAGATATATTAAACGGGTTGTTTGTATCCTTCTTTTCTTCGTGCTCCATTTCGTTTCGTTTAAATAAACGAAAGCAAAATACTATTTCATTTGCTTGAGAGTTTATAGTTTTCTTCGTCGCTAGTCACCAGTGCCCAACAATTCTTACCGCGTGACACCGTACCAAACATATAAGAAAGCTATGAAGTATGAACAATGCATCGACCAAGACATTTATAGAAAGGCCAGTATAAAGACCCAGAATGTTAGCGTTTTGATCCTCAACTCTGTACCAGTAGAGACTTGCTAGCCATTCGAAAACATAAACTGTATGTCTGTATTACTAGAAATACATGAATGCAACAACCCCTCGCCCACTTTTATTAAATGATTTTTTGAAATACTCCCCACCCACCCACCCTGATTTAAAATAAGCACTCCTGATATACAACCAATATAAAAACAAACAGATTTTAAAGCAAATGATAATCCTCGAGATAATTATAGAATTTACGGATAGGATGACTAACTGATTTTTTGAAAGTTGAACATATCAAAGCAAAATTTAGATCTGGTTGTAAAAAATATATTGTTTTTATAGGATTCAAAAGGGATTATTTTTAGCAAGCACTTAAATGGCTTATGGCTTCCCTTATGTGGCTATGTATACATGTTTTGTAAAGGCAGAATTAAAAGTTAACAGCTCAAAATTACATTTATAATAGAGTCTGAGATAAAAACAATTCAGTAGAATCGGATCCCAGAAAGAAGTATTAAACAGACCACGTTTCAGTCGAAAATTTGGAAATACAGCAAAAAAAATCGCAAAGAATCGCAAGTCAATGAATAACATAAACATAAGCTTATAAAGGAAGTGTTTTATGTTAGCTTTAGTTAAGCTGACTTATGGTTTGGACGAGCAAAGGGTAAGCACGAAAACGTGAAGCTGTATATTGTTTAGATTATTAAGACAACAAGAATCCTACCGTTTATAACTGTAAAATGATTTGACCACTGAGTGACCACAACCAATGCAATTCAGATCGAGTTTTGTTTACCATACGGTGTCTGGTTTCTTCAGGTTCTCTGGTTTCGCTTCAAGATATATTAAACCGGCTGTTTGTATCCTTTTCTTCGTTGTTCTCTTTTATTATTTAAGTAGAACAGGCTCTATTTCGTTGAACGAAAGCCGAAATACTGACAGATTTATTAGTTTTCTTCGTCGCTAGTCACCAGTGCCCAACTATTCTTACCGCGTGACACCGTACTAAACATATATATATACAAACAAACAAATAAATAAATAAACTATTTCACAGATTTCGTCTCCCTTCGCTTTTTCTACACGCGTGTAAAATGGACTCCACGCGTGTCGAGATTAGCACCCTCACCGGGCTCCGGGCCTTCGGCCCGTCGCCCGGCTCGGGGATTAAATCGTTCTCAGTTGTAGTTGTGGACCCAAAATAATGTCCCATACGTTGCCACTTAAACTGATCTCAAACACTTCCAAGAAAGCAGTTGTGAGCGTGTTTATGATTAAGATACTTGCCAGCCATATTCCTTATCAACCTTATCACAAATTTAGTATATTTCTTTGGATAGTTTGAGCAAACGCTCGAGCAATAGCGACCACAGAAGAACACCGCGTGGTTTCGCAAAGCCTACCGGGATGATGCAATAATTACAATCTGTCGACCCACTGATCTCAAATAATGAGTATAATCCCCGAGCCCGGGCGGAGGGCCGAAGGCCCGGAGCCCGGGTGAGGGTGCTAATCTCGACGTGCGTGGAGTCCACTTTACACGCGAGATAAAAAGCTGAAAGCAATTCTGAAACCTGTTTATATATCTATATATATGTTATCAAATCCACAACTTGCGCAGTTCGAATAGCAGGGTACTGGTAACTAACCTGTTAAATTATTCAAATTATTTAAATTTACGTCAGCAAATTATAATTTATAAGTTCGTTGGATTAATACGAAATAGTTTTTCAAAGATCAAGACGAAAAAAATCTTTGCCAGAAAAAATGGTTTCAACTAAAATGTACATTAATATTACTATGGAAAAAGACCAAAGAAAGAAGACTAAGAAGAGATGTGGCAGCGAGAAAAAGACAACAATAAATACGACTTAAAACCACTGGAAAAAGCCTAAAAATTTATACGATAAAGACCGAAAACGATGCCGACCGAAGTGTAACTGAAAGAAGAAGGATGTGTCCTGAAACTGTTCAAAGCCGGTAAAGAATTTTGCTCTGGTGTATTCTACATAACTCGAGAGGGAACGATGAAGAAATTTTGAAACAAACGGCTTTTTAGATCATGAAGAGAACTGAATGATGCCTTGTCATATTTATTTGTCAACAACGAAAAAAGTAAGAAACTGCGAACGAGAAAAACAATCCGAAAAGAGTAGACTGAATTGGCAGTGTTTGTGGTCACAAAAGTAGAAGAAAGTTTAACGGTAGGAGATTCGTATTTAACAGTTTAGCTGAGTTAAAACGGAAGAAATCTTGAAAATGAAAATTAATATAAATAATATATTGTCTAGAATTGTCTTTCAACGCTAGGACGTTGACATTGTGTGATTTGGGTCTTTTCTTGGCCACTATTAATATATTTTTTTGAATGAAAATTTGTCATTTGGTTCATCTCTTGTTTTCTTTTAATATTGACATTGCATGTTCTTTCGGTGTGTCAATACATGACTACAGATGAACCCTGCTAACTAATTTTCTGGATGTTTTCTGATGTGTGATTAATACAACAACAAAAAGCAGAAATTAGGGGAGGGGAGAGGGGGGGGGGGGTAAAAATGGATATAAAGCGGGCGAGGGGTTGTTGCGTTCATGTATTTCTAGTATTACAGGAATGACGCCGAAACCTAGACTCGGCTATCTAGCATTTTGACAAATCGATCGAATGATTCCCGCACAAAAATAGACCTTACATAAAGTACCTGCTCCATATATTGTCATTAATTGCCTCAATTGCCATATTTGGAGAGTATTATTTGCAGATCACCTGCAACGGCTTCTGACAGGAAACTCGAACCGTTTACAGTTGATTCACAACGCCGAAGTACGTACGCTTCTTGCTTGCCGTTTCACTGTCTAAAAACAAGTTAATAAAACGCTAAAGCGGGTTTGTTTTATTGGGTAGTACTAGTCTTCAGAGAGGGATGGTAAAGATGATAATAAAACGGTAAGTCTACGGCATAAATGTTTTGTAATGTTTAATAAGTAAATATTAAATTATAAATCGAAAGGAGGAAGTTAGATAAGCACTAGTTTTATAGGCACTTTATTGGAAGAATGTTTATCAAGTGGTCTACTTGATATAAATGAAGTTAGAAAACAGTCAACTGAAGTTAAACGAATCGAAATATTTCAGCAATCGAGGAACCAATGCTGAGCAAATTATATTCTTATCATAATATACAAACATAAAAAGTCGTTGGAAACATACTAAAATATTTTAATATATAACTCAGGTTTTGTTAGTACGAATATTAAGCAAGAATCGAAATATAGTAAGGTTGGCTATGCAGAATTATGGAACGTGGCTTCGTCAGAGAGAAAGGTAAGGCGGTAAGCTAGGGCCTTCGCCCGAAACGTTGGACTTGTACGTTCCATAATTCGACAGTATATCCGACCCTACTATATTTCAGGGGATTTTTTAGGTGAAGGAAAATTCGAGTGTAGAATATATACATTTTAAGACCAAACCGGGACCAAACTGGGAGCTGCCGGAAGGCCTGTGTAGTTGCATTTTCGCAACTGGTCCCGGTTTGGTCTTAAAATGTATATATTCTACACTCAAATTTTCCTTCACCTAAAAAATCCCTAGAACATGCTATGTAATCGAGTGCTTGTCAGTTCCCATGTCCATTGAACAAGTTCCACTTTTCTTCACTGCTACTTTGCCTTTGGGTATAAAATAGCAGAATCCTGGATTAGTTTCGTTCTCCTCCACCAAAGGACAGAATTCACCGACCGTGCTGCCCTTGAAAATTCTTTTGGCTGTCAAGGACGGGTTAAACATTCCTACCGGTATCTGTCCGTTCTTTGATTTGGCGGCAACCTTCGAATTTCTTTGCAGGTTCCAGCACACCATCTTCGTTTTCGTTGACACTTCCATTCTCCACCTTGCAAGCTATGGTAACTAGAAACTGGGCTGGAAGGACCGTTGATTTTAAAATCGAAACTTGACAAACATTATATCCTCTTTTAAATGAAAGATTACACTCCTTTCCTTTTACTCGAATCCGTCCCTTTTCGAGTCTATTGTGCAGCTATGCGGTTTTAAGAAGTCGACACCGATTAACATCATCTGTGCTAAGTTCTCACATACCAAGACTTCCTGCCTTACTGATATTCCTGCGATGGCTATGTCTACTTCCGCAATTCCCTCGATCTTTAATGGTGTGTTGTTTGCCCCAACAATAGTTCTACTTGATTGTCGAAATGGTGTATCCTTACCTCGTATTCTCGCAAACATAAATGCATAATGGTTACGGACGCCCCAGTATCCACCAGTGCTTTTACATGATAATCGTTTATTTTGCATGGAACAAATATTGTGCCCTCGTCCGTTGCACTGGCAATCTTACTTAATTGCGAAGAAATTTGCGCGGTGGGTGCCCTAACGGTTCAGGTGAGCCCCCGCCCTGTCGGCGTTTCCCTGCATGGTTCCTGTTGTAATTGCAATCTTTTGCGATATGACCCAGTTTCCTGCATCTGTAGCACTCGATATCTTTATTTCTTCGGTTTACCTTTGGCTTCTTTGCCATATACGTCGTCATCTTTTCGAGCAACTGCGTTTGCCGATCGAATAGCCTGCGAGCAGGCTCTCTGGGAGGCGTGGGATGCGAAAGAGATCCTGCACGGATCCCATTGAAATTTGGATGCCGCCTCTTAACGATTTGTCAAAAGTGACCAATCACAAACCAGACTCGCAGAGTAAACAAAGAAACCGTTTTTACTATCCCACCAGACGCAACGCTAGTCAACACAATTTATAGTCTATGATAAATCTGGATAAATTCAGCGTGCATAATTTAAACGGGTTAGTTCAAGTCGATCACGACACTCTTGAAACTAACATATTATCGCAAAATCACCACGAACAACAACCAAGGCAAGTGTATTTTGTTTATTTCAGCTTTTAAGCGATTTTATCGTCGAGACTTTATAAATTTGTGTTGACATTAAAACAACAGCTTGTTAATTAATCCAGGTTAAATATTATTTAGTGCTGCCACAGCACATAACCGGGATGCGTGTGTAAACTATAATGAAAATTCAGTCATATAAATAATAACGTTGGAATATAAAACATTCTGTCGTATATCCCGTGAGCTTAGCAGTAAAACATATGCCGGGCATGCAAGGTTCAATGCTTTTAATATATCGTTAGACTAGATATTCATTTCACGAGTGTTACCTATGTGATTTTCGCGGCGAACGTTTCGGGGTTGAACACTCGAATTTGCATGTTTTGCAAAAGAAACGTGGTCAGTAGATTAAAGATGTTCGTAGTTCTCACGCTGAGTTGATCTGCTTTAATTAACTTTGTCAGTCGATTAAAATATCCACCAATCAGAACATTGCGTTCAAATTTTGGACCCGTGCATTCAAATTTCAATGGGATCCGTGCAGGCTATCTTTCATCTCCCGCGCCTCCCACAAGACGACTGCGAAGGAGGCTGTATCGTTTGTACGCCATTTCATACCCTGAACAAGACCTCGCTCATCAAGCGAAGTTCTGTATTTATATGAGTGTATTACATAAATTAACATAATCTATTTACATACATTACATCTCCCTTTTCGTAACTTAATTAATAAACTTGAATTGATACAGTAGGGTATAATTCCTGAAAACTAAACATAATATAAACATATGTTAAAAATATATAGTTATAGTTTGTTTTTTCATGGTTTTCTCAATGTGTATCTTAGTAAAAAAGTTCCATCAGACAGAGTTTCTAACTTAATGCAGGGCCAAGCTCCCCCAGTCCCCCCTTGAGCCACCCCCCCCCCCGAATTGATTGGGGGGGGGGGGGGGGGCGCAGTAAAAGTTCCTTTTTGCTGAAGTACCGAAACAAATGAACAAAGAATAAAGAAATAAAGATATAAAAGGAAAATTTTGGAGTAGATATTGATGACCCTTGAACTAGAATAAATCACAGGCTACGATTTCCCATGGTCGGGTTGGACATTCAGATGGAATCATGGGCTCTCGGGCGTTCGTTGTTTAATAGGTGGTTTACATACATTACGTCACACTTCGCTACTTGTTCTTCGATTTGTGAAATCATCCCAGGCCAGAAAAGCAGTTCTCTTGCTTGTTTTACTTATTTATTCCCAGGTGAGATTCATGTATTTGCTTCAACATCTCGGATCTCAGGGCTTTCCGAACGATGACGTTGTGGCCCTTGTAAAGCAAACCATCTTGATAAGACACTTCTTCTTTGAACGTCCAATAATTTCTAATCTCGTTGAGTTGTGGCCTCTTGAAACTCTCTCTATACTTTTCAGAAGACATCGCCACCAGGTCTACCATATTAACATCCAGATCTGTCGCCAAGATTCTTTTGGCTTCTTGTAGGTTGGCTCGACTGAGAGCGTCTGCCAAATACATTTCTTTACCGGCCTTGTACAGTAACTGACTTTCAGGTCTTAACTCTGCAGCTGTAATAACATTTTCTGCAAGCACAACGGGGCTTGATACAATGTTTTTTTTAAGTAATTTCCAGTGATTTATGGTCGATTTCCATTCCTACTTCTCTGCCATATACATACTGGTAGAATTTCTTACATCCATAGACAATAGCCAAAAGCTCTTTTTCTACCTGTGCGCAGTGTTGCTGCGCTGTCGTGAGGGCTCTTGAGGCATATGCTACTGGCATTTCTTCTTGCAACAGAACGGCTCCAAGACCTTTGCTACTGGCATCCACCGACAACTTCACTGATTTCTTAACGTCGTAGAACTTCTGAACTGGAGTAGATAGTGCAAGTTCTTTGAACTTTTGAAAACTATCTTCCTGCCTGTTATTCTAATGCCACGCTGTTTCTTTCTCTACCAGTTCTCTTAATGGTGCATTTTCTTCTGACGATCTGCGTAGAAACTTGCTAAGATACTGCATGAATCCTAGAAATCGGCGAACTCCTTGGAGATCTTCTGGGCGTTCCATCTCAGCTACTGCTCAGACTTTCTCTGGATCTGCCTTTACACCTCCCTCTGTCAAGAGATGACCAGCATAGGGGACTGTGTCTCGAATCTTGCACTTCTTCAAGCACAACCCTTTGCTATAGAAATATTCTTTAACAAAATGGCCGACAAACTCGTAATCCGGAACGATCCATTACTGAAAAATAAAAGACAGGCACGTGACACTTCTCGGAGTTTCAAATTATATTGGCACGCTCTAGCACCCCACGCGTCGTGTTGTTTAACATCATTACCCCACATAATGATATCTGGAATCGACTCCAGATAAGTTCTCCAACATTTGCGACACTGCACGTTGAAAAACATTTGGCGCCGACTTAATAGCGGCAACCTGGTAAACCGATATCGCCTAAAGGGTGTATTAAAGGTACACAACTTCGAACTTGCTTCATCGAGACGGATTTGCCAAAATCCCGATTGGGCATCTAAAACGGAAAAAAAGTTGGCCCCTGGAATTCGCCCTATGACTTCCTCAATGGTTTTCATTGGACGATGTTCCCTTTCCATCCTTTATTAAGATCTCTGGGATCGATGCATATTCTCAACTTCCCATTAGGTTTAACCACCGTAACCATACTATTTAGCCATTTAGTCGGTTCTGTTACTTTTACCACCACCCATTCTTCCTCCGTTCGATTGAGCTTTGCTTTTATCGCATCTTTCAGCGCAATTGGTACTTTTCGCGGAGGATGAATTGTGGGAGTTACATCCGGTTTCAATTTAATCGACTATTCCCCCGGGAGACAACCCAAACCTTCGCATAATTATGGGTATTCTTCTTTAAAGCGCATATACGAGAATTTTCAATTTTTTGCTAAAAATCGGCCGCATCGAGACGATTCTAACGATATATAACATACCTTAAACGGATAAAAACTTCTTGAGATATCTTGCATCAAACACAGCCAAAAAATGTTTTTTCCAAAACATGGCAGGGAGAAAAGAGTCTGAGTCCAAGTAATGGTGATGACGTCAAATCGGGACTTAGTATGCAAGTTTCTGATCTAAAATAGTTGTTTACACTGGCTTATTGTTTGTGATAGCAATTATTTAAAATATGCAAAGAGTGTTCATTTCTCACCTTGCGTCGTATCGCTCTTGCCGCTCACCCTGAAAGTTCTTATTCGCAATCATCTGCGATGAATACGCATGGATAGGTTATTCCAATGTCATCTCTTTAACCACGGAATGTAGGCCTTCGTTTGTCCTGGCAAACCGGCCAAGTTTGTTGGAACACCCGTATACAACGCATTGCGAAGGCATTTTGTCCACAGTTGCATCGGTAAAACCAAGTAAACAACTGTAGTCGTCGATTACAGCTTGTCCCGATTTGACGTCATCAGCGTTATTCGGACTCAGACTCTTCTCCCGGCCATGTTTTCATGTTTTCCCTTTAAGGTGGCTCCACACAGTTTCTTGAAAAATGGAAAATACAAGTTTAAGAGTCCGAAACACGTGCATAAACAATTCCAAAAAAGAATAAAACTAAATGTTATGCATAATTAAACAGTCTGACAATAAAAAACTGTCACCAGATAAGTAGCAACAGTTGTTGCTATGGCAACAATGACGTTTCAAAATGGCTGCCAATTACCCTGCAAACTAATTTAATTCGAGAAAAGCTTTAGTGACCCCCAATTTTTTTATCATTAAAACTTTTCTCGAAGTATGAGTAATCAGTAGGCCGATTTAAAAAAAATTCTGTAGAAGGAATAATTTTTTTTCCGGAAAAATCATGTTTGTTAATTTTTAAAAAATTTCGTTCTACGGAATTTTTTTTAAATCGGCCTATTGCTTACTCGTACTTCCAGGAAAGTTTTAATGAAAAAAAATATTGGGGTCACCAAAGTTTTTCTCGAATTAAATTAGTTTGAAGGGTAATTGGCAGCCATTTTGAAATGTCATTGTTGCCATAGCAACAACTGTTGCTATTTATTTGGTAACAGCTTTTGATTGTCCGACTGTTTAACTATCCATAACATTTAGTTTTATTCTTTTTGCGAATTGTTTAATCACGTGTTTTGGACTCTCAAACTTGTATTTTCCATTTTTCAAGAAACTGTATGGAGCCACCCGTCTCGATACGGGCGATTTTTAGGCCCCGTCCACACGTATCCGGATTCGTTTGTATCCGCAAACATTTTGTTGGGGTTACGCTTACCGTCCACACGTATCCAGCGAAAACGCAAATCGTAACCGCAAACTTTTGAAAACGCTCTCCAGAGTGGAAACTTTTGAAAACGCAACGAATCCGGATACGTGTGGACGCACTGTAACCGCAACGATTTGAAAACGATGACGTAAATCGATGAAATTTAATATCCACCCACTCAACACCCACTCTAAATTGTAGAATCCAGTCCACGATTATGCTCGCGCGAGCTTTCCTAAAGCAAAATGGCGCCTCGGAGACAAGCGATTCTATCGATTTTAACTGGTATAATTTCGAGCATTATTGCCTTTATTCAATTGAATGTTGCGATTCTAAATTACCAGGCTGACTATGAAAGAAAGCGTGCGGCACTAGTACGGCTTCTTGCAATGCCAGTTGCCAGAAATGTGGCTTTAAAACGCCTAAACAAAAAGCGCCAAGCACAACCTCAAAGATTTTGGATTCGACCTGGACGAACAAACGCTTGGTGGGATGGTTTTTTAAACCAAATTGTTGTTCCTGAGGAGTGGAGAGAAAATTTCCGAATGAGTCGAGTCTCTGTATACAAGTTAGCCGAAGAGTTAAGACCCTACATTGAAGGAAAGAATACCGTCATGAGATCTTCAATCGACCCTGTTAAACAAGTGGCGATAACTTTATACTATTTAAGCGATGAAGGTCGTTTACGCAAAACAGCAAATGCGTTTGGAATTTCTCGTCAGACCGTTTCAAAGATCGTGAGGAAAGTATGCAAGGCACTAACTGTTTACCTTGGTCCAAAGTATGTGAAGCTGTCATTTACAGAAGAAGAAGTGAATGATCTCGTGAAGAAGTTCCATAGAGCACATGGATTTCCACAATGTTTGGGAGCTATTGATGGAACTCACATATTGATCAAGCAGCCACGTGTCAACCCAACTGACTACATCAATCGAAAGAGCTCGTACACCTTAAATGTGCAAGCAACCTGCAATTATAACTATTATTTTATGGATGTTGTTGTAAAGTGGCCTGGCAGTGTCCATGATGCCAGAATCTTTTCAAATTCCAGCCTAAGTGATGCTCTAAAGAATGAGAAAATTCCTCCATGTAGACGCCAGATACTACCTGATGAAGACCCTATTCCAGTCTTCTTACTAGGAGATCCAGCATATCCACTGATGCCCTACCTCATGAAAGAGTATTCCAATGGTGGCTCAACTGCCCAGGAGCAATACTTTGGTATGACCTTGTGCCAGTCTCGAATGGTCATTGAGTGCGCCTTTGGTCGACTGAAAGCCCGGTTTGGTGCCCTAAAGAGAGCCATGGACATCGATCTTGATGAGCTTCCACATGTCGTGTATGCTTGCTTTGTCTTGCATAATTTTTGCGAATTGAACAGTGAAAGAATTGGAGAAGACAAAGTTGCCGTTGCAGTTGATTACGACAAAAGTTTCCAGCCAGTTGTTTCCACCAATAACTTTAGAACTGACTGTAACGAGGCGGAGGGAAAGAGAATCAGAAGGACCCTAACTAAGTACTTTGATCCTTGAACATGAGTAGGCATGAACAATAGTAGTGAGATTTGGACTGAACAACAGGGTTAAGGTTTAGATTAGGGTTTAGGGGCTGTTTATATGGTCTCGGGTACCAGGGACACCCTACCCCCCAAGACAATTTTATCGCATGTTTATATGACAAAATTGTCAAGACGAATCTCCGGGTTTCTGAAGGGTTTCTGTGGGAAAGTATACTGCGTTTTGTTGAAAGGGCTTGCGCATGCCTCAGGCGGAAAAGTCCCTGGAGGCCGAGGCAAACTGTTTACATGGACCAAAATTGTCTCGTCCCCTAGGGTTACCCTCTTTCGTAAACAGGGTGACCCTACCCCCAGGGTGTCCCTAGTACCCAAGACCATATAAACAGCCCCTTAGTCTGTCAACAAGTAGTCATAGGTTTTTGAATAATTTATTGTGGCAAAATATTTTACATGAGAAGTTACTGCTTAGGCTATACTTATGTTTATGCTATAGAAGTTCATTAGAAGTTATGCTTATACTACATACATGCTGTTATTTGTAAAGTTTATATGATAAATACAACGAGTCAAAAAACTATGCTTTTATTTGTAATGTATAATACTGTAATAAAATTAGTGTTATAGTCAATGTTCAGGCTGGTTTGATTGTGCTTATATGATGTTCACAGTTTAAAAGTTATCTTGCTAGAATTGCAAATTTTGGCCATATTGGCTGTTGAATGTTTCGTTTTCCATATTCTGGCTGGGTGGATAGTGACTAGGCATTCGGTTGTACATGCCAGCTTGATAACCAGTCTGCGGTGTAAATTGTGGAGGCATAGCAGGTGGTTGCATCATCACTTGGCGAAGTATTGCAAAGCCTTCTACAATAGAACCAGTCAGCTGTTCCATGTTTGAAGTCAGTTTCTTCATATTATCTCCCTGCTGTCTGTCCATGTCATCTATTTTGGCAAAGATCTTTTTCTTGATTTCAATATCTTCCTGGGCAATGTTTAAAAGCTGACTGTCAACAGAAAGTTTTCGTTTTCGTTTTTCCTGTCTGTAGCCCTTCAATCTGGCATTCAGCTGATCTCGTCTTTCCTTTAGAGAACTTGGGTCCTTTGTTTCTGGTTCTAACTCCGGAAAGTCGTCTGCAGCACTGGTTTGATGGTGTACTGGCCCTGCTTGATGGAGTAGTGGGCCTGGTGGAAGGGGTATTCGGTCGACTGGCATCAGAACTAGGGGTGCTGGCAGAAATTGGGCAGGTTATACAGACTTCCAGTTCTTGTTCGTCACCTATTTCGGTTGTCTCAATGCCATTTGGTAGAGTAGCGGTAGCTGGTGAGCCACCCCATATGTCTTGGCATATGTCAAAGAAGAGAAGGACTACTCTTCCATGACCACTCTTTCTTCCACTATCAATGGCAGCCTGAAACTTTGATCGGATTGCCTTCATTTTGGAAGTCAGAATAAGTTTAGTGAGTTTATTTTCTTGGTGTGGAAACTCCTTGCCAAGCTGTGCAGCGTTTTCTGGAGAAGGATACTGTGCTTGAAATAGCTCCAAAATGTCGGAATACTTCGACTGGCAGGTTTCCCAATAGACATTCTCTGACGTCCTCGCGACTTTATACTCTAACACGACGCTTAGTAGAAGGTCCACTTCATCATCTGTCCACACAAAGGGCTCACTCTTGCTTTTTTTATTTGACGACCTTGATTTAATAGCTTTTTCTACAGAATTTGACGTGTTTACTTTCCGAAATAACAACCACGCTATGAATACAACACGTGTTACAGCAAGTAGCCAGCTACATCGCGGGCTCATCATTTGTGACAGCGCATGCTCTGTAAGCAATTCTAGCGTATTCGTATCGTTTTCGCGGATACGTGTGGACGCGTAAACTTTTGAATCCGCAACAAAATGTTTGCGGACACAAACGAATCCGGATACGTGTAGACGGGGCCTTAGAAAAAAATTCTTTTTGAAAATTCTTGTATATGCACTTCAAGATTGATTATCTTAGTTAATTGTTCATCCGCCTCATCAGACCTTTTCTTTGAAATTTCATGCATCCTCTTAACCAGATTAAGTTCTCTACAGGTTTCTGCACCCAGAACTGGGAAAGCTTTCACATCCACGACATAAAACTTGATATCGTAGGTTTTACTCTTGCAGGTAACTGATAAAACTACAGTTCCATGCACTACAGTTGGGTTTCCCGAATACGATTTAAGTGGCGTATCCTACTTCTTTATTAACTTAGGAACCGTCGGCCCCAATCTCTTGTACACCTTTGTAGAGATCGTATTGCATTTAGCCCCAGTGTCTAGCTGAAACTTCACTGACTTATTCTTTATAGTCAACGTCTCATGCCATTCGTTGGTCTTATCTCCTGTATTTATACTCGAAGATTCCACACAGCCAACAAAAATGAAATCATCGTCACTAATTGGCTTTTTCTCCTCAACCGCGTGGACCTTTTTATTTCCCTGGCTTTTACCAAAACTCGTGAATATTTTCGCAAAATGGTTTTTATGACAATTATTACACTGCTTACGCTGGGCACTTGTCTTCGGCGTGATTGAACCCACATTTGCCACACGATCGTCCGTTTGACTGCTTTCGTCGGCTTTCGAAGGAATTTCCATCGTGTATCCAATGTCAATAGCTGTTTCCATCGTCAGGGAAGATCCTTCTTGAATTAATCTGGCTCGAACCTTCGAAGATTTGATTTCGAACACAATCCTGTCCCGAACCATTTCATCTGCTTGTTGATATCTGAAATCTCGGGCCAACAATTTAAAATCGGTCACAAAAGTTTGGTAAATTTCTCGTCCTCACTTTTTCCTACCCAGATCATCAAGTAGTTGCGTTTTTTCAGCTAATTCCAAGCAGTCTTCGAGTGGGCCTCCAAAGTCCAAACATGAATTCTGGGTGTTCTTTGAACGCATTCCCAAGCCCCCGACAAATCTCTGCTTTGCCAGTCTATTTGAGGAACTGAACCAATAATTCGCTCCATCTCTCTTTCTTCTCAAACAGATATCTTCCCT